>LR738709.1:271190497-271265941 GCA_902687465.1 Secale cereale
GGTGACACCTCGATCTTGATACTAATCTATTGACTGACTTTTCTCTCAAACACACACACACACACACACACACACTACCCGACACCGAAGGAGTAGGGCGACACCTTGATCTTAATAGTAATCTATCTACTCCTCTTTCAAACACACACACACACTCGCTAGTTGTGCCTCTGTGCCTACCACACACACTCTTGATAAGTATTTCTCTCCCTCCCCCTCCCCCACCCCAACAATAACAACAGAAGGGTGACAACTCGATCTGATCGTAAACTGTCAATTGGTTTCTATCTCGAACGTTGTGTCTCTGTGCCTCGCTCAGTAGCCCCCCTCGATATGTAGACTTCTCACGCGCGCACAGCTGTAGTGACGATGACGCTGAACCCAGTGTGCCTCGTTTTTACCGGCCTCATGTGATAGTTTTCATCCTGTTTTTTGTTAATTAACAAGGCAACCTTTTCTTTGTTACTACTAGTGAATCTGAAATCATTCGGGGCAGACATAAAATATATCACTTCAACCCAATTATCGTAGTAACTATTTTAAAAGAAACTAGCTAGATGCTCGTGCGTTGCACGGAACATCTAGATGCATTTGTATGAGTAGTTTATCTTGTGAGAGAAAAGGATGAATGAGGGAAGGCCGTATTTGCGAACGTGGAGAGGGGTGTGGGTATATTTTTGCAAAATTGCCATAGTTTTCTTCTTATCCGTTAGATATAAATTCGACGGCCTATATTGCAGGAAGGCAAGCACACCATCATCACCAACTCTGTTTTCTACTCCCTCCGTTTCTAAATATTTGTCTTTTTAGAGATTTCAACAAGTGACTACATATGGAGCAAAATGAGTGAATCCTCGATATGTAGACTTCTCGCGCACGCACAGCTGTAGTGACGATGACGCTGAACCCAGTGTGCCTCATTTTTACCGGCCTCATGTGATAGTTTTCATCTTGTTTTCTGTTAATTAACAAGGCAACCTTTTCTTTGTTACTACTAGTGAATCTGAAATCATTCGGGGGAGACATAAATATATCACTTCAACCCAATTATCGTAGTAACTATTTTAAAAGAAACTAGCTAGATGCTCGTGCGTTGCACGGAACATCAAGATGCATTTGTATGAGTAGTTTATCTTGTGAGAGAAAAGGATGAATGAGGGAAGGCCGTATTTGCGAACGTGGAGAGGGGTGTGGGTATATTTTTGCAAAATTGACATAGTTTTTTTCTTATCCGTTAGATATAAATTCGACGGCCTATATTGCAGGAAGGCACGCACACCATCATCACCAACTATGTTTTCTACTCCCTCTGTTCCTAAATATTTGTATTTTTAGAGATTTCAACTAGTGACTACATATGGAGCAAAATGAGTGAATCTATACTCTAAAATATGTCTACATACACATCCGTATGTGGTAGTCCATTTGAAATCTGAAAAAGACAAATATTTAGGAACGGATGGAGTATAAGAGTAGACATGGAGATATATGTCCAGCATGGTCTACACCAAAAATGTGCTGGACTGCTTAGCACCGGATGCTCGCAACGCGATGACATGAGTTCGAATTCTGTCTTTAACTTTAGATTTTTATATTATATATTACTTATTTAATATATACTTTTTTCGCTACTGTACTAACAATGGAACCCACAAAGTACTTAGAATACAAGATTAAGGATGGACTTGTTTCTTTTTAACTTTCTGTACGAAGCTATAGCCACCCTGCAAGTCACGTGTACACTGTACATGCAATTAACATTTTATAGAGGGACAATCATACACGCAATTAATTCAAATGGATTGGATGTCACTCTATTATTTCCAGCATAAGAGCATCTCCAACGACAACCAGCAAATTTCCTCCCGCTTCCTTCCGCGGAGGACGACATCAAACGCCAACGACATACATTTTCACAACTCTAACCAACCTGATGAAATTCGTGCAAACACGGACTGATTTCATATAAGCATGAAGGATTTCGTATAAAAAAGACGGATCTTCATATAAACATGATGTATTTCATTACATTTACATGAACTAAGCGGTGCCAATTCGGCTCTCTTGGTATAATTATTACTCCCTCCGTCCGGAAATACTTGTCCTGGAAATGGATGTATCTAGACTTATTTTAGTGATAGATACATACAAGTTATCCATTCTTAGAACAAAAATTTCCCACCAGCTGGAGAGGGAGTACAAAAATGTAAATGGCCACCCGCGGATCCCTTTGTCTTCCTCATGTCCGGCAGACACTTTGCGGGGTGGACGAAGGTCCTCGAAAGAGATGAAGAAGCAAAGAAACCACTTGAATGTGCGGTCATCACCTCGGCGATGGCCTTCATGGGACCCAAGTGGCGGCGGCCTCCCGTGTTCTACTTCTCCTCGATGATGGCGGCGGACACGGAGAAGCTGGCCACCGACTCGTCGCTCTCCATGCACCCGGCTTCTGTCTCTGCCTGCATGGCGCTGCCGCAGGCACGGGAGGCGCGCCCACACACACGGGAGGCGCGGCACCGTAGACACTGATGGGGCGGTACGATGCGGCAGCGACGACGCCCGTACCGGTGTGCTCACCGCTGTGCCGGCGTGGAGCAAGTCGCCACTCCTCATCAAGCTGAATTGGAGCGGCGAGTTGCTGAACCACGCGCCTGCTTGGGGCGGCAACTGGCTCCGTCGGGCCAAACGAGGTTGGTGAAGCACCGAGCGGCCTCGCCCATATCCGGAAGGCTTGGCGGGCCACCCAGCCGGGTAATATGCCGGAGAACGGCTCCTCGGAAGCCATCGGAAGAGTGGAGAAAATGGTGAAGGAGGAGATGGGGGAGCGGCGGAGGGGTGCGATTCTTGCCCGCTGTCTGTCTAGCCTCGTGTAAATAGAGGGCGGACGGTAGGAGCTTGGTCGGCGTCTGGCCTCATTTAAACTGAGGACAGATGGGAGGAGCTCGGCCGGTGTTGCGTTTAATTCCGGCCTGCTCATGAACGGACGTGTGGCCGGAGTAGGTTTCTCGGTTTGCATGCGGTTTTAACGGAGGGGTTTGATGGAGGCGAGGAGGCGTGCTCAACCGGGCGTGCTGCGGGCGTCGCAGTACTATTCAATTTGACAGCGGGCAGCGCAGTTCCCTATACGGCTTTAATGCAGACAAGGGAGGGAGTAGCGGTTCCCAAAATGTTGAACGACCAATGCATCCTCCTTCAATTAATGTATGATGGAAGTAATGGGAGGAGGACCGGGAAAAGAGGCTGCACGATGTGAATGCAACGCAGTTTGCCCTCATATAAAGGCGACCCTCCGTTCCAACGCATCTACCACATCGTACACACCTAAGCATTTGCCTAAGCACCTACACTAAGCGCAAAAGAGCTCACTCCAGACCCATGGCGGCGATGCACACGAGCGGCCAGCGGCTGTGCCAGATGGTCCACGACATCGGCCTACGACATGGCGCCGAGGATCGTCTCCAGACGGTGTTGAAGACCAGCTGGTGGCTGGCCGCCGTCGACGCCAACTACGACTCTCAGTTGGACCACATCATCATTGCCACCACCAACAAGTTCACCATCCTCAAGAATCTCGCGGACGACATCGTCGTACTCCTCCAGCCCGCGCGCCCGGGCTCCTCATTGCCTGCCACCCTAATCGGCCTCCATGGCCGAAACCTCTTTCAAGCACTGGTGGCCCTGCGACTGCCCGCCGATGCCACGAAGAATGTCCAACTGGAGGTCGCGCTCGCCGCGAGGCGCCTCGCCCTGCAAGAATTCGTCAACCTACACATCCACGTGTACGAGCAAATCGTGTACATAGGTATCTACAAGGCCAGTGAGGACGCTACGACGTTGGCCTTCCTCAACCGGCTGGAAGCCTTGGATGCCTTTGCTGAGAAGCACCTCGACCTCGCCACAAAAGCCGCCGCTTCTTAGCCGCTGGTCGGTGGCCCGGCGCACTAAGTTGAGGAGGAGGAGGTCGTACTTTGATGGATGCATCTTTCTTCTTGACTTCTCTAACCACCACTGCGATCACATCATCATCGTGGCCTTAATTCTTATTGTGCTGTTGCATTCTCATTCCAGTCAATACCGACATGTGCGATCCCTTTGCTTATTATATGCATCACTATAACTAGTACTTCATCTGTCAATTTATAAGTTGTGCTTACCTTTTCCATCAACTTCGTGCAACGCGCGGGCATCTTGCTGGAAACACTAGAACATGTCGGACCGCGTGTGACCAAACCGACGATGCGCCAACCTAGCTACTATGTACCCTGCTTATCTGGCATAAAAAAACCCCCGCCCTAGCGTTTCGAATCGTTATTTCTATCTATCGATCGTGCCAAGGAGCAGAACCAAAATGTTATAATTTATACATGTTTCTCTACTCCTACTCCTATAAAAGACTCACTTGGTGATTGTGGTGTATCTGCCATTCGTCGTTTCTGACCATTAGATCTGCATCTAACGGCTGTGAGGTAAGTTGTGGCATTTTTGCAACAATAGCCCACTTCTCTGCTCCAATTTACATAAAACCCCTTATTATCTTGAAAGCAACCACATTCCTCCCTCATGATGCGGAGCATCCCAAGGTCATCCCCATGGACCCTCCTTCACCTCCTCAAGTGCCTCAAGGACCAATGACACGTGCTCGTGCTAGAGCTCTCGAGACCGAGGTGACGTCACTCCTAGCCCTACTTCCATACGAATCTTGCGAGACATGGTTGCTACCTCAAACGGGTGTGCTTTGTGTGCTCAGGTGTGAAGAAGACCACATTGGAGAAGGGCGTGAAGATGGACAAGTCCCCAAGTTCACGGACGAGGTGATGCATCAAGAAGGGCAGAAGGAAGCTCCAGGCCCCGGACATCCGGCCCCCTGGCCCGGACATCCGGCCCCTGGACGATCAACTCCAGAAAGCCACCTGCAGCAGAAGCTACAGGGCCCGGACATCCGGCCAGGGCCCGGACATCCGGCCAAGCACGGCCCGGACATCCGGCCTCGGGCCCGGAAATCCGGCGCCTCTGTCCAGAGAGCACCCGAGGCTTGACCGCTCCAGCCCGGACGTCCGGACCCTCGCCCCGGACATCCGGCGCCCCGCGAAGCCCCGGACATCCGGCCCGACGCCCGGACGTCCGGCCCCTGAATTGCCTGCGCGCAGCACTTGGGCCGAGGCCCGTGTATCCATTCGCTCCGTACACTATATATACTCCTTTCCCCTTTCCGTTTAGGTTTAGCTGTTGGATAGCTCATTTCTCAGAATTGTGTGGATTCTCTCCCACGAGACCGTGCGCCTCTACGGAGAAGATCCACTACGGATTCAAGGCCTCCACATCGGGGAAGATCCTACGAGATAATCAAGACCTCCTCACGGAGAAGACTATCCTCGTACCACCGACGTTGACTTTGGATCGTGTAGCTCGACTTTGTATCGCGAATCTAGCGCTTGTGTGATCATCTTCGTGTTGATTGGAGTGTTTTCTCTCGTGTTTTCCCTGTTTTCCTCCTTGTGTTCTCCGTGATCATCGTGGGACACTCTCCAGAACGTGAAAGATCCGCTGATTAGGGTTCCACCCTACATCATCTTGGTATCAAGAGCAAGGTTGATCACGATTTTGGAGCCCCACACCCTGTCTTCTAACTTGTTTTTGTTGTGTTCTTCCCAATTTCGAAAAATTCCCCACAAAAAGAGCCCCAATTTTTTTTTGTGATCTGTTGATTTGGCAAGATTTTGTTGACTTTGTTCCATGGATTTGCTGTGCCACGTGTGGATCTAGCTTTCCTCCACTTTTCCCAAATTTTCATCCGCAAAATCCGACGAATTTTGGCCCCAAAATCACCGATTGCAAGGAGTTCTTCCTGGCCTCGGGCACCCCGGACATCCGGCCCGTGCCCTGGACATCCGGCCTGGCCCGGACATCCGGCCCCTGGCCCGGACATCCGGCCTCCCGCAGCCACTTTTCCACCACCACACCCCACCTTGCACTCCTCCACCGCCATTTTCGTTCGGTAACCCACCAATCCTTCCGCATACCACCACCACTTCCGCAACCACCACCGCTTACCCGCTCCGAGTTTGAAAAGTTTGTCTCCATTTGCCTTGGATACTTGAGTTGTGGTTTCACCGTTTCCTTGGATGTTTAGGCTACCTTGGAACGGCAAGACTTCGACAACACCACCGCTCAACTTCGGCAAGGACGGTAACATCGACGACACTTCGCTCATTCTACCTTGCAATTGCATTGTCACCCTATGAACCATCTTTGCGTAGCTTTCCCATTGAGACTAGCCATTTAAGTATTGCCGGGGCACGACACTTGTGCACATTAGTGATAGTCATAGATATTGCATACTACATCATTATGAATAACACCACATCATCTTGGTATCTTGCATATCTCCGTGTGACACAAGAGTGTCCCGCATACACATTAGCTACCTTGATCCGAGAAGCATGCATAAGTACCCAAAGAAAGAGCTCACAAGCTTCTAAGCAAACGAGCCAACCAAAGCAAAAGACAATAGCATCATACGCCTTGCATCAAAAGAGATCATACATCATAGCAACTTCATCTTGTGCTCAAGCATCGGCACATCATACACTCATAGCATACTTGTGATAGATAGTCGTTACGTTTTGCCTCTTATAGGTCGTGCACAAGTGCGTATCCGCCTATTAAGCAATCGGTTAGCGTCTCTCTAGTGTTGTGCAACACGAGCATTTTCCGTGGTTTTCCACATTTTCGCTCACCCTTGGTTGCACAACCACATTTATCTATCCGTGCGTGTGTTCCGTGTGCTACCTTTGCTAGTGATCTACTTGTTGCATGAGCAAATTGTGAACCATTTTCAACATCATTGAGTCATTTTGACGATTGCATTGAATTTGTGCCACATCCTAACCAAGCTCCTCTCAAAGCTTTACTTGTGTAGGTGTGAGAATCGACATGAAGTGATACCAATAGTGCTATTTCCGGGTTACATTATTGAGTGATCATTGATCCATTTTCAACCTTGGTTAAGGTACATTGATATTGTCTTCTCCTTTCTCCCACTCACATACTTGCTTGTGATGATGGATAGGCCAAGTACATCTTCCAACCTGATCTTCGACGATCCTCAAGAAGCGAACAACTACGTCACCAAACTACATCTTTTCGGTGTCCAACGAGCTCTACATCAAGAGAGTGAAGCTATGCGTGAGTACATTGGTCAAGTCGCCGAGGACGCGCGCCAATTTGAAGCAATGACAAAAGAACAATTCGACACCATCAACACCAACATGACTACCCAATACAACGAGCTCCGGACATTGATAATCAACCGACGTTCTTCCTCAACATCTTCTCAAAGACGAAGCCGCTCAAGTCGACACTCCGACTCCACGCAAGACTCAAGTACACCTACGTCCAGCACTCTTCGTCAAGCCACACGTCAACCTCGACATGACCACCGGCATCCTCTACATGACAAGAGTT
This sequence comes from Secale cereale, assembly GCA_902687465.1. Taxonomy (NCBI): domain Eukaryota; kingdom Viridiplantae; phylum Streptophyta; class Magnoliopsida; order Poales; family Poaceae; genus Secale; species Secale cereale. The sequence goes on from LR738709.1 coordinate 271,197,962, forward strand.
CACAAGAGCTATTCGACGAGCAATAAAGCCGACGTCGTCAAAACCAAGCTACACTTGAGCAAGCACAAGAACGGCAACGACTACGCCAACAACAACAAGAGCGAGCACGTCAATATCAAGAAGAACAAGACGACGAGGCTAACCGCCAAGCACAACAACATCGAGAAGCTCAAGCTATGGAGGCGCAACGTGCTTTACAAGATGCACATCGCAATGTGGCAGCCCGCACTCGACACACTCGTCAAGAAGAGGATTTCCTTCGCGATGAGATACAAGAGAGGCGACATCAACCAAGAATGCAAGAAGAAGCTCCTCCTCAAGCGCGGCAAGAGCAACAACCACAACAAGAACATCTACATCAACGAGAGCAACAAGATATGGCAAACCGCCAAAATCGAGATCGCCCTCCCAATAGGCAAGGAAACAACGACGAGCATCGCTATGGCAAGCTCAAGTTCACCATGCCAAAGTTCTCCGGAAGCATTGATCCCGAAGACTATCTCTCGTGGGCATTGAAGGTTGACAAGATCTTTCGCCTTCACAACTTCGATGAAGAGAAGAAGATCGCAATGGCATCCCTTGAGTTCCAAGACTATGTTCTCATTTGGTGGGAGCAAATTATAGAGAGAAGAGAAGCAAAAGGCGAACCTCCTATCACCACTTGGGCTCAAATGAAGGAAGTCATGAGAGCACGCTTTGTGCCTACCCACTACAATCGCGACTTGTTCAAGAAGCTACAACTCCTCAAGCAAGGAACCAAGTCCGTTGAAGAGTACTACAAGGAGATGGAGATTGCTATGATAAGAGCAAACATCACGGAAGATGAAGAGCAAACAATGGCGAGATTCTTGAATGGACTCAACTATCCCATCAAGAAGATTGCGGACTTCCAACCATACAACAATCTCCTCGAGCTAGTGCATCAAGCAACCAAAGCGGAGCGACAAGTTCAAGAGGACTACAAGTACTCCAAGTTCAACTCCAAGAACTTCGGCTCCTACAACCAAGCTTCAACGACTTCGGCTACTCCTACCTCTACCAAGCCATCTACAAACTTTGGTGACAAGTCAAGCTACAAGAATGCGACTACATCGAGTCGTCCACCTTCTACCAACAACTTCAAGCCAAGAGCTTCCTCAACTACAACTCCTACCGAAGATAATAACAAGACGAGCTCCATCAAATGTTTCAAGTGCCAAGGACGAGGCCACAAGTCATTTGAGTGCAAGACCGTTCGCACCATGGTCATCAACGACGACGGATCTTATGACTCCATGAGCGATGATGAGATGGAAGCACTTGAGCATGTCGCTATGCATCGCCAAGTGAATGAAGAAGAAGACCATCAAGTGTTTTGCGACAATGACTCAAGCCCCAACCTTGTTGTCTCCAAAGTCTTGACACTCCAACATCAACAAGATGACGACCAACGATGTCACATTTTCCATACAAAGGCCGGCATCAATGGACGCTCCGTCAAGGTTATCATCGATGGAGGAAGTTGCCACAACTTGGCAAGCGAAGAGCTATGCGACAAGCTTCATTTGGTCAAGATGAAGCATCCTCACCCCTACAAGGTCCAGTGGCTCAACGACGCCGGAATTCTTCGAGTCGAGCACACCGTGCAAGTCTCTTTCAAGATTGGCGCCTACGAGGACACTCTTGAATGTGATGTGATACCCATGTCCGTGTGCCACCTTATTCTTGGACATCCATGGCAATATGATCGTGGAGTCACACACAATGGACGGACAAATCACTATCATTTCAAGATGAAGGGCAAGGAATTCGTGCTCTGACCTATGACTCCAAGTCAAGTAGCCGCCGACAAGCTTGTACCTACCAACCATCGTGGAGAGAATGGTGAGAGAGCGAGCCACCAAAAAGAGAGCGAGAGCCACAAGCCAAATATGAGCGCCTCCACGATGAGCGACAAGAAGCAACTAGTCCTATTTGCCACCAAACGTGAGATGAGAGAAGTGTGTGAGAACCCATCGAGCGTCTTCCACCTTGTGCTTCTATGCAAAGGGGAAGCCAAACCTACTAACACTTCACCACCTCCACCTTTTGTGTTGTCTCAATTGTTGCAGGAATTCTCGGACGTCTTTCCCGATGAACTACCTCCGGGTCTACCTCCACTTCGCGGAATCGAACACCGCATCGACCTCATACCCGGTGCTCCACTTCCAAACAAGGCTCCTTACCGCGTCAACCCCGAGGAAACAAAGGAGATACAACGGCAAGTGCAAAAACTCATCGACAAAGGTCATGTACGTGAAAGCTTAAGCCCTTGTGCCGTTCCGGTTATTCTCGTGCCTAAGAAAGATGGAAGTTTTCGCATGTGTTCCGATTGCCGTCCGATAAATGCTATCACCGTTAGATACCGTCACCCTATTCCACGCTTAGACGACATGCTTGATGAATTATGTGGTGCCACCATCTTTTCCAAAATTGATCTTAAAAGTGGTTACTACCAAATTCGCATTCAAGAGGGTGATGAGTGGAAAACAGCTTTCAAAACCAAGTTTGGCTTATACGGGTGGCTTGTTATGCCAATGGGCTTATCGGAAGCACCCGGCACATTCGTGCGTCTTATGCACTTTGTTCTTAGACCCTACATAGGTGTCTTTGTCGTGGTTTACTTTGATGACATTCAAGTCTTTAGCAAGTCGCTTGAGGAACATGTTGACCATGTCCAACTAGTTTTGCAAGCCCTTCGCAAACAACAATTATATGCTAATATGGAAAAATGCACTTTTGGCGTTGACAAGGTTGTCTTTCTAGGATTTGTCGTTTCTTCTCAAGGTGTTCACGTTGATGAAACTAAAATTGAAGCAATTAAAACTTGGCCTCAACCAAAGAATCTCATGCAAGTGCGTAGTTTCCTTGGTCTAGCCGGTTCCTATCGACGTTTTGTGAAGGAATTTAGCTCCATTGCTATGCCTCTACACGCTTTGAGCAAGAAGAACGCACCCTTCATTTGGGGTCCTTCGCAAGACACCGCGTTCAATGAGCTTAAGAGCTTGCTCACGCACGCACCACTTCTAGCCCTACCAAACTTTGACAAACCGTTTGAGATTCATTGTGATGCTAGTGGTACCGGCATAGGTGGCGTGCTCATGCAAGAAAAGCGCCCAATTGCGTACTTTAGCGAGAAGCTATCGGGAGCGCAACTTAACTATCCCATCTATGATAAAGAGCTTTATGCCTTGGTGAGAGTTTTACGTGTTTGGGAACACTATCTTAGACCTCATGAATTCATTCTTCATACGGACCATGAGACACTCAAGTATCTCAAAGGTCAAACTAAGTTGAACAAGCGTCATGCTAAATGGAGTGGGTTCATTGAGTCTTTTCCCTATGTCATCAAATACATCAAGGGCAAAGAAAATGTTGTGGCGGACGCGCTTTCCCGCAAATGCATGCTTGTAACACAACTTGAGTTGAATGTGATTGGCTTTGAGCATATTAAAGATTTATATGAGCATGACCCTTTCTTTGCAAATGCTTATGCTAAGTGCTTGACTCACACTTCTTGGGAACATTACTACATCAAGGATGGATATCTTATGAGAGCTAACAAACTCTGCATTCCCGAGTCTTCGCTTCGTTTGCTTCTTTTGCATGAATCTCATGGAGGAGGACTCATGGGACACTTTGGACGCGACAAGACGTTTGCTACCCTCTCTAAGAACTATTTTTGGCCCAAGATGCTTCGTGACGTCTCACGCCTCACCAACCGATGTTCGACATGCCGCAAAGCTAAGTCCAAAGCTCAATCTCATGGTCTTTACATGCCCCTTCCTATTCCATATCATCCATGGGAAGACATAAGCATGGATTTCATACTTGGCTTGCCTAGGACTCAAAATGGCAAAGATTCCGTGCTTGTGGTGGTAGATAGATTCTCCAAAATGCCTCACTTCATTCCTTGTAACAAGATCGACGATGCTTCACATGTTGCCACTCTCTTTTGTAGGGAGATACTTCGTCTACACGGCGTGCCCAAAACGATCGTGTCGGACCGGGACGTCAAGTTCTTGAGTTACTTTGGGAAAACACTATGTGCCAAGCTCGGAATCAAGCTACTCTTTTCTTCGGCATACCATCCACAAACGAACGGCCAGACGGAGGTGACGAACCGCACGCTTTCCACTCTTCTTCGTGTGTTGATCAAGAGGAACATCCGGGAATGGGAGCATTGCTTGCCCATCGCCGAGTACGCCTACAACCGCGCAAGACATTCGACCACCGGCAAGTCGCCATTCGAGGTTGTCTACGGCTTCAACCCGTTGTCACCTTTGGACATTCTACCTCTACCACTACAAGAGCGCATCAACATGGACGCAAGTGCACGTGCGAGCTATCTCAAGAAGGTGCACGAAGATACAAGGGCCATGATCGAGCGACAAGTCCAACGTCTCGCCACCAAGCTCAACGTCAACAAGGCACCAATGGTGTTCCAACCGGGAGATCTTGTTTGGCTTCATCTTCGCAAGGACCGCTTCCCACACGAGCGCAAGTCCAAACTTCTACCTCGCGCCGACGGACCATTCAAGGTGCTAGCTCGCTACAACGACAACGCCTGCAAGATCGACATCCCGTGAGACAAGTACTCCGTGAGCGACACCTTCAACGTCAAGGATCTCTCTCCTTTCCATGGTGATGAAGATTTCGATCCGAGGTCGGATCTTTCCCAAGGGAGGGGAGATGATGCGGAGCATCCCAAGGTCATCCCCATGGACCCTCCTTCACCTCCTCAAGTGCCTCAAGGACCAATGACACGTGCTCGTGCTAGAGCTCTCGAGACCGAGGTGATGTCACTCCTAGCCCTACTTCCATACGAATCTTGCGAGACATGGTTGCTACCTCAAACGGGTGTGCTTTGTGTGCTCAGGTGTGAAGAAGACCACATTGGAGAAGGGCGTGAAGATGGACAAGTCCCCAAGTTCACGGACGAGGTGATGCATCAAGAAGGGCAGAAGGAAGCTCCAGGCCCCGGACATCCGGCCCCCTGGCCCGGACATCCGGCCCCTGGACGATCAACTCCAGAAAGCCACCTGCAGCAGAAGCTACAGGGCCCGGACATCCGGCCAGGGCCCGGACATCCGGCCAAGCACGGCCCGGACATCCGGCCTCGGGCCCGGAAATCCGGCGCCTCTGTCCAGAGAGCACCCGAGGCTCGACCGCTCCAGCCCGGACATCCGGACCCTCGCCCCGGACATCCGGCGCCCCGCGAAGCCCCGGACATCCGGCCCGACGCCCGGACGTCCGCACCCTGAATTGCCTGCGCGCAGCACTTGGGCCGAGGCCCGTGTATCCATTCGCTCCGTACACTATATATACTCCTTTCCCCTTTCCGTTTAGGTTTAGCTGTTGGATAGCTCATTTCTCAGACTTGTGTGGATTCTCTCCCACGAGACCGTGCGCCTCTACGGAGAAGATCCACTACGGATTCAAGGCCTCCACATCGGGGAAGATCCTGCGGGATAATCAAGACCTCCTCACGGAGAAGACTATCCTTGTACCACCGACGTTGACTTTGGATCGTGTAGCTCGACTTTGTATCGCGAATCTAGCGCTTGTGTGATCATCTTCGTGTTGATTGGAGTGTTTTCTCTCGTGTTTTCCCCATTTTCCTCCTTGTGTTCTCCGTGATCATCGTGGGACACTCTCCAGAACGTGAAAGATCCGCTGATTAGGGTTCCACCCTACATCACCTCACCTCATCAAAACAGCCTGAGAAATATATGTATACTCCTATAAAAGACTCAGTTGGTGATGGTGGTGTGTCTGCCATTCGTCGTTTCTAACCATTAGATCTGCATCTAACGGCTGTGAGGTAAGTTGTGGCATTTTTGCAACAATAGCCCACTTCTCTGCTCCAATTTGTAGAAAACCCGTTATTATTTTGAAAGCAACCACATCCCTCCCTCACCTCATCAAAACAGCCTGAGAAATATATTTTGAGTGAAAAGTACTACCTCTGTTCCTAAATATTTGCCTTTCTAGAGATTTCAATAAGTGACTACATACGGAGCAAAATGAGTGAATCTACACTTCAATCTGTATGTGATAGTCCATTTGAAATCTCTAAAAGTCAAATATTTAGGAACGGAGGGAGTAATATATTAGGAGTATATCAAAACAAGAGTGATTTCTTTCAAGTTTGTGAATAAGTACTACTATTCTACTACTTTGGATCCGTCGCAACGCACAGGCACATTGCTAGTAAAAGGAAAAGGCCTGCCGCGTTCGCGTCGCACTCTCCCCCCCATACGTCTGGGAATCGGGAGTACTCCATGGCCCGTCCGGCATGACACATAGCTTAGGGAAGGCGTGTTGCCTAGCATTTTCACTTTCATGTGGGACCGTCGTTGAGCAAACCGACTATTGGCAAACCGCACCCCGCCCGTCGCCGGGTTGGAAAAAAGAAACGAGGGGAAGATCTAGCTGTAGCACGGAAGCCAAGAAATTTGGTGTCAGATGGAGCTCGTTGATAGAGTAGGAGCATTCCATACTACTCTACTCCTACTAGTACCAAGTTTGTACTATACAACTAGTACTACCACTATACAACTAGTAGGTACGTGCACGGCAGAGCATCGTAGGAAGATCTTGTTTTGGGTGATTTATCTTTTTTTCTGTCAACATAGTATGAATAATATGATGTGAGGGGCACCCATGAAGCTTATGTGGCCTGATTGCATGGCTACGAAAGGTTATAGAAAAATAAATAGATAATGTGTTTAGAGTGCACTCCACTAAACAGATATACTTTGGATCCATTGCAACGGGCCGACACATCTATATGTATACCCCCTATATAGTGTGTGAATAACTTTGAAAGTTGGTTGTTAGATGAAGCCAATCCGACGGTACAAAGATGGAAAATCCGAGCACTACTGGCTGTTGGATATCATCTACATTCCACCAGATTCTGCCACATGTAGAATCTAGAAGACTCCATGGTTGAACTTCATTCATGACTAACTTTGCCACAACTAAGCTTAGGCAAAGTGTGTCTGCCATAAAAAATGTGGCTAACAAAATGGCCACCACAAGTGTGGCACGATTTGGCAAGAAGTTGAGTCTATGACATGTGGACCATGTAGCTAGAAAAGTGTGGCAAGCCACAAGTGTAGCAATGAACCAAACACATGCCTGGTGTGTTTGGTAGGGTGTATGATCCCAAGAGTTCCCTTCTCGACCCATTTTTGGGTGTTTGGTAGAGTATATGGAGGGTGCATGAGTCCAGACTAGATTAGCACAAATACACTAGAAGCATGCATGAAGAGGGGTGTTGAGTTGAGCATGCATGAAAGGGAACAACTATGCTGAGACAAGAACGCAACCAAACACACTTGTGGCACACCTAAGCTTAGGTGTGGCAACCTTAGGCTTCAAACCAAACCATAACTTTGAAAGTTGGTCATTGGATGAAGCCAATCCGATGGTACAAAGATGGCAAATCCGAGCACTACTAGCAGTTGGATATCATCTACATTCCACCAGATTCTGCCACATGTAGAATCTAGAAGACTCCACATGTAGAAGCATAATGCACAAACCACCAGAATCTCATGCATGCAATGCACGTGTACCTTACTAGTAGTTGGTAGTATTAAGAAACAAATTCCGGGTTTGGCACGAGCTCATACTGCGGGAGTACCACAAGGCCTGCCGCAGGAGTTACATTTCCCTCTCGGGGCCCATGGGACCGAACTTGGTGGCTTAGTGCCTGGCCTATGAGTCAATGACACGCGGACCATAAATGCGGCTGGCCCACATGTCATTCTCATGGTGGTGGTGTGGTTCGCGACTCACTCGTTCGAGATGAACCGGCCGGTGGTGGCGGGGCCGTGGTGAGGGTGCCACGGTTGGGCATCGGGGCGTTACGAGGCGTAGATGGCCACACCAGCGGGTACTACCTGTACTATAGAAGTACTCCATCCAAGGATTGATGCCCGGGACAAAATGTGTCACAGCCACTGGATGAAAATTCGATGGTGCGGGACGTGTGGTGTCATGGGTTCGTGCGGTGTCGTGGGAATTGCGTGTGGCTATGGTAGAAACTTGATGCTCGCCGCATTTAAGGTGGCCCACATGTCATGCACACAAAGACAGAGGGGCGGTGCGGCCGAGAGGGGTGAGGCGCACGTCGGGGGACGTGGTGCCGTGGGTTGGAGCGGCATCGTGGGAATCACGAGTGGTAGTGGATGAAACGTGATGGTCGTCGTAGTTGAACTTCCATGGACAAGCTGTCATGTCTACGGACACATGCATTGCATACCTATCACTGGAAGGAGTAGTAGAGAAAGCTAGCCGGATAAATAGTTCCTTATAGTCAAGCGGACCCATGCTACTACTTGTTCCAAAGACATGCACACCATCGAAATAGTTCATCTATATCAATATACATAGAGAGGGGATATTTTTTTACAAGAGAGGAAATAGTTCATCCATCCATAATGCCCTGCTGCTGGTGCATCATCATCATCATCATCATCATCTTCTTCTTCATCTTCTTCTTCTTCTTCTTCTTCTTCTTCTTCTTCTTCTTCTTCTTCTTCTTCTTCTTCTTCTTCTTCTTCTTCTTCTTCTTCTTCTTCTTCTTCTTCTTCCTCCTCCTCTTCTTCCTCTTCCTCTTCCTCTTCTTCTTCTTCTTCTTCTTCTTCTTCTTCTTCTTCTTCTTCTTCTTCTTCTTGTTCTCATTTTCTGTGGGAGACGGCTTCGCAACAAGCTCTGTGGACCTTGTAGCTATCTCGAAACTCACACGAGCATCGAGGGTAGCATATTTTATCCGCTCGTACGTCAAGGGATAATTCTCCCATCCAGACGACCTTAATGCCAGCATCTCGTCACCCTTCTAAAAATTTGTTCCTAGCACAAAATTTGCTACGTCGAATAGGGATGATGTTGGTTTACCACAATCTTCTACAGGAATTTTTATTCTAGTTTGTAGGTCAGCGATGCTTTTCAAATCAAGGTTGTACGGCTCCAACTTCTGTTTGTCCCCTGCGATGGCTGCCCCACAGAAGTATATGTCCTCCCGAGACAAGAAATCGTGAATCTCACCTGGTATGGAGGGCGCGTGTATGATGTGGTACACCAAAACATCATCTTCGAGGCACAACTGAAGGACGGTGGCGCGTTGGATCTTCCGAGTGGCACGCTTCGTGTACTCTGCGTCGAGACCGATGACATTCAGCTCCACCTTTTGGAGGGAGTTGGATACATTGTTGATTCACTTCCGAACAGCCCTTGGGTGGTCGGTGACTGTGGCAACTATGCTCAACGAGCCTTCGACGAGGACATGTCGGACGCTAAAAACCTGCATCTCGATCTCTTTCGCCATTTGGAACCGCTGGACCGGAGGGCTATGGTTTGAAGAATTAGGATTAGATGGCTAGTCTAACTGAAGAAGATGATTATTCATAGGGGCTTCAGAATTACTCCAGGAGGATGTGAAGAGGTTAAAACAATGTGAATGCAGTGTGGTTTGGATGCAAATGAAGATCAAGGAGTAGTGAAGAAGCCGAGGAAAATCGGTTCCCGATGGAGAAGTAAATGGTAGAAGTGGCCTGCAGGCAGTTGATTAGACGACTAGGTAGACTAAACAAAAAGGCTACGCGGGTAGGCTGAGGAGTGGGGTGTGTCCCTGTACGTGCCCATCCTTCTAGCGCTACATGTGCCACTGGCTAGTTGAGGTCACTCTTTCTAATCACCGTGGCGAGACATTTTATGATTCCTTTTTATTTCTGCACCCCTCCTAACAGGTGGGACCTATGCAAACGAGAATTTGGTTCTGCTCACAATATGGATGATACCTCGAGGATGAAGTAAACCCAGAGGCATGGTAGCACGGGATTACTACTCATGTTCCTACTACTCCTACTACTAGTAGTAGTACAACTGTGGTACACTTGATGGTCAAAATACTATTATTCATCCGGTCCTCACAGTGAATTGACAAGACCCTGCGCCTGAGGTGACACCTGTCCAAGCGGCGTGTCCGGGTTACCAAAGTCAGCCTCACCTTGTGCACTGTGCAGTCATTGTCACTGCTGTTGTATAGCATGCCTCGCCTCGTCTCCCTCTCCCCTAGCACCACTCCATCTCCATCTACTTCCCGTCGGAGATCCTGAGGTCACTCTTCATTATCTTACTGTGCCCCCGCATACCCTCACCTCGCTCGCCTCCCCCAGTACCACTATTCCCTCGCTAGCCGCTCCAGCACCGACAGCCTTCTCCCCCGTAAATCAAGCCCCCCAAAACCCCACCTTCCAAACTCCACCATGGCCAAACGCGAACCGCGCAGGATCCATATGAGCCATGATTGGAGCAATCTCCCTAGTGACGTCCTCAACCTCTGTTGTTCGTGTATGGATATGTTGAGCACCCTGCAGCTGGCTGCATGCTCGAGGGGCATGCACACGGCCATCATCGAAGCGAGGCCAAAGCTTTTCAAGACACCCTGCATGCTGCTATCTGGTCTTGCGAGATTGGCTCACCATGATACGGAGGCGTACATGATGCCCCTCGACTTCAATCCGATCTCCATTAGCCGAAACTTCTTTGCAGGTATGTAGTGGGTCGCCGTACATCATTTCCCTCGACTTCGATCCGATCACCATCGCCCGAAACTTCTTGGCAGGTATGTACTAGGTCGGCATTAACTCCCACTGGATGGCTGCCTTTAGACAAGACGGTAAAAATTTGGTGCTCGTGAACTTCCAGACCTCCCATGAGATTATCCTTCCTCCGTTGGATTCTATAGAGTTTTACCATCGCGGTCCTAGTCATCTAGATTACCACGTCAGTTGGACAGACCTTGTTTTGCAGAAGATTGTAATCTGCCAAGTGCCCACAGGACATGCAAATTACGCAGACTTCAAGCTAATTGCCTAGTTCGACCGCGGACTCGCCAATCTTTACGCCGGTGCCTTCTTTAGCTGGAGATAACTCAGCTCGCAGTGGATCATCGTCAAAGCTGATACACACTTTTGTGATGCTATTGAACACAATGGCATCATCTACGCGATCGACAGAGCAGATGTCACAACGTATTGCTGGGACGGTGCGTGTAAGTTGTTTCCGTCTCATGTTAATGATGACGCCATGATACTATTTGAAATTTTTGTGATGATTGGCATATCCCTGTTTGAGCAGAATTTGAGTAGAACTATGGCAATGTATTAGAGATGCCGTAAATCAGCTATATTTGGAATGATTTAATTCATGCGATTGTGATCATGTCATTACAACCAATTTGTACCACTGAATAATCAAACGGTTAGGAATATATGGATATTCTCCTTATTTTACAGTAATCTATATACTACTACTAAATATGAGTGTGTATCAATGGCCATGTCAGTTTTCTCATTTTCATGATGTAGAAACATGCACCACACTGTTGGTTTCATCTAACCATACATTAGGGAAGTAAATGTGCATATGGAGAACTCTATATTTGGAAGTAGTGAAATCCTGTAATGCTTACCATGTGTACATACCTATGTTCGCCCTTCAGCAATCAATGGCTAGAATAATATCCTCACAAATTTTTTGCCCACAGAACACGAGTATATAACAATGCATGGTTTGTTAGTTACCTTGAAGAATTTGTTTGTGAGGACAGAACATGATTCCATAACATGCATGACATGATAGTTTCCTGTGAAGAATCGATTGCGAGATAACATGAGTATAACCATGCATGGCACTTCTATATTTTGGAACCCAGTATACATTTCCCTGTATTTTCCTCCCAGTTCCAACAGGGACATATCAATGTTGTTTCTTGCATTATCCTACTCATACTCTGAACAATGCTGATCTTACATTAACAATGTCTGTCCTTTTTGATATGATGCAGTGTCCCTACAGTTACTGCCCTTTGTAATCACACCACCTTTGCCAAAAACAGGGAAGCACAACTGGTTCCTTGCTCGATCAGACGACGACAAAAGACTGATGATCATTCGGACACATGAGCCAAAAAAATTTATATTGCAAAAACCACACTATATACAAGCACCGTGAAATACGTGAGTATCCGCACAGTGGCTGTTACGTCTATGAGCAGGACACCAGCTTGTTGGGGCCTTCATGATTTTTTAGTTGGAGGCGGGTAAACAGCCTTGGTTCACACTCTCCGTTTCTCAGACTCAATTATCGGATTAACCAGGAGATCACCGTTGGCAAGGACCCTGATGGCAGAGAGGCTCTGTTTGCTATGGAAAACTGTGTCTACACAGCGGGCCCTAGGAGTTCGGGAGCAAACTCCCCTGATTGTCAATGATACAGCCTCCAGCCAAAAGAAGGTGAGAATGACAAAGGCATCCGGATTAACTTTGATCCTTGGATGTCTCAATCACGACATGTAGTGATGTGGTTCAAGCCTTACGGTTGATAGGTAATTGGGATGTTGCGTCAAAAGGGTGGAGTACTGGTGTCTCCGGATCATTGGTCGCTGAAGCGGGGCTGCAAATTATGATGGTGTTGGATCATCTCTTCGAATGACTTTGTTGTCTTTGCTGCTTGTTCTGGATGGGTAGTTCTTTCTTTTGTTATGCATATTCATTGTCATTTGGTCATCCTCGTCTATGTCACTCTTACTATGTTATAGTTGGCTCTGTTTAGAATGTCATTCTCGTCTGGATCACGAGAGTCTGAGCGCTGCAGATGGGTGCATTTTGGTGGTGTAGCAAGACTTCTTATGAACTATCATGTCTTGCTGTTTATGTCAGTAGTAGTCACTAGTCAGTGTTTGAATGTTGTATATATCGTTGTTTCGAACTGTTTATTGTCTCAAACTACAGGTGGGCTAAATGAGGGCATCACCATTCTCCAGTGTTCAGAGTGTATCTCCCTTTTTCAAGTTATATAATTTGAGCTCAGTATCTTTTCGATGATGTACACTTGTTTGGACCAGTGAGGTGTCGTTGAATATGGGCCGAGTAGTAACGCAATGCCAAACAGGTCAATTATGACTCTCAGGCCGGGCTCACAAAAGATCCTAAAAAAAGGCCGGGCTCTCCAAAAAAGAAAGAATAAGGACTCTTAGGCCGACATGTGGGCGCCACCGGTGTTTTCGTGAGCTTGTGCGCCGAGAGCATATTGGCGCGTGTTTGAAATTTAAGCTACCTTTTCATCCCCAATCTCCCGCCCCTCCCCCACCTTTGGAATCTCGATTCCTCCTCCGACTCCACCTCCGCCTCTTCAGAAGCAGACTCTTCCTCAGAATCCATCTCCTTGCCAACAAATGCGCGAGCCTTGCCAGATGAATTCTTCTTGTGTGATGAATACTTTGATGAAGACTTTGAAGAAGACTTTGAGTATTTCTTCTTTTTCTTGTCATCAAAATCATATTCCTTGCTCTTCTTCTTCTTCTTCTCATTGTCCCACTGAGGACACTCAGAGATGTAGTGACCAGGTTTCTTGCACTTATGACATGTTCTCTTCTTGTAGTCATGAGTAGAAGCTTCATCATTTCTTGAGCTGGATCGTGAAGACTTTCTGAAGCCTTTCTTCCTAGTGAATTTCTGGAACTTCTTCACAAGCATGGCAAGCTCCGTTCCAATGTCTTCAGGATCATCAGAACTGCAGTCAGATTCTTCTTCAGATGAAGAAGCAGCTTTTGCCTTTAAGGCGCGAGATCGGCCATAGTTGGGACCATAGATGTCACGTTTCTCAGATAGCTGGAACTCATGTGTGTTGAGCCTCTCAAGTATATCAGACGGATCGAGAGTCTTGAAGTGAGGGCATTCTTGAATCATCAGGGCAAGGATATCAAATGAGCTGTCAAGAGATCTTAGGAGAGTCTTGACGATTTCATGCTTGGTGATCTCAGTGGCGCCAAGTGCTTGAAGCTCATTTGTGATGTCAGTGAGACGATCAAAAGTGTGCTGGACATTCTCATTGTCATGTCTCTTGAAGCGATTGAAGAGATTGCGAAGGACGCTGATCCTTTGATCCCTCTGGGTAGATACTCCTTCATTGACCTTTGAGAGCCAGTCCCAAACTTCCTTTGACGTGTCCAGAGCACTTACACGGCCATACTGTCCTTTGGTCAGATGACCACAAATGATGTTCTTGGCCGTTGAATCCAATTGAACGAGCCTCTTGACATAAGCAGGGGTGATACCTTCACCATTCTTGGGAACGCCGTTCTTGATGACAAACCAGAGGTCCACGTCAATGGCTTCAAGGTGCATGCGCATCTTGTTCTTCCAGTAGGGATATTCGGTGCCATCGAAGACGGGGCACGCAGCGGAGACTTTGATTATCCCTGCAGTCGACATAGCTAAAACTCCAGGTGGTTAAACCGAATCACACCGAACAAGGGAGTACCTTGCTCTGATACCAATTGAAAGTGCAGTATATCGACTAGAGGGGGGGGGTGAATAGGCGCATTTTATGAAATGCTTCAAAACATGGTAGTTTCGAAGACAAACGATAAGCTCAAGCCTATTAGTATGCAGCGGAAAGTGGACTACACTAGATAAGCCATAGTCATGTATTCAATGAAGTGAAAGCATGAGGACTAATAACAACTAGGCAGTAGTGATCATAAAGGAAGAAGGAATGAAGCCAATCACAACAAGTAGATACTCAGTGAAGACAATCAGATAAGGCAAGCATGCAATGTCTTCACAACATAGAGCAGTAAGTAAAGGGAAGGAAAGGATAGAACCAGTAGCTCGGGGAAGACAGTGATTTGTTAGACCAGTTCCAGTTGCTGTGACAACTGTACGTCTGGTTAGGGAGGCTGAGATTTAAGTCAGAAGACCGCGTCTTCACCTTGTTCCCCTTGAGCTAAGGACATCTAGTCCTCGCCCAATCACTCTGGTAAGTCTTCAAGGTAGACTTCCAAACCTTCACAGACTTCGTTCACCGGCGATCCACAATGACTCTTGGATGCTCAGAACGTGACGCCTAACCGGCTGGAGGAAACACAGTCCTCAAGTGTAATAAGTCTTCAGGTCACACAGACAGAAAGACTTCAGTGATGCCTAACACTCTTTGGCTCTGGGTGTTTGGGCTTTGTCCTCGCAAGGATTTCTCTCTCAAATGCTTCGGAGGTGGGTTGCTCTCAAACGACGAAAGCCGTGCAATAACTCTGAGCAGCCACCAATTTATGGTGTAGGGGGTGGGCTATTTATAGCCACTGGGCAACCCGACCTGATTTGTCCGAAGTGACCCTGGGTCACTAAGGAACTGACACGTGTTCCAACGGTCAGATTTCAAACACACACGGCAACTTTACTTGAGCTCCAAGTAACGTTGACTCATCCGCCTCTGGATAAGATTTGCTCTCATAGTCTTCGCTCGAAGACATAGGATTTGGTTGAGCATCACTTCAGTCACTCTGACTTAGTTCACTTGGACCCCACTTAACAGTACGGTGGTTCCTATGACTCAACAAAGAAGAAAAGGAAACAACGAAACATCTACGTCTTCGCTCTCCATAGTCTTCACACAATGTCTTCTCATGTCAAAGTCTTCAATATGATTATCTTCATATACCACCACTGACATCAATGTCTTCATACATTTTTAGGGGTCATCTCCGGTAGGTTAACCGAATCAATGAGGGACTACTACCTGTGTTATCCTGCAATTCTCACAAACACATTAGTCCCTCAACCAGGTTTGTCATCAATACTCCAAAACCACTAGGGGTGGCACTAGACGCACTTACAATCTCCCACTTTTTGGTGATTGATGACAAACTGGTTGAAGTTTTCAACGGGGATAAAGATATGTGAAATTGTAAAGGATAAAGGTATTGTCTTCGTAAGTAGCAAAAGGCTCCCCCTGAAGATGTGCATATAGTTGATTTGTCTTTGAATGCAAATGCACATGGCAGGTTGTACTTTTGGAGATCCTCTTCAACTTATGAAGACAATTCATCATGCATAATTGATATGTCGAAGATAATGACATGCATAATGAAAAATGGACGTCTGCAATAATGACTAAGTACGGAATATAAGGTAGCAGATGCGGAATTTATCATCGCATTACAGAGTAGCATAAAAACGTAGCAGACGACCATCAGTTTAAGTTTTACAACTCAAAGAACCAAATGTAGCAAAACGAGAGTTGTAAACACTAGGCAAATTATAAAGCACCCGCCCATATGGACCCGCTTGAAGACTATCAACTCATATGCTTCTTCCCCTTTTGTTAGTAAGGACCAAAAAGGTTTGAAGACATAGAGCCTCTACTCGTTCCCAGTTGGAGCAGAAGAGGATGCATGGTCGGTGTTGTTGTTTGGCGGTGCAGAAGTGGTTGGTGCAGTGTCGATGCGCGCTGAAGTAGGAGGAGGTGAAGTAGCATCATCTTGATCATCGATCACCCTGGCGTCAATTGTTGCAGCAAAGGAGGAGTATTCAGAATCTTCAAGAGATGGAGTTCGACGCATAACATCTGTCCTTGGAGGAGTGTTGTCAAACTTGAATCTCTCAGTGAAGCCATCGTCTTGAAGATCCGCTTCAGCACTCAGCAAGGTCAAACTCTTCCAAGACCTCTGACATGTTTCATGAGCAACAAAAGCATTCTTGGTGGCAAGATTGCGAATGCGATTGACATCCACCAAGAGGCTTTGCATCTGACGCTTTAACCAGAGGTGATGCTTGTCCTGTTTCTGATGAAGAGCTATTAGAAGCTCTCGATTGTTCAGGACACGAGATCGCTTCTGAGGCCTTTGAGCGATGGTGCTTTCAGTGGCTTCGGTTTCAGCGTGTCGAGGTAGACGAGTACGACCAGCCAGAGGATAAACATGTGAGACTGCTGGAACCCTTTCAATCTGCTGAGTGAAGCTCTGGTGATCAGCGTTGTGAAGACTAACTGGCTCTTTAGCAGGCTCTTGCTAGATGGCTTCTGCTGACATATCAACCTCAGGCAAGAAAATCTGATGGTTGCGAGCAGAGGGCTGATAGGTGATAGCTGAATGCAACTTGATGAGGCGCATTATCCAAGGGGCATAGAATTTTAGACCAAATAGATCAGCTCCAGACATAGCCATTTGCCGAATGAAGAAATCTTGAGCATTGAAGCTGATGCCATTGAAGATATAGAAGACCAAAGTCTTCATAGTGCCTTCAAGCTTGGCTGATGAAGAATGTCCTTTGATTGGCCATAGAGTATGCCTTATGATGTGATAGATGGTGCACGACAGGTACTCTAGGTCTTCAACAAAGAATTCATTAGGGTATTCAGCATCACTTGGCAGAGGCTTCATCATGCTGAGCATTTGGCTCATATTGGGCCGGCGCTTCTGAAATATACTCTCCAAGGTTTCAGTGTGCAATTGACAGCCAGGTTCATATAGATCTCCTGGAGTGGGCAGGCCAGTAAGCTCAATGAGATCAAAGGCTTTAGCTTCATGATGCACATTGCCTGTCATCCACTCAAGGACCCATGTCTTCGGATCCCTGCTGTAGCCTCGAATGTGGAGTGTTGCATAGAATTGCAGAAGCGGCTCTTCATTCCAATGCTCTTCTGTGACAAAATTGAGTAGGCCAGCATCACGAAAGCAGTCAAGAGCTTCCTCCAAGCAGGGCAGACCAGCAATAGCTTCAGTGTCAAGACGCATATGAGGGAAAATGCGCCCTTGATCATAGAGTACTCGTGAGTAGTAGCTACGCTGCTGATGGCTCCAGAACCTATCTGATGATATTCTTGGCTTGGAATATGGGTTCTTGGCACTGTCAAAGAAGGTGTTGTGCGCAGTGAAGCTATTGGCATTGAACGACCCTGAAGGGGTTGCAATACCTGGAAACCTTGGCAGTCTTGGCTTAGGCTTCTGAACTTGGGGCCTGTGCGCAACATGATGATCAAACTGAGGACTAGCAGCATGCGGTTCAGTGGTAGGTGGCAGAATCAGAATGGGCCACCGGACAGTAACAAGCTGATCATCTTTGTTGTATGCTTGCTCAATGGTGTGGGGCCGTGGAGGCGGAACAGGAGCAGAGGCATTATCTTCAAGCTGCAGATTTGCTTCAGGTGCAGCATTGGCGTCAGGCGCAGCACTGGCTTCAGGAGCAGCACTGGCTTCAGGAGCAGTCACTTCAGGCGCAGTTACTTCAGGCGCCACAGTGTCTTCAGGTGCCACATAAGCTTCAGCCATGACCACGTTATTGGCTTCAGCGTTGGTGGTGGCAACCTCTAAATTTGTAGCCTCCACTTCAGGAGCTGGCGGGTCAGACACATTCTCCTCGAGAACAGGGGGTGTGGCAGTACGTTCTTCTTCAACTTGGGGTTGTTCTTCTTCTTGTTGGGGTGGTTCTTCTTCGGCTGATGCAGCCGGAATATCTTCAGCCGCTTTGGCTTCAGATTCTAAGGGGTTCACAGTAGGAGGAGCATCAGGTGCAGATGGTTGCTCTACTCCTTCTGGAACACTTGGGGCAGCGACTTGAGGCCTTGGTCCTTTGCGAAGCCTACGAAAAGCTGGCGACGCCCGAGGAGATGGAGGTTGTTGGGCCTCAAAGTCTTCATCTTCAAGCACCGTACTGGTGTCTTGAGTTTGCTCGGGAGTGGCTTGTGTATCCTGTGGGTGATCAGCCCACGAGTCATCCTGAGCAATTGACGTCAAAGGACGACCAATGCTGATGCGTTCGCTGTTCGTGAGAACAGGCGAAGAGTCAATGTTGTATTCGATCTGAGGAAGGACTTCATCATCTTCAACATTGTCTTGAGGACCAATGTCTTCAGCTGTGGTGGGGTGAACAGCTGGAATGTCTTCAGCCTCTGTGGGAGCAGGCTCACGAATAGTCAGTCTTCGTTCTCTCTGGGCAGATGCAGGGCGAGCAACTGAGATTGGCTTGACAAAGATAGGCTCTTTGGAAGCAGCCTTATCCTTCTTGGTTTTGCGCTTCTTGGTGGGTGGAGCTTCATTAGTAGATTGGTTGCGCTTGCAAGCTTCAGCTTCAGCCACCTTTGTCTTCTTGAGCTTTGAAGCGGTTGGGGTTGCCTTAGGCTTCGTGCCAGTCATGCTAGCAGGGAAGACTATGCGAGGCATTTCCTGCCTAGATTCTTCAGCTTCGGGCACAGGTTGCTTCTTCTTCTTCTTGGCAGCCATCCGTGGGTCAATGCCAGGACGTCCAAGTGCCTTGCGCTTTTCAGCTTCATTGAATGCTTGAACGCATTTGGCAGCCAAGTCCTTGATTCGCTCTCGAGAACCTTTGGCTTCATCGCGCCGCTGACGAAAGGCTTCCTTGAGCTTGTGCATCATAACCTTGAAGTTCTGAATTTCTTGCACGTTGAGCTTGTCCACATGCTTCTTGAACTAAGCCTTTTCATAATCTATCTTTTGCTTCAGCTCAACAATTCTTTGAGCCAGAGCCAGCTCAGAAGCAATGGCGCCATGGAAGGAGACGCTGAGGCCAACTGGAAGTTGAAGATCGTCGAAGCTTAGGTTGGGTGTGTCAAACCATTCATCAATGAAGTTATTGAGCAGTTCAACATCAAAGAGCGGCAAATCATTGAAGATTTTAGCATCTTGCTTGCTCTTGATCAATAGCTCCAGAGCATCATCATCAAGATCTTCATCACTTGAGAGATCAAGGGCATCACTGGCAGTCTTCAGTACTGCATCAGGAGTGAGAGCTGGACTGGGGTTGCGTGTTGGCTTCCTCTTCAGCTGTCTGCTCTTGGAGATACGAGAGTGTTCCTCAGATTGCACACTTGGTGCAGGTGGAGCAGTGGCCAAAGGCTTCACTCTAGAAGCCCATGGAGGAGTAGACTTCGAAGCCTTTGATTTCTTCTTCTGGGGCTTTGGTGTTGCAGGTGCTTCTTCAGAATCATCATATGCTTCAGGCTGATCCACATCCGCCCCTTGAACCCTTATGTGACTGATGAGGCCTTCTAGGTTGTAGAAGGGCCCAACCAGATTTGGTTCCGCTTCGCGCGTGCCATCAGCGCGGGGCGCAGAGGGGCCATGATTGAAGTCTAATCCCCAAAGCTTCTTGTTCTCTTTGGCCGAGTTCTTGGCGAATTGAAGATTTCGCTTGAACAGATTGTCGTCACGACACCAGAGCAGAGAGCTTGGATCAACATCAGCAGGCTGAGGCCCTCTGACCATGCAAGGATAGAAGCCTTGAGCAATGGCTTCAACACGAGTCTTGGGGGAAGATTTTTATAAGTGATATCTCCCCATGGATGCTTGATGGCGTTCTTCTCAGCATACTCTTGGGTCACGAACCTATACTTGAACAACTGTTCAGCCCAGTATCTTCGAATCCATTGGATTCGAGTCTTCCTCTGATTATAATCCTCCTCAAGATCAGTCTTGTATATTTCACTGAGATCAGGAGGCAAATCAATGGAGGTGTTGCCACGGCGCTGTCTGCCACCCTTTCTTACTGTCTTGTCAGTTGCCATTTGCTTCAACCTGAAGGGCTTCAAATTGAATGGCTTCAAAACAGGCAAATGCTTCAGTCTGCTGGTCAGACAGGAACTGTCTTCAGGGGAATGAATGTGACGCTGCAAAAACTCTACAAATGAATGCAGACTATGAGAACCAAGGGATTCTCCCACGGACATGTACCCGTGACAGCATTAGAGATGCGAGGGAAGGGGAAGAGGTCATATGCATTCTCAGAAGTTTTGAAGATTAAAACAGTTTTGAAGACTTTGACCTCATAGTGCGAAGACATTCACTCATGGGAGCTGGTTCCAGATTTGTACGAATCCACGAATAAGTACAAGTGAGGAATCTAACTATGGTTGAAGCATATGTGAATGTACTAGGCAAGTTATGAGATGCAGAAAGGATAGATCTATATATCTAAGTAGGCAGAAACCTCTTGTGGTGAAATAGATGAATCTTTATGGATCTGGAAGATGGTAAAAAGCAAGTTTTATTTACCACACGATGAACTGCTTAGACGGAGAGGAGTTGGATGCCCAGCAGTTTGATCTTCCGTGCCCTAACTTGGCGACGGAGGACAGCTACGGCGACGGCGGAGTAGAAGATGTCCGCGGCCGACGTGAGGACGGCGTCGACAAAGTTGCGGCAGCGAAGCGCTTCGTCGCCGGCGTCGTCGAAAGCTAGCGGAGGCGCTAGGGTTGGGCGCGGTGGTAGAAGAAACTTTTGACCGTGATGAGACGTGCATTTATAGGCATGGGAGATGGCACAGCGCAATTACGCAGGTGCCCCTGACGGTTCACGTACGAGTGACACATGACGGTCATGTAATGCATTGGGAGTTGTCCCACGATCCCACGTACACCACGACTGTCGGAGTGGTCGTTCCGGCTTCTCTGGGTTTCAGGCATAACGAATGGATCATTAAAATCAGATTTAAAGTTTGTCTTCGTATCTTCTACTGACAAGGACGCAGAGAAGATATTTGACAGTTTCAACATAATGCATATGATTTGGACAGACAGAGTGTGAGATGAGAAAGCATAGAAAGGTTAGGGTCCGATCACATTCACTTAGTCCAAAAGATTCAAATATGAAGACATAGCTATAAGTGAATGTTGTTGAGGACAGAACACAACTCTCTATATATATGTCCTATATGAAGACAAACCAAGTGCGAAGACTTTGCAAATGTAACGCCATGAGAAACACTTCAAACAGGAATTTGGTGGTGGCGTTACCCACCGTATAGGAAGTATTAGACCCAGACACGGCGCACAATTATCGTGGAGCTCCGAAGTCAAATTCCATGTTAAAGTATTCACACTTAGAATGTAAGTCTTCATTGATTGAAGATATACTTTACTTCGTGTGTTGCACATCTAAGTCATCAATATGCATAAGTGTTAGGATGTGTGCCTGATTACAGGACATTTGAGGATTCTAAGATATTTAGCTCACACCGCAACTTGCAAAACCTTTTCTCATCCAAGGGCTTTGTGAAGATATCTGCCAGTTGCCCTTCAGTGTTGACGTGTATGATATCAATATCTTCCTTCATAACACGATCTCTGAGAAAGTGATGACGAATTTCAATGTGCTTTGTCTTCGAGTTTTGAACTGGGTTGTTGGCAATCTTGATGGCGCTTTCATTATCACAGAAGAGTGGCACATGATTCGGATAGATTCCATAGTCCTTGAGTGTTTGCTTCATCCAGAGAAGCTGAGCGCAGCAAGATCCAGCAACAATGTATTCAGATTCAGCAGTGGAGAGTGATACACAGTTCTGCTTCTTTGAAGACCAACAGACAAGTGATCGTCCTAGAAAGTGACATGTGCCTGATGTGGATTTGCGATCAACTTTGTCACCAGCATAATCAGCATCTGAAAATCCTACTAGATGAAACTCTGAGCCCTTTGGATACCATAATCCTAGTGTTGGGGTGTAAGCCAAATATCGAAGTATTCGCTTCACATCTAAGTGATGCGACTCCTTTGGTGCCGCTTGATATCGAGCACACATGCAAACACTAAGCATAATATCTGGCCTAGATGCACATAAATAAAGTAAAGAACCAATCATGGAGCGGTATACCTGTTGATCAAACTCTTTACCATTGGCGTCGGGACCCAGATGATGTTTAGCAGGCATTGGCGTCGAGTACCCTTTGTAGTCTTGCATTCCAAACTTCTTCAGGCAGTCTTTAAGGTACTTCTCTTGAGATATGAAGATGTCGTTCCTTTGCTGACGAATTTGAAGACCAAGGAAGAACTTCAGCTCACCCATCATGGACATTTGATATTGTTCTTGCATCATGTGACCAAACTCATCACTATATTTCTTGTCCGTGCAGCCGAAGATAATGTCATCCACATAGATTTGGCAGACAAATAGCTCATCATCATATGTCTTCGTGAAGAGTGTGGGGTCTAGGGATCCAGGTTTGAAGCCTTTGCTCTTCAGGAAGTCTTTGAGGGTGTCATACCAAGCACGAGGCGCTTGTTTGAGGCCATACAGTGCCTTGTTGAGCTTGTATACCATATCAAGACGTTTTGGGTCTTCAAAGCCAGGTGGTTGTGCAACATACACTTCTTCTTCAATTCTTCCATTGAAAAAGGCACTCTTTACATCCATTTGATATAGAAGTATGTTGTGATGATTTGCATAAGCTAGTAGTATACGAATAGCTTCAAGCCTAGCCACAGGAGCAAATGTTTCATCGAAGTCAATCCCTTCAACTTGAGTGTATCCTTGAGCAACGAGACGAGCTTTGTTTCTGACCACTTGACCATGCTCATCTTGGTTGTTGCGATAGATACATTTTGTGCCTATTATGTTGTGCTTTCGAGAATCAGGACGCTTGAAAAGTTCCCACACATTGTTCAGCTCAAACTGTTGAAGCTCTTCTTGCATTGCTTGAATCCATTCAGGCTCCATAAAAGCTTCAGCAACTTTCTTGGGTTCAGATATTGAGACAAACGCAAAGTGCCCACAGAAATTTGCAAGCTGTGTTGCTCTTGAGTGAGTGAGTGGACCAGGAGCATTTATGCTATCAATTATCTTCTCAACTTGTACTTCATTTGCAACACAAGGATGAGCTGGACGAAGATTTTGCTCTTGCTGTACATTGTCTTCATCAGGAGTATTGTCTTCAGGCTGAGCATTGTCGTCAGGTTGATTTGGGGCAGAGATGATGAGTTCCTCGTCAGGTTGTGCTTCAGAAGGCATGATCTCACCAGTTCCCATTAGCTTGATAGATTGATTTGGTGAAGCTTCATCTAGCACATTTGGTAGGGACTCTCTTTGTGAACCATTTGACTCATCAAACCGCACATCCACAGTTTCAACAGTTTTATAGAGAAAAATGTTGAAGACTCTGTAGGAGTGTGAATCCTTTCCATATCCGAGCATGAAGCCTTCATAAGCTTTGGGTGCAAATTTTGACTTATGATGAGGATCCTTGATCCAGCACTTAGCTCCAAATACTCTGAAGTAGCTTACATTTGGCTTCTTTCCAGTGAGGAGTTCATAGGATGTTTTCTTCAGAAGCTTGTGAAGATAAACACGGTTGATGATATGGCATGCAGTATCAATTGCTTCGGGCCAGAATCTCCTTGGTGTTTTGTATTCATCGAGCATCGTTCGATCCATCTCAATTAGAGTTCTGTTCTTGCGCTCAACGATCCCATTTTGCTGAGGTGTGTACGGGCCTAAGAATTCATGAGTGATTCCCATCTCATCTAGATAAAGATCGAGGCCAGTGTTCTTGAATTCAGTGCCGTTGTCACTTCTGATATGCTTGATCTTGATGCCATAGTTGTTCATGGCACGGTTGGCGAAGCGTCTGAAGACATCTTGCACTTCAGTCTTGTAGAGTATTATGTGAACCCATGTGTATCTTGAATAATCATCAACAATGTCGAAGCCATAGAGATAGGCTGTGTAGAGAATGTGGAGTAGTGAGTAGGGCCAAATAAGTCCATGTGAAGCAGCTCGAAGGGTTTGGATGTCGTCATGATTGTCTTCGAGGGGTGTTTGGCTTCACAGGCACCACATAAATGATCTTTCTTGAACTTGACTTCCTCGATGCCTATGACATGCTTCTTCTTTGCGAGAGTGTGCAAGTTCCTCATGCCAGCATGTCCTAGCCTTCGATGCCATAGCCAGCACTCCGAAGCTTTTGCTAGAAGACATACGGCCATTTGCGGTCCAGCTGAGAAATCTACCATATACAGATCACCTTTTCTGTATCCTTCAAATACTAAAGACTTGTCAGATTCCATTAGTACAATGCAACAAAATTTACCAAAGATTACAATCATGTTTAAGTCACAAAGCATTGAGACAGACATTAAGTTGAAGCCAAGAGATTCAACAAGCATGACTTTATCCATGTGTTGATCTCTTGAGATTGCAACTCTACCTAGACCCAACACTTTGCTTTTACCAGTATCAGCAAATGTGATGTGACTCTTGTTGGATGGACGTAAAGTTGAGTCCATGAGAAGATTTCGATCACCAATCATATGATTTGTGCATCCACTATCCATAATCCATTCTGAAGACTTTGGTGTCACTCCCTACAATGCAGTTAGGAGGATAGGTTTCACCAAAAGCCATTATGAAGCATAAACATTTGATGCATAAGTGGATTATGAAAACTTTAGATGAAAGTTAGGACTGATAAGATGTGCAGCAAGTGATTTATGAATAGTATGAGCAGTAAGTCATTTTGGGCATTTGATCTTGTGCCCTACAAGTATTTTAGGTCCCCAGCAATAGCATCAGAAGCCTTTGATTATAGGCTGGAGACCTTTCCCTGCAAGAGAAAGTTAGTTCTTCTTAACCACCCACATCTTCAGGGGTGGCTTAGAAGCAATGAGTCTAAGAGCAGCATCTGAGAATTTTGGCTTTGGGGCCCTAGCAAATAGTCTTGCAGGAGGAGAATAATACTCATAAGAATATGCAGAGAAATTCTTGGATTTATGAACATAGCGGTTTGAAGAAACACGCTCATATTCATGGGTCTGAGTATGGTTTCCCTGCAAAACATTCGCGTTAGGGTGACTCAGATGAGTCCTTTGTTTGTATGAAGCCTTAGGACCATATGAAGCCTTTGGTCTGGGTTTTGTCTTCATCCCAAGAGGTGTCATGATAGTATTTGCTGGAAGCTTCTCAAGACAACCTTTGGGTACCCAGATCTTCTTCATAGGTGGTCCATGCCTGCAGTTAGTACCAATATACCTGGCAAACACTTCACCATTTTGATTCTTAAATAGTTTATAGTTTGCATCAAAGGATTCATCAATGATAACAGGATTAGCACAAGTGAAGCTAGATAAGGTAGATGGATCCACTGAAGGTTCCTTTGCAGCAACCCATGTGGTTTTGGGATACTGCTCAGGCTTCCAGTATGAACCATCAACATTCATCTTCCTGTCGAACCCAACACCCTCTTTCCTAGGGTTTCGGTTCAATATCTGCTTTTTGAGGACATCACATAGAGTCTGATGCCCTTTGAGGCTTTTGTACATCCCTGTTTCAAGCAAATGCTTCAACCTAGCATTTTCATCAGCAATAGTAGTGGTTTCCTCAGCAGAGGGGTTAGTTACCACATCAATAGTTGAAGATATTGCAACAGTGGCAGCAGTAGAACAACCAGCAACAGATGTAGCATTATCATGCTCAATGCATTTTAGACATGGTGGTTCAAACTCTTCGTGAGTGGAGATGATCAGTTGTGCGCGGAGTGACTCATTCTCCTTTTGAAGATCTTCATGAACCGCTTTCAATTTCTCAAGTTCTCGTTTCCTTTGAATGTAATCGTGGGAAAGCTTTTCATGAGTTTTTGAGAGAGATTCATAAAGACCTTCAAGTTCCTTGTACTTAACATGAAGATTTTTTATGTCTTCAATTAAGGACTGAGAACGGGTCATTTCCGCGTCTAACAGGTCATCGCTTTTGTCTAACAGTTTTTGAATATGTTCCATGGCTTTCTACTGTTCAATGGCAATTTTAGCAAGTGTTTTGTAGCTAGGTTTTGATTCACAATCAGAGTCATCTTCATTAGATGTTTGAAAGTAGGCATCGCGTGATTTTACCTTGGCACCGCGTGCCATGAAGCAGAAGGTGGGAGCAGAGTCGTCGTCCTCATCATCATTGTTGGGGATGGGGCCATTGTCTTCAGTGTTGAAGATAGACTTGCCCACGTAGGCAGTGGCTAAAGCCAGATTTGCAGCACCAGAATCAGACTCCTCCTCCGACTCCACCTCCGCCTCTTCAAAAGCAGACTCTTCCTCAGAATCCATCTCCTTGCCAACAAATGCGCGAGCCTTACCAGATGAATTCTTCTTGTGTGATGAATACTTTGATGAAGACTTTGAAGAAGACTTTGAGTATTTCTTCTTTTTCTTGTCATCAGAATCATATTCCTTGCTCTTCTACTTCTTCTTTTCATTGTCCCACTGGGGACACTCAGAGATGTAGTGACCAGGTTTCTTGCACTTATGACATGTTCTCTTCTTGTAGTCATGAGTAGAAGCTTCATCATTTCTTGAGCTGGATCGTGAAGACTTTCTGAAGCCTTTCTTCCTAGTGAATTTCTGGAAATTCTTCACAAGCATGGCAAGATCCTTTCCATTGTCTTCAGGATCATCAGAACTGCAGTCAGATTCTTCTTCAGATGAAGAAGCAGATTTTGCCTTTAAGGCGCGAGATCGGCCATAGTTGGGACCATAGATGTCACGTTTCACAGATAGCTGGAACTCATGTGTGTTGAGCCTCTCAAGTATATCAGACGGATCGAGAGTCTTGAAGTGAGGGCGTTCTTGAATCATCAGGGCAAGGATATCAAATGAGCTGTCAAGAGATCTTAGGAGAGTCTTGACGATTTCATGCTTGGTGATCTCAGTGGCGCCAAGTGCTTGAAGCTCATTTGTGATGTCAGTGAGATGATCAAAAGTGTGCTGGACATTCTCATTGTCATGTCTCTTGAAGCGATTGAAGAGATTGCGAAGGATGCTTGATCCTTTGATCTTTCTGGGTAGATACTCCTTCATTGACCTTTGAGAGCCAGTCCCAAACTTCCTTTGACGTGTCCAGAGCACTTACACGGCCATACTGTCCTTTGGTCAGATGACCACAGATGATGTTCTTGGCCATTGAATCCAATTGAACGAGCCTCTTGACATCAGCAGGGGTGATACCTTCACCATTCTTGGGAACGCCGTTCTTGATGACAAACCAGAGGTCCACGTCAATGGCTTCAAGGTGCATGCGCATCTTGTTCTTCCAATAGGGATATTTGGTGCCATCGAAGAAGGGGCACGCAGCGGAGACTTTGATTATCCCTGCAGTCGACATAGCTAAAACTCCAGGTGGTTAAATCGAATCACACAGAACAAGGCAGTATCTTGCTCTGATACCAATTGAAAGTGCAGTATATCGACTAGAGGGGGTGGGGGTGAATAGGCGATTTTTATGAAATGCTTCAAAACATGGTAGTTTCGAAGACAAACGATAAGCTCAAGCCTATTAGTATGCAGCGGAAAGTGGACTACACTAGATAAGCCATAGTCATGTATTCAATGAAGTGAAAGCATGAAGACTAATAGCAACTAGGCAGTAGTGATCATAAAGGAAGAAGGAATGAAGCCAATCACAACAAGTAGATACTCAGTGAAGACAATCAGATAAGGCAAGCATGCAATGTCTTCACAACATAGAGCAGTAAGTAAAGGGAAGGAAAGGATAGAACCAGTAGCTCGTGGAAGACAGTGATTTGTTAGACCAGTTCCAGTTGCTGTGACAACTGTACGTCTGGTTAGGGAGGCTGAGATTTAACTCAGAAGACCGCGTCTTCACCTTGTTCCCCTTGAGCTAAGGACACCTAGCCCTCGCCCAATCACGCTGGTAAGTCTTCAAGGTAGACTTCCAAACCTTCACAGACTTCGTTCACCGGCGATCCACAATGACTCTTGGATGCTCAGAACGCGACGCCTAACCGGCTGGAGGAAACACAGTCCTCAAGTGTAATAAGTCTTCAGGTCACACAGACAGAAAGACTTCAGTGATGCCTAACACTCTTTGGCTCTGGGTGTTTGGGCTTTGTCCTCGCAAGGATTTCTCTCTCAAATGCTTCGGAGGTGGGTTGCTCTCAAACGACGAAAGCCGTGCAATAACTCTGAGCAGCCACCAATTTATGGTGTAGGGGGTGGGCTATTTATAGCCACTGGGCAACCCGACCTGATTTGTCCGAAGTGACCCTGGGTCACTAAGGAACTGACACGTGTTCCAACGGTCAGATTTCAAACACACACGACAACTTTACTTGAGCTCCAAGTAACGTTGACTCATCCGCCTCTGGATAAGATTTGCTCTCATAGTCTTCGCTCGAAGACATAGGATTTGGTTGAGCATCACTTCAGTCACTCTGACTTAGTTCACTTGGACCCCACTTAACAGTACGGTGGTTCCTATGACTCAACAAAGAAGAAAAGGAAACAACGAAACATCTACGTCTTCGCTCTCCATAGTCTTCACACAATGTCTTCTCATGTCAAAGTCTTCAATATGATTATCTTCATATACCACCACTGACATCAATGTCTTCATACATTTTTAGGGGTCATCTCCGGTAGGTTAACCGAATCAATGAGGGACTACTACCTGTGTTATCCTGCAATTCTCACAAACACATTAGTCCCTCAACCAGGTTTGTCGCGGCACTAGATGCACTTACAGACTAGAAATTTTGGATAAAAATATTTCGGATCCCATAAAAATGTGGAATTTTTTTTTAGAATTCTGTTTTGAGCGGTTGGTTGAAATTATTAACCGTTGTCCTAGCTAGAAAATGGGTTGTACTTTTAACAAACTGTAAATGGGCTGTAGTAAATTCCAATAGAATTAAAAAAATGGGTTGTACATTCTTACAAATCGCAAATGGGCTATATGTTCTCTCCCACACAATTGTGGGCCTTCTAAGTTGACGCGTCCCCTAAAAAAACTAAGTTGACGCGTATGCAAGGCTTTGTCAACAACACATGGTTCTGGCAGCTGTGGCAGTTGGATGTCCATCCAACGGATGTCGTGCTTCTTCTTCAATCTAGGATATTCTTGCTTCAGCTGCCCAAAAAATGATTCCTCCCCCTGACATCTGGGGCGCACCGTTTCAGAGGCTGACCTGTGGGCCTACTAAGTTGACGTGTGCCAAGGGCTTTGTCAACTTAGTCAATATAAACGATTCTAGCTGCAGTGACCGTACGATGTCCAGCCAATGGCCGTAGTGCTTCTTCAACCTCTGGTCTTCTTGCTCCAGCCGCCCAAAGCAGCGCCGGTCATGTCGCGTGCTCCTGCCTCCTGTGGCCGGCTGTGATGCCACGGAGGCCTCACCGCCCCCTACTACTCCCACCGCTGGCCAGGCCATCCCTCTACTCACCCACACCCCTTGTTATTCTGCGGCGATGGCAGCCTCACACCGCACCGAACCAGTGAAACCTCGTACTCCTTTCCGGGCGGGCTTCCACTGCCGCGTCTTCCCCGGCTCCGCGTCGTCCCCTTCCTAGGCCTCGCCGTCGTCCACCGCCCTGGTGCTCTCGGCGCGCCTTGGTCAATGTGGTCAAGGAACGGCTTCCATCGGACGTGGACTGTACGTGGAGATCCTGACAGCTGGGTCCACGACGGCAGCAAGGAAGTGCCTCCTTATTACACGGAAAATAATGATTCCTCCACCTGACAGTAGGGACCCACCGGACGGGCCACCGTATTTCGTGAAAAAACGTTCCCCCCTGACTGCTGGGACCCACCAGACGGGCCACCGTATTGCGCAAAAAAACATACCCCCCGCTGTCAGCTCGAACCCACCGGAAACGCCTCCTTATTATGCACAAAAAAATGAATACTCCCACTGCTGGTTGGGACCCACCTTGGTGGGAGGCTGACTTGTGGGCCTACTAAGTTGACGGGGATGGAGTGCTTTGTCAACTTAGTCAATATGAACGATTCTAGCTCCAATGACCGTACGATGTCCATCCAATGGCCGTAGTGCTTCTTTAACCTCTGGTCTTATTGCTCCAACCGCCCAAAGTAGCACCGGTCGTGCCGCATGCTCCTGCCTCCCGTGGACGGTTGTGCTGCCGCAGAGGCCTCACCGCCCCCTACTATTCCCACCGCTGGCCAGGCCATCCCTCTACTCACCCACACCCCCTGTTATTCTGCGGCGACGACAGCCTCACACCGCAGCGAACCAGTGAACCCTCGTACTCCTCTACGTGTGGGCATCCACTGCCGCGTCTTCCCCGGATTCGCGTCGTCCCCTTCCTAGGCCTCACCGTCGTCCACCGCCCTAGTGCTCTCAGCGCGGCATGGTCAACGTGGTCAAGGAACGGCTTCCATCGGACGTGGACTGTACGTGGAGAGGCTGACAGCTAGGTCCACGACCGTAGCAAGGAAGTGCCTCCTTATTACGCGCAAAATAATTATTCCTCCACCTGACAGCGGGGACCCATCGGATGGGCCACCGTATTTTGCGAAAAAACGTTTCCCCTGACTACCGGGACCCACCAGCTACATCTTTGCATGCAAGGAAGTGCGTCCGGGCAAAAAAAATGATTCGCCCCCTGACTGCTGGGACCCACTAGCTACATCTTCGCACACAAGGAAGTGGTTGACATTCGGGACCCACCTGGTCGAAGCGTACGTAGCGTTGTCATTCTGGTCGCGTATCACCATCAGTTGAAGTAGCGTATCATGTAACTATTCGTTATACTTTGTACAGACATAGCCGTCAATCATCTTAAAAAATAGCTACCAATTAGTATTTGCATGCATGAGATCCTATAATCTATGCACTAGACCTAGGCTCTTGTGATTGCATGAATCTATGTATAATTTTCAAAGCGATACACAATTAGCTAGCGACTTAGGCTAATTGGCTATCTTATTGTGCTTGCGCGGAGAGAAACAAGGGTAGTGGACTCATAATTCGGTTAATTCGGTGTATTCGGTTTTTCTCAATCAAAAACCGATTTAAAATTAGACACCAAATAATTTATATTTTTCAAACCAAACCGAATAACCAAAAACCGATTTAGCCTATATTTCGGTTAAAATGGTTCGTTTCGGTTTCAAATTTTGGTTTTCGGTTTGAAAGTGCCCACCCCTAGTAGTAGAGGCGCGCACGTAACATGTACACGTACGTACAACGAACAGGGTGCAAGAAAGTAAATACGACCACGTACGTACGTACGGGCGGGGTCTCGAACGCCTACTCGCGCGTACGTACGGCTAGGGCTCGTGTACATGGCTGGGTCGGAACGGAGAAACAACGTCGTCGTCGTGTTCATGGGGAGCCAACTGGCTGGATCAGAACGAAATGCGTCGTCGTGTTCATCGGGAGGGTTTGGACGGAACAGCCGATGGAAATGAGGCCTGGCATACCGCACAACGGAGGAAACGGCCTTGTGTTCGACCGGCCACGGTCAAAACGGGACCCTATTCATCAGGAGGGGTCTGGCGTACCGCAAAATGGAGGAAACAGACCTCCTATGGTCGAAACGGGGGTCCTGTTGATCGGGAGGGGCGTGGCGTACTACAAAACGGAGGAAACGGACTTGT
Source organism: Secale cereale (assembly GCA_902687465.1). Taxonomy (NCBI): domain Eukaryota; kingdom Viridiplantae; phylum Streptophyta; class Magnoliopsida; order Poales; family Poaceae; genus Secale; species Secale cereale. Next base: position 271,229,959 of record LR738709.1, read on the forward strand.
GTTGGAGCGCTACGGTCGAAACGGGGGTCCTATTCCTTGGGAGGGGTGTGGCGTACCGCAAAACGAGACTCCATGGGATACTGTTCATCTCCATCGTCGACCCCCTCCAGCCTCCATGGGCTACTGTTCATCCACCGTCGACCTCCTCCAGCCTCCACCTGCGACTATTCATCCACGGGCTCATGTTCATCCAGCCTCCACCGCGCGCTACTCCACCGGCTACTGTTCAACCAGCCCTCTCCACGGGCTCCTGTTCAACCACCCCTCCACAGGCTACTGTTCATCCAGCCCTCCACCGTCTACTGTTCATCCAGGCCTCCATGGGGTGGTCATGTTCATCCTGCCCTCCACGGGGTCCTGTTCATCCAGCCCCAACCGGCTCGATCGATCGAGGTCCTGTTCATCCAGAGGCAACACCACGGGGTCCTGTTCATCCACCCCACTGGGAAATGTTCATCCAAACCCCCAAGCAACGCTCACTGTTCATCCAGAGGCATTATCGATTGGCTTCAGTTAGCAGCAGTAGCGAAGGAATCGCTCGATCGAGTTTAGTTAACAGCCATCGATCGATCTCTCGGGTTCAGTAACGCGTAGCCTGCAGTGCAATCGCTCGGGTTCAGTTAGAGCCCAATGCCTCGCTCGGGTTCAGTTAGAGCCCAACACCTCGCACCCACGCGCGTGCGTGTACGAGAGAAACACGCATCGCTCGGCCCCGACCACCCATCGTAACCGGGAACACCCCGATATTTTCCTCGCCCTTGCTTCTACCATGATTTTTTCCATCATGGATGGCCCGAAGAATGTCATGCAGCTGCGTCTCCGGCCCGCCCAGGACGAAAACCCCATTTTTTGTCATGATTTGTTGTCATAGAAGTAGGACCCCACCACATCTATGATGATACCGGGTTTTGTCACAATTATCGTCATAGAAGTGTCATAAGTATGACAATTGATTTTTTCGTTCGACCCAAAATGTCACGGATGTGTTTTTTTTGTAGTGATTGTTGGGATTATTCCGATATTTTTGTGATGAGAACATTCTTCTTGGTGCCTCCTATCATTTAGGGGTTGTGGCAGTGTCCCGGGGAGTTGAGCTCCGAGGTGTTGTCGTCGCAATTGTATCGTTGTGGTTCTGGAATACCAGAGGTGGCCGACATTGAAAACTCTTCTATGTGTGTCTGGTGGTGAGATAACCCCGACGTCACCCAATACCGGGGGATAGTTCGGGAGTATTGCCACAGCTAGTATAGCGGATGCTTTTTGATGGTGTGAGGTAAACAGTTTCCGATGGTGTCTGGTTATGTGTTGACGGATCGATACAGCTGGATGTAGGATTTATTAGTTGAGTGATATGCGGTGCTTCCCCTGTATCCCCAACACCAGATTGCATAACCGGAAAGCTTCGGGAATTAATAGGTGGGATTCGAGTACCTCTTAGGTAATCTTCCAACGGGTGCATGATATGAGGTTGGGTTTCAACATCTAGTGGAGAGGTTATCATGGTCGTTGTTACACTGGGGGTTGCATCTTAAAGAGTCCTTGGCTATGCTGACTCGGGGATTGCAAGGCCCTTTGTAACGTCGTGCTACGGGGCCTGAGCACGAACATGTGGGACGAAACCTCTATTATGTATTTGTTCCATTTGTTACCTTGTTGTTTTGTTCTATCATTTTGTCCTCCCAAGTGGCTTCTCAACAAGTTGATGTGTCATTTATGCTTATGGAATTCATTCATTCACTGCTATGTTCGGATGATATTGTGAATATATATGTTGCAACATGTCTAGCCTTTGATTCAGGTTATATATCTTGCAATTGGGATTCTAACGATTGTCGTCATCTCCAGGATGGCACCTAAAAAAGTTCCCAACCAGAACACGGAGGTTGATGATGAAGCACCACCATCCCCTCCTCCTCCGCCTGAGGCATGGCAGGCTGTGATGCAAGCCACCACCGCCAACACATAGATGATGCTTCAAATGATGCAAGATTTTCAAACCATTCAGAACAACCAGAAAAATCAAGGGATTCAAGGCCAAGCTAACTTCAACAACCAGCCTCATTTTGCTACTCTGAATCAATTCCTTGCCAATCAGCCCAAGTCCTTCAGCTACTGTGTTGATCCGCTCGATGCCGAGGATTGGCTCACTAACATCAACAAGCATTTCGAGTGCAGTAATGTCAACCCAATGGATTATGTTAAGTTTGCCACATTCCAACTCAAATACCAAGCTGCGGATTGGTGGCAACAATACAAAGACTCCAGAGCGGGTCGTGAGATCTCTTGGACTGACTTCTGCCGCGATTTTTGTTCTCATCACATCCCTACCAGCGTCATTGAAGGAATACGTGAGCAATTCCGCAATCTGAAGCAAGGCAGCATGTCTGTGTACCAATACAATGTCATGTTCCAGAATCTGGCCAGTTATGCTAAGCAAGATATTCCCGATGCAAAGAGCAAGATCAACCAATTCCGAGGTGGTCTGAAAGATGAACTCCAGCTTGCTCTCACTCTCTTTGAGCCAGATGAATTTGATCAATTCTACAACATGGCTCTCAAGCAAGAAGCTGCCCAGCTCAAGTGTGAGGCTTTAATGAAAATAATGAGGGATGCAGTCAATTCCTCTTCCTCCTCACAAGTGGTTGCTAAACAGTAGAAGTTCTGGCTGAGGAGGATCCAACCTCAGTTGAAGGTCAAGCCAAAATTGAAGCTGCGAAGAAAGCTAAAGCTGACAAAGAGGCAGCAGCAGCAGCAGCTAAACCAAAGAGCTTCGGAGAGCAGATTCTTGAAGCTACCCAGAGGATTGAACAACGCCTGGCCAACATTGAACAATCTCAGGAAAGCCTAGAGAGGATTGTTGAGGACAAGATCCACGCTCTGGACGTGAAGCTGACTGAGATTCAGGTGTCCGTCAACAAGCTTGAGGCAGACATGGAGGAAGCAAGGCAGGAGAGAGCAGAGCTCATGCAGGATGATCTAGTCCAGGACTCTCATCGCCAGACTGCTCAGGTTCCCAGAGGATCCCGATCTGCAGCTATCCCAGTGACTGACTCCAGGGCTACCACTTCAGCACCTCCTACAGCTCCAGCAGTTACTCCAGCTCCAGCATCCACTCCTCCAGCGCAGACATCAGCAGAAGTCTTCGCCGATGCCGTCATTTCTACTCCGACATCTACCCAGACGGGAGCCGCCAGCAGAGCCCACAGTGACGCTTAGCTCTATACCTTTTTGAACTTTTTGGTAACTTGTTGCCAAAGGGGGAGAAATTGTATAGATCATAGGGCTTCGAGAGAGAGAGAGTGTTCTTTCGTTCTTTTGCCGGTTTCCTTTGAGATACATTTGTTTCTTTCGGTCTTTCGATACTTTCAGTGTGCTTGCTACTACGTTTGATGCTACCTTAATGAGTGCTTGGTCATACTATGCTTTAATGTGTGCTTAATGCTTATCATATGCTATTCCTTATTGTATGGCTATTTACTCTTGTCTTGGTGATTGGGTGCATGTTATTCATTCTTATCATTTTGTGCGCTCCACCAAGATGTATGTGACATGGAAGAGTGACCCATAATCCTAATCGATTGTGCATTTGCATTCAAACGCAAATTTTAAATAATGCACAAATTTAGGGGGAGCTCTTGTTTATCACATACTTCTCAAAGCGACGATATTATTCATTGATTATATCTTTTGTCGAAGCTTTGATCTATATGTTGTCATCAATTACCAAAAAGGGGGAGATTGAAAGTGCAACTAATCCCCGGGTGGTTTTGGTAATTAATAACAACATATATATCATTGAACTAATATTTACTTAAGAATCATTTCAGAGAAGTTCGATGATATGGGTATGGAAATGTCTGAAGAAGTGGACCCCTCAAAATGCTAAGACAAGCATTGGCAAAAGCTCAAGACTCTATTTTTGGTTTAGTGATCAAAGATCACATTGAGTCCATAGGAAAAGCCAATACTATTAAAAGGGGATGAGGTTGTGTTGATGATCTGGTTGCTCAAGTGCTTGGTGATCTAGCTCCCTCAACTATCAGCACCTTTCACTACTTAACACACTCATAAGTAATCTCGGACAAACCGATTCTGCAAACTCAGTCCCACCGAGATGAACCACCTCAGTTATTCTTCCAAACCCTAATTTCTCGGTCCATCCGATTTTGAGTTTCGGTCTCACCGAAACTGGACTGCCAACCTTCTGTAACCAATTGACATCACTTCGGAATATCCGAGTTGTTAATTTCGGTCCCACCGAGAATGGCAAGCTCCTACCTTTGACTCACTTCGGACACACCGAGATGGTATTTTCGGTCCCACCGAAAATCCCAACGTTCACTATATTTGAACTTTCGGTCTCACCGAGATTGCTCAAATATGTGTGTAACGGTTGGATTTTGTGTGGAGGCTATATATACCCCTCCACCCCCTCTTCATTCGTAGAGAGAGCCATCAGAAAGTCTACCACTCCAACCATACACTTTCTGAGAAGAGAACCACCTACCCTTGTGTTGAGATCAAGTCATTCCATTCCTACCATATGAAACTTGATTTCTAGCCTTCCCAAGTTGCTTTCCACTTAATCCTTTCTTCCACCACAGCCATATCAGTGAGGAGAGTTGAGTGTTGGGGAGATTATCATTTGAAGCACAAGAGCAAGGAGTTCATCATCATCAACAACATCTATTACCTTTTGGAGGGTGGTGCCTCCTAGATTGGTTAGGTGTCGCTTGGGAGCCTCCGTCTTTGAGATGTGGAGTTGAACCAAGAAGTTTGTAAGGGCAAGGAGATCGCCTACTTCGTGAAGATCTACCCCGAGTAAGGCTAGTCCTCCGTGGGCGTAGGCCATGATGGAATAGACAAGGTTGCTTCTTCGTGGACCCTTCGTGGGTGGAGCCCTCCGTGGACTCGCGCAGCCGTTACCCTCCGTGGGTTGAAGTCTCCATCAACGTGGATGTACGATAGCACCACCTATCGGAACCACGACAAAAATCTCCGTGTCTCCAAACTGCGTTTGATCTTCTCCACCTCTCTTTACTACATGTGCAATTTACTTTCCGCTGCTTATACTCTAGAATTGCATGTGTAGGGTGATACTTGAATTGGTCATAATTGTGAAACTGCCAAAAACTGTTCATGATCTAAAGGCAGATTTTTTATATTGTCAAGTAGTCTAATCACCCCCCCTCTAGACATACTTTCGATCCTACACCAAGCGGTCCTTATCATCGGCCACTCTATGAAGTTACTTGCAACAAGTGTGGTCAGAAAGGTCACTATGCTAACAAGTGCACCCAAAGGTGCCTTCCGCCTCCTCCTCCTATCAAGCCGTCAAGCAATGCTATTGTCAAGCACAATCCCAAGTATGCAAGAGTGAACCTGATGAACTCAGCTCAAGCAGAAGATTCCTCCCAAGTGATCATGGGTACACTTCCAGTTAACTCTTTTCCTGCAAAAGTTTTGTTTGATTCGGGTGCATCTCATTGTTTCATGTCAAGACCATTCTTTGCGAAGAATGATTTCATTTCGTCTCATCTCGAAGAATCTTTGCGAATTGTGTCACCGGGGAAGTTGATGAGCGCCAACTCAGTTGTTCCGGATATCTCCATCAAGATGGGCGATTATAAATTTCTAGCTTTCTCAGTTGTTCTCGGCAATTCGGACATTGATCTCATTCTTGGAATGGATTGGATCTCTAAGCATGATGCTCTACTTGATTGTGCAAACAAGGAGGTCAATCTTACTCATCCTTCCGAAGACGTGATTATCTTCGTAGCTCGAGATAACACAATCAGGCTATTCTCTCTCAATCATAAGGGCAAGATTAATGCCATATCCCATATTTCGGTGGTTTGTGAATATGAAGACGTATTTCCTGAAGAACTGCCAGGGATGCCTCCCAACCGTCCAGTTGAATTCATCATTGAACTTGAACCTGGTACGGAGCCAGCCTGTCGGCGTCCGTACAAGCTATCTCCTAAAGAGTTGAAGGAGTTGAAGAAGCAACTCGACGAGCAAGAACGCTTGGGTCTGATCATACCAAGTTCTTCTCCTTGGGGTTGTGGTGTTCTTTTTGTCAAGAAGAAGGATGGTACGGAACGATTGTGCGTCGATTACCGGCCATTGAATAAGAAGACAATTAAGAATAAGTACCCTCTCCCCAATATCAATGAACTATTCGAACAACTCAAAGGGGCCAAGATTTTCTCGAAGCTTGATCTCCGAATGGGCTACCATCAAATTCGTATCCGTGAAGAGGATATTCCCAAGACCGCATTCAGGACAAGTTATGGCTCCTACGAGTACACAGTCATGTCCTTCGGGCTTGCAAATGCACCTCCTACCTTCTCTCGGATGATGCATTTCATATTCAACCCATACACCAATGAGTTTGTCCTCCTCTATCTTGATGATATTCTGGTATTCTCCAAGACTAAAGAAGACCACGCCAAGCACTTTCGTTTGGTTCTCGACAGGCTCAGAGAGCACCGCTTTTATGCGAAATTCTCAAAGTGCGAATTCTGGCTTGATGAAGTTCTCTATCTGGGTCATATTATCTCTGCCAAGGGCATTTCAGTTAATCCCGAGAAGGTTGAAGCTATTGTTAAATGGGAACCTCCTCAGAATGTCAAGCAACTCCGAAGCTTCCTCGGGCTTGCAAGCTATTGCAGAAGGTTCGTCGAGAACTTCTCCAAGATTGCCAAGCCTCTGTCCAACCTGTTGCCAAAGAATGTCAAGTATTCTTGGACTCCTGAGTGTGATGTGGCTTTCAATACACTCAAAGAGAATCTTGTCTCAGCTCAGGTCTTAACTCCTCCTGATGAATCCAAGCCATACCAAGTGTTTTGCGATGCCTCTTTGCAAGGTCTGGGTGGTGTCCTGATGCAAGAGAAGGAGATAGTGGCCTACACTTCTCGGCAGCTCAAGCCAAACGAGAAGAACTACCCCACTCACGATCTTGAGTTGGCGGCAGTTGTCCATGCTTTGATTACGTGGAGACACCTCTTGTTGGGCAGGCAGGTTGACATCTTCACCGATCACAAGAGCCTGAAGTATATCTTCACACAACCAAACCTCAACCTCCATCAGACTCGTTGGGTCGAAATGATTCAAGAGTACAACCCAAGCATTGAGTACACTCCTGGCAAGGCCAACGTGATTGCAGACGCCTTGAGCAGAAAGGCTTATTGTAATAGTCTCATCCTCAAACCGTACCAACCGGATCTCTGTGAAGCATTCCGTAAACTCAACCTTCAAATTGTTCCGCAAGGATTTCTTGCCAACCTTCAAGTTGCTCCTACCTTGGAAGATCAAATCCGTGAAGCTCAACTTCTTGATGCTATGGCGAAGAAAGTGAAGCATGGTATTCCCAAAGGTACTCCAAAGTACAAGTGCTACCGCATTGATGACAAGGACACCTTATTCTTTGAGGACCAGATTGTGGGTCTGAAAGGTGACCTACTGTAACATCCCAAAATTCTAAATTTTGGAATGTTATATAAATAGATAGATTTGATTGCTTGTTTGATGTGCTGTGTGAAATTGAGTGAATTTGAAACCTTTGAAAGTTAAATGAGAGGGAATAAAATGACTTTCCCAAAACTTTCACTTTGCATTTTGATCTCCGGGAAATTCAATTTCTTTTCAACACAAAACCCTAGAGTGAAGATACTATGCCTTCTTCCATTTATTTTAAATGATAAAAGGTTTGGAAGGATTTTTAATTTCATCCTCAAAATATTTCGAATTCAGAAACTTTATGCGACTCAATGATTTTCCAGAGAGAAGATAAAATGACTTCTTCAAAATATAGGAAATATGAGTTGGAGGTTTTTGTGAATTTTCTGCAACTCAATTTCAAATATTGAGTTATTTGGTTTTTATTCAAATTATTTTTCTCCAAAAAGAAATTACATGGAAAATAGGGTAACATGATTCCCTACAGCAGAAAATTGGAGAGAAATAATTTTGGTATTTTAAAGTGATTTTTATTGGTTTTTAACGCAACAGTAGGACCTTTTGATTTATCGAAATTTGTGAGGATATTATTTGACTGTAGAAAAATGTTCATGTTGTAGGAATTCTTTTTTTTGCAAAATTTGATATATAATATGCCCATATAAAAGTTTTTCCTATTTTCGTTATTTAGTTTTCCCTCTCTGTTTCTATTTAAAAAAGCTGCACGTGCGCCTTTGTTTATCTGTCGCTTACGTGCGCAGCTTAGTAGCAGCGAACGTCACTTTTTTTTCCTTTCCTCCTTATGGGCCAAGCCCAGCAGTTTTTTTTCCACTTCGGCCGAATTTAAAAAAAAAATACAGCAGCTGTGCGTGCGTGCGTGCGGCCGACCCATTGGCTTTTAGGCCCGTACGTTGCGTTTTTCCCTTCGTTTTAAATTGTACGCGTACGTTTAGTCCCACATTGCTTAGCCTTTGACTTTTAAGCCTTTATTCCACCTATAAATATAGACCCATAGGGCCTTAAAAAATCATCTGATTCGGATTAAATCAATATTTTGGTTTGACTAGATTCACTTAAAAAAATATTTCTTCTCTCCGACGAAAATTCTGGAAGTCGTCTTCTCTCTCCGAAGTCATTTTTTCTCTACCTTATAAAGGTATCTTCCTTCGTATTTTTTTATATACTCCCGTAGCTTATTATTTCTAGACTAGTATGATAGAATAATTAGATTATAAATTAGTTTATATATTTATACATTAGACCAGGAATTCTTTTAGCCGTAGTTATTTTTTTTCTTTCTTCTTCCGTTAAACAGCTTGCCCCTGATTTTTCAAATAGCCATAACTTTTTACTCCTTCGTCCAAATTAGATGAAACCAGCGCCTAAATTTTCGTTTTGATTCCATCTATCTAGTGAATCTATCAAATAAACTTTTTGTAACTTTCAAATTTCGAAATTTGTTCAATTCATGTTCAAACTTCTTTTGATCATATCTTTTAAACCGTAACTCCGTTTGAGTTGATTCTTTTTGCAAATCAAAGCTCTTGACCTAATCTTTCTGATAAGGCCAAATTCACATAATTTTGGTACTGTTGGAAATTGTTTTATGTTTCAAGAGTCATTTATTTTTTTTCGAAGTTTTCCGAAGTGCTTTCTTCGTTCTTTTTGATTTGCTGAGTGATTGCTTATGTGTGGTTACTATTGCTTGCTTACGATAGATTGACCGGAGTGTGACGAGTAGAGCTATCAAGAGTTTTGAGTGCGAATCATCTTCATCAACATTGCAGGCAAGTTCACACTTTGATCATACTTTCCAATTACCCAGTTTTCATTGCATTAGTCCAACCCTCACACATTGCATGAGTAGGATCAATTAACTTGTGGGATTGAGAAGTAGATTGAGGTAGTACCTATTACCTGCATTACATTCAAACCTTTGGGAGTTACTTCGACGTTTGCTGTTAGGACATGCTATGCTCGTAGATGTGGATTGGGTGAGTGAAATCCATGACAGATGTGAGTTTGTTAATTAATGGTTCAACTTAAGGTGGCAACATTAATACACATCTGGGTGGATTGAGGCATCTGGATATTCCAGTGATTGCCTGTTTTTCTTTTGGACCGCCACCCAGGCTCAAAGGGATCATGAGATTATTCATACTAGAAACTTCCGTGTGCAGTCACAATGCTATTATGGGCTCTAGCATAGTATGAGTAAGTCGTGCGAACTCTTACAGTGGTGGACTAGCAGATGTAGGGGATGTAGGTTGGTACGGTCCGCCCGATCGTAAGGTGCTAGCGCTTCTGAAAGACTATGTCTCGGTCATCCGTTTCTCAAACACCATGCAGTGCGAGCAACCAAACGGAGGCAATCAAGTCTTGTGGGAAAAGTGCACAAACCTCTCCAGAGTGTACAAACTGATCATGATTAGCCGTGTCCCCGGTTATGGACGTCTTGAGTATCTAGTACTTGGATTTTCATGTGAATCTCATCATGTTACTTTAATTTAATATTGTTGGGTTTAATGATTATTTTTAATTGGGGTTGAGAGGATGTCTATCTTCTCAACGATGTTTCAACTACCATGATAGTTAATTAAAATCTATTCCTTTGCAGTAGGGAAAAATTGGCTTTACGCAAAAACTTTAACCTTACAGCCTCCACCAGCCAAATATGCATGTAGTTGTAGGCCTTATTCATCATTATCATTACAGTGTGAATTTGCCAGTACATTCAATGTACTGACCCTCTGTGGCTGCAACGTCTCATGTTGCAGGATTATCTTACGACGAGTAAGTGATACGTTAGGGTTACGATTTCTACACTCAACTTTGCCGTTGGTGTTGATGGGAATCCACAACTTTTGATGCCTCCGCTATGATCGATTGAGGCAATAGTATTTACGTTACTTCATACATGTGATTTACCTCTGTTATAAATCCTCGAGTACTGTGTGTGTCAGCATACCGATCCAGGGATGACACAGAACACAGAGACTTCGGTCCATTCGGATCGTGGTCGCTACAAGATGGTATCAGAGCACATGTTGACTGTAGGATGTGACCCTAGAAACTGGCCAGACCATAGGAAAGGATTTCTCTAAAACTATCTTTTTCAAAAAGATTCTTATCTCTCTTCTTTTCTAAGTTTTGTCAAATCTTCCCTTTGACCCTGAATAGTTAGACAATACCCTTTACCATTTGGACCACTTCGGAGTAAAGAGGATTTTACCATACATTGGAAGTGTTGAAGCTACAACAATGGGTACTCCGAAGATTTGAAGAGTTGACAACTTTGAAGAGATGACGACCTTTAGAAGACCAAACCCCTTGTTATGTACTTACGTTAGATGCGACAATTATGAGCTGTCATTTGTTTGATGTTTTCTGACAGCCACAAACTAAAACCCGTCTTTTCAAAACCTTTGTTTGTTTTGAGTGTCCCTCTCTATCTCTTCTAAATCTCATCCCAAAACCTTTGGACCCAATAGAGGATGACTGAAGATAGGCTTGAAGTCTCTGGACCAATGACCCAACCGGAGGCAGAACTGTGGATACAAAACATGGAGGATCACTTCAGGAAGAATTTAGTTGAAAGGAAGTATGAGGTTCAATACGCTCTTCGGTACTTTACAAAAAGTGCTGCAACATGGTGGAAGATGCATCAAGCCATACAAGGATGTAATAGAGCAGAAAATTGGGAGGAATTCAAGAAGAATCTGTTAGGATCCCGTCTCATCCGAGAGCGTGGTAACAACCCGAAGAAGAAACTTTGTGCCTGTAGGATTTGTGGAGAAATAGGACACACCCAGGAGGAGCACAATGATGAATGCCCTAATTGTGAAGGAAGACACCTAGCTGAGGAATGCCCAACTAGGCAGATCACTTGTTTCTTGTGTGAAGGAACTACCCACTACCCTGCTCAGTGCCACATTTTCCCCATGGTGCAACGAACAATCCAACAGAAGAAAGAAGCAATGAAAGAAGTCCTCAAGGAAACCTTAAAGGAATCCGCGATGGAGGAAGATATTGACGACCCGGATGGAGAAGGCCTAAACAGATATTACTCCCGTGCTTGCTACTCATGTGGAGAGAAAGGACATCTTTCACAGCAATGCACGAGGGAAAGTCGAGAGTATGTGGGAGACTTCCCGACAGAGGAAGTGGAGTTTGATCACAAAAGATAGAAGAATTGGGTGGGACAAGGAAGTCGAGGAAGAGAAAGAACATGTGTCCCCAGAAGAACCCAATTTCTGCGGAAAAGGACATGAGTCACATCACATGTTACTGGTGCAAGGATTTAGGTCATTATGCTAGCAACTGCCCAACCAGGAAGCGAAGAAACCAGTGAATCAGGATAGTCATCATGAAGTCCTTAGATTGTCTGGGGACATTAGTTTACACTACAAGGAAGTAGAGCATTTTGCCAAGAGAAGGTCTAGACCGGAGAAAGATTGATTAGAGTAGTTGAGATCTGGATATTAGGATGAAGCATGTAGCTAAATGGAATACAATTTTTATTATGATGTTGAGTTGAGTTATGGAAAGAACATCGTAATAGTTTGTGAAGCAATAGAAGTGATATTTTGGAATCTAAGAAGGAGATGCTATGAGTTGTTGGATGATTATGAGTGCCTCTTTTGCTATCTCACCCTGACTAAAACCTAGAACCCATGGAGAAGTTGACCCCAAATCTTTCTCGGACAAACCACCACAAGGAAATACCTACTTTGTCCTGAGAACCCCTTTTGTCTTATACCCACAGATGACAACCCTTTACGAGTCTTTTCACAAAGGCCCGGAAACCATCATGACCCTGACTAGCGATCAGGATTATCCAAAGGTCCTGAAGGACATGATGGAGCATATTCACCTAGAAGGAGATGCAGTTTACAAGGGTTATCCCTTCATGGAGAATGAAGTTGAACTTTGGTACATGGAGGTACACCTCCACCGTGTGAAAGGAGTTTGCCCAAAGACTATGGGTCAATACTTTTTCATCTCTCGAGTACCACGAACAACGTTCTTCGATGTTGTTCGTGAAGCTGCTATGGAGGCCATACGTCAGATTGGAGAGATACTTAAGGCAAGACTTCGTTATACCCAGGGATGCCTGAGTATGATGCATGCAGAGATGGTGGAGATGAAACACACGACCAATAGGACGAAGCAAAAGATGGATGATGTTAAGAATCACATTACACAATTCCAGTGGGACTGAAGCATCCCTAGCTAGGACCAATTAATAACGATGGAAGTAGTTCCTCACCCCACTAGACTATCTGGATAGTAGCAGTTGTAGTGATGCACCCTTGGAAATTGGAATGTTGAATACTGGTTCAAGAAGTAATAAAAGATTTGATATGAGGAGAATATGGATTATGGATGAACCAGTGCATTCTGTTTAGTTGAACCTTACTGAGTGAACCCTAGACCGATAGGAAGGAAAGTGTTGCTCCAAGGAGTAGAGTTTGCACAAATAAGTTGGAGTTTATTTTGATATGAGGCTCACCCCAAGAGTATGAAGAAAAGAAGTACAATTGGATTTTAAGAGGGTGAAATGCTGGAAGTGTGGAGCAATAGTGACTCCAAGGATAAGTTATGGATATACAAGTTCTGAAGTGGACCCACAAGCCGAGGACCTAAAGGAGGCTACGTAATTATAAGGGAACCACGAGACTTGTCTATAGTTATGTGTATCTGCTGTAGTAAGGCAGTGCATTTTGCTATAGATTGTACCAAGAAGAAGGAGTTTTGTGTTAAGTATTGGAGTTGGAGCATGCAATGGAAGTGTAGTAGATCGTAGTAAGTTGAGAATCAATACAGTTGGCATCATGGTATTGATTTTGGATACTATAAGTTGGTACCATAAAGGTGATGAGTGAAGACATGATGCATGGAATAAGATTTTGAAGAAAACTAGTGTTATTCATTTTAAGTGTGGTAGAATCCAACACCGTTACCCGAATACATTAACTAGTGGTTTGTTACATCAGACTTGGAGTGGATTGCCCAAGGATGAGTCTGAGTAATTACATCGTAGTTTTACCCACAGAGAAGTAAGGTATAATTGGATGGATTTAAGAAAGCCAAGGAAGTTGGATGTTGGAAGTATGAGCATTTGCAACCCGAGGATGAAACCAAGTGTTGCTAGTGGTGAGATGAGCCATAACTCACAGGCCCCAGGACCTGTCAAGAAAGCAAGCACACTCTTGCTGAAGGAAAACCCCTGGAAGAAGTTACGACCTTTGTCAATAGACGATCTTATAGGTGATTACGTTAAACCCGATGGTTGTGAAGAAACGATAGATGTTTTGTTTGGCTTGCAGAATCAATGGATTTATCCGAAATCAGTTCGTCGACAAGATGAAATTCTGCAATGCTCGTGAGGATGACCGAGTGTTAGAATTCGAGATTCACTAAACCATATACAAGGTAATGATTTGGGTGTAGGATGGATTGATCACCATACCGACTTACTCTTATTATTCGCCTCTGTTATATGGGATGGTAAATCTGAGTGACTTACCTATAGTAGAGAGACGACAATGTCAAAACTTTGTTTAAACCTTAGAAAGGTATAGAAGTTTTCCATTGTACACGGCATGATGTTGCCAACCGTAGGATATGCGGTGAGGATGAAGCCCAGACTCGTTTTCTACAGGGACCCATTAAATTGTCCGATGACCACCATGAGATATCGATACTAGTCTAGAATTGGCGCCAGACCTGTCAGCTGAGAAGAACCAAGGTTTCGAGCGAACCTTATCAAGATGAAAGGATACAAGTTTTGAGGACAAAGATTTTTCACTATCGAAAAAGCCCCGGAGAAGGAGTTACCCTGAAGATTAGAGAAGACCGACGCCGTCAACCCAAAGGATGGAGTACCTGAGTTTTGATGGAACCGTATCCATGTTCCTAAGTGTGGTAGCACACTAGGCCACACAAATCAGTGGATTTGTTAGGAGACCCCCAAACCCTAACCTATTTCTTGCTAGCCTCTCCGAATCTCGAGGACGAGATTCATTTTAAGTGTGGTAGGTTTGTAACATCCCAAAATTCTAAATTTTGGAATGTTATATAAATAGATAGATTTGATTGCTTGTTTGATGTGCTGTGTGAAATTGAGTGAATTTGAAACCTTTGAAAGTTAAATGAGAGGGAATAAAATGACTTTCCCAAAACTTTCACTTTGCATTTTGATCTCCGGGAAATTCAATTTCTTTTCAACACAAAACCCTAGAGTGAAGATAATATGACTTCTTCCATTTATTTTGAATGATAAAGGGTTTGGAAGGATTTTGAATTCATCCTCGAAATATTTCGAATTCAGAAACTTTATGCGACTCAATGATTTTCCAGAGAGAAGATAAAATGACTTCTTCAAAATATAGGAAATATGAGTTGGAGGTTTTCCTGAATTTTCTGCAACTCAATTTCAAATATTGAGTGATTTGGTTTTTATTCAAATTATTTTTCTCCAAAAAGAAATTACATGGAAAATAGGGTAACATGATTCCCTACAGCAGAAAATTGGAGAGAAATAATTTTGAAATCATTTTGGTATTTTAAAGTGATTTTTATTGGTTTTTAATTGCAACAGTAGGACCTTTTGATTTATTAGAATTTGTGAGGATTTTATTTGACTGTAGAAAAATGTTTATTTTGTAGGAATTCTTTTTCTGCAAAATTTGATATATAATATGCCTATATAAAAGTTTTCCCTATTTTCGTTATTTAGTTTTTCCTCTCTGTTTCTATTAAAAAAAAGCTGCACGTGCGCCTTTGTTAATCTGTTGCTTACGTGCGCAGCTTAGTAGCAGCGGACGTCACTTTTTTTTCCTTTCCTCCTTATGGGCCAAGCCCAGCAGTTTTTTTTCCACTTCGGCCGAATTTTTAAAATAAAAAAATACAGCAGCTGTGCGTGCGTGCGTGCGGCCGGCCCATTGGCTTTTAGGCCCGTACGTTGCGTTTTCCCTTTGTTTTAAATTGTACGCGTACGTTTAGTCTCACATTGCCTAACCTTTAACTCTTAAGCCTCTATTCTACCTATAAATATAGACCCATAGGGCCTTCAAAAATCATCTGATTCGGGTTAAATCAATATTTTGGTTTGACTAGATTCACTTAAAAAAATATTTCTTCTCTCCGACGGAAATTCTGGAAGTCGTCTTCTCTCTCCGAAGTCATTTTTTCTCTACCTTATAACGGTATCTTTCTTCGTATTTTTTTATATACTCCCGTAGCTTATTATTTCTAGACTAGTACGATAGAATAATTAGATTATAAATTAGTCTATGTATTTATACATTAGACTTGGAATTCTTTTAGCCGTAGTAATTTTTTTTCTTTTTTCTTTCGTAAAACAGCTTGGCCCTGATTTTTCAAATAGCCATAACTTTTTACTCGTTCGTCCAAAATAGATGAAACCAGCGCCTAGATTTTCGTTTTGATTCCATCTATCCAGTGAATCTATCAAATAAACTTTTTGTAACACTTTCAAATTTCGAAATTTGTTCAAATTCATGTTCAAACTTCTTTTGATCATATATTTTAAACCGTAACTCCGTTTGAGTTGATTCTTTTTGCAAATCGAAGCTCTTGACCTAAACTTTCTGATAAGGCCAAATTCATATAATTTTGGTACTGTTGGAAATTGTTTTACGTTTCAAGAGTTATTCATTTGTTTTCGAAGTTTTCCGAAGTGCTTTCTTCGTTTTTTTTGATTTGCTGAGTGATTGCTTATGTGTGGTTATTATTGCTTGTTTACGATAGATTGACCGGAGTGTGACGAGTAGAGCTATCAAGAGTTTTGAGTGTGAATCATCTTCATCAACATTGCAGGCAAGTTCACACTTTGATCATACTTTCCAATTACCCAGTTTTCATTGCATTAGTCCAACCCTCACACATTGCATGAGTAGGATCAATTAACTTGTGGGATTGAGAAGTAGATTGAGGTAGTACCTATTACCTGCATTACATTCAAACCTTTGGGAGTTACTTCTACGTTTGCTGTTAGGACATGCTATGCTCGTAGACGTGGATTGGGTGAGTGAAATCCATGACAGATGTGAGTTTGTTAATTAATGGTTCAACTTAAGGTGGCAACATTAATACACATCTGGGTGGATTGAGGCATCTGGGTATTCCAGTGATTGCCTGTTTTTCTTTTGGACCGCCATCCAGGCTCAAAGGGATCATGAGATTATTCATACTAGAAACTTCTGTGTGGAGCCACAATGATATTATGGGCTCTAGCATAGTATGAGTAAGTCGTGCGAACTCTTACAGTGGTGGACTAGCAGATGTAGGGGATTTAGGTTGGTACGGTCCGCCCGATCGTAAGGTGCTAGCGCTTCTGAAAGACTATGTCTCGGTCATCCGTTTCTCAAACACCATGCAGTGCGAGAAACCAAACGGAGGCGATCGAGTCTTGTGGGAAAAGTGCACAAACCTCTCCAGAGTGTACAAACTGATCATGATTAGCCGTGTCCCCGGTTATGGACGTCTTGAGTATCTAGTACTTGGATTTTCATGTGAATCTCATCATGTTACTTTAATTTAATATTGTTGGGTTTAATGATTATTTTTAATTGGGGTTGAGAGGATGTCTATCTTCTCAACGATGTTTCAACTATCATGATAGTTAATTAAAATCTATTCCTTTGCAGTAGGGAAAAATTGGCTTTACGCAAAAACTTTAACCTTACAGTCTCCACCAGCCAAATATGCATGTAGTTGTAGGCCTTATTCATCATTATCATTACAGTGTGAATTTGCCAGTACATTCAATGTACTGACCCTCTGTGGCTGCAACATCTCATGTTGCAGGATTATCTTACGACGAGTAAGTGATACGTTAGGGTTACGATTTCTACACTCAACTTTGCCGTTGGTGTTGATGGGAATCCACAACCTTTGATGCTTCCGCTATGATCGATTGAGGTAATAGTATTTACGTTACTTCATACATGTGATTTACCTCTGTTATAAATCCTCGAGTACTGTGTGTGTCAGCATACCGATCCAGGGATGACACAGAATACAGAGACTTCGGTCCATTCGGATCGTGGTCGCTACACCTACGGAAGGTCATAATGAACGAGGCTCATAATATCCTTCTCTTGGTACATCCAGGCAGCTCCAAGATGTATCATGACCTCAAGCAATCCTATTGGTGGACTCGTATGAAAAGAGAAATTGCTCAATTTGTGAATGAGTGTGATGTCTGCCGCAGAGTCAAAGCAGAACATCAACGTCCAGATGGACTTCTCCAACCTTTGCCTATTCCCGAGTGGAAATTAGATCACATTGAGGTTGATTTCGTCACCGGCTTCCCCAAGTCCAAGCGAGGGAACGACTCTATCTTTGTGGTCATTGATAAGCTCACAAAAGTGGCTCATTTTCTTTCAGTCAAAGAATCCATCAACGCAGCACAACTGGCAGAGCTATACACCTCTAGAATTGTCTCATTGCATGGTATCCCTCAAGTAATCTCCTCAGATCGTGGAAGCTTGTTCACTTCTAAATTCTGGGACTCCTTCCAGTCAGCTATGTGTACCAAGATTCGCTTCAGCACAGCTTTCCATCCCCAGACAAGTGGTCAAGTCGAGAGAGTGAACCAAATTCTTGAAGATATGCTCGGGGCATGTGTAATATCCTTCGGTATGAAATGGGAAGATTGTTTTCCATTTGTCGAGTTCTCCTACAATAACAGCTTCCAAGCAAGTTCAGGCAAAGCACCATTTGAAATTCTCTATGACAGAAAGTGCCGTACCCCTCTCAACTGGTCCAAGACTGGTGAACGTCAACTCCTTGGCAATGATTTGATCTCAGAGGCTGAAGAAATGTGCAAAGTCATACGTGAGAATCTCAAGGCTGCGTAATGGCGCCAAAAGAGATACTATGACGGCAAGCATCATGACTTGGCTTTCAACATTGGGGATCATGTATATCTCCGTGTTTCTCCTATGAAGGGCACTCAGAGGTTCGATATCAAGGGCGTGCTAGCGCCAAGATATGTGGGCCCTATCAAGATTGTTGGGAAAAGAGGCGACCTCGCCTACCAACTTGAGCTTCCTCCAAATTTCTCCAACGTGCACGACGTGTTCCACGTCTCACAACTCCGCAAGTGCTTCAAGATGCCCTAGCGCACCGTCGCCTTCGAAGAAATTGATCTTCAAGCCGACTTGTCTTATCATGAGCACCCCGTTGCTATCCTTGAAGAGACCGAGCGCAAGACTCGCAACAAATCAATCATGTTCCTGAAAGTGAAGTGGTCACACCATACCGATCGAGAAGCTATGTGGGAACGCGAAGATCACCTCCGTTCCGAATATCCGGAGTTCTTTCAGTCCTAGATCTCGGGACGAGATCTTTTCGTAGTGGAGGAGAGTTTGTAACGCCCCAGATGTAACAATTCCATTTATGGCAATATATTCATCATTGACTTAATCAATTCCATTCTGGGCTCTTCCTTATTTCGGGTTTCTGCGTTTTTGCTTTAAGCGTGTGTTGCATATCGTTATGTCATTTCCATCATGTGCATTGCATTGGCATAGTCTCACTTGCATCCGTGTGTAGTTGCATCGTCTCCGTCCTCTGCGTTGTTTTCGGATTCTGACTCTCTCACACGGCACATATCGCACCTCTCTCATCTTTGTTTCATGAGCGGGACAAAACATCCTCGGAATGGGCCGAGAGTTGTCTAGTGGTCTTGGTATATCACCGGTAGACCGCCTGCCAAGTTTCGTCTCGTTTGGAGGTCGTTTGATACTCCAACGGTTAACCGCGTAACTCGCCGGAAGCCCTATCGCTTTTGTCCTAGCACCCCTCCACAACAGCCCACTAGCCCATTCAAACCACCTCCATGCTCTCGGTCGTTGGATCAGGATCGTGTGGGCGAAAACCGCACCTCATTTGGACTCTCCTAGCTCACTCTACCTATGAAATAGCACCCCACGTCCATTTTCCGGGTAAAAAACCCTAGATCCATCTCTCTCTCCGCGCCGAACGCGTCCGCCGCCCAACCTAGCGAGTCTGTAATCTGTTATAACATGTTGCCATGTAAACTTGATGCCCCAATCTTTTCCATGCATGTTTTGGTATAACTTGTGAGCATGTATTGATGTCCATATATTTTTCTATCAATCCATGCCTTTGTTTGCATATATGCCCTGCTGTAGCTTGTTGTTATCTTGCTCTCAAAATGCTTGAAATCTAATCTGTCAGCCTGTTAACAGAACATTCAATTTGGCAAAGCTCGTGTTAAGCAACCCTTGCATGGAATGAATTGTTCCTATGGATTAATTGGAAATATAATATGTCTTCTTCATGATCATGTAATTTTCATGATTTTTATAGTTGTTTTGCTTGCTATTATGTGCCTCCAAAGGTAGCTACAAAATGTTCCTGGTTGCATGCCTAGTAATTTTTCACTAAGTCTGAGAAATATGTTAACTTATTAAATCTTGCCGTGCTTGTTTAATTGTGTTCCAGCAAGTTTTTGGGTGTGATCTGAGTTCATACTTGTTGAGAATCATGTCTACTTCACATCCATTCCTTTTGTCATCATGTTTGGGTGCTCTAGCATAATTAAACCTTGCTCCAAAGATACCATGTTGTTGTTAACTTCAGTTTTGCATTGCATCTTGTTTTGCTTGCCATTTGCAAACCGTGCATCCGATTCCAATGATCTTTATATCGATTTCGACCAAAATATTTCAATCTATCTAGTGGCATGCTTGGTTTGCCAAGATCTTTCCCACATCCATCATGTCTTCATATGTCCTTTCCGGCTTCATCTCCCTTCATACCGGTAGCTCCGTAGCATCATACTTGCATCTCTCTTGCATAGCATGTGTTCTTTTCTTGTCAAGTGTGTTTATTTGGATTCTTGTTATGTCGGGTAGCACCGGGAGGCGAGTTCGAGTCCGAGGTCGAGACAGCCGCTGAGTACGAGTATGGAGAGCAAGGTCCCGAGTACACCGACGACTTACCAAGCAAGATGACCAATCCTTGATATCACATCTATTGTTGCTATGCTAGATGCCTCGCTCTATTGCTTATCACGATACCTATCCTTTTGCATGCAGCCCCACTTTGCCATGAAACCTCTAACTACCCACCTAGCAAACTGTTGTTTGGCTAAGTTACGCTTTTGCTCAAGCCCCCTCTTATAGCGTTGCTAGTTGCAGGTGAAGATGAAGTTTGCTCCACGTGGATTGGGTTTTGGGCATAACACAATATCTATTATTACATTAATGCACTTTATATACATGGCAATGGGTGGAAGGCTTGGCCTTTTGCTCGGTGTTTTGTTCCACTCATGCCGCCTTAAGAACTGATAAACCGGTGTTATGTTCCGTGATTTTGCGTTCCTCACGCGGTTGGGTATATGGGGATCCCTTGATAGTTCGCTTTGAATAAAACTCCTCCAGCAAGGCCCAACTTTGGTTTTACCATTTGCCTAATAACAACTAAAATTTGCATAGGGACTAGCTACCTTGTGGATTCTTAATCTATAACCCGGGCCAGTGCTCCTCATGAGTGTTGGTCCAAACTAGAGCACTTTGGGGGGCCGCCCCTTGGCAACTTGGGGTATTTTGGCTCCCGTACGCGTCGCTTATTCGATCGTGGCCTCAGACGAGATACACGTGGCTCCTATCAGGGTGTCGGCACGTCGGGAGGTCTTGTTGGACTTGTTTTACCATTGTCGAAATATCTTGTACACCGAGATTCCGAGTTTGATCGGGTAGTCCCTAAGAAAAGGGTTTTTTACCTCTGTTGATCGCGAGAGCTTGCGATGGGCTAAATTGGGACACCCCTGCAGGGTTATGATCTTTCGAAGGCCGTGCCCGCGGTTATGTGGTAGATTGGAATTTGTGAATATCCGGTTGTAGATAACTTGACACAAAACCTCAAACATAATACACTACCGTGTGAGTAGTCGTGATGGTCTCTTTTCGAGGGAGTTCAGGAAGAGAACACGACTGGGTTATGGATGAATCGTAGGTAGACATGATCATCTAGTGATCATGACTTAGTTCACGACCGATGGCTTTCACTTCTCTTCTCGCTCTGATGATACGTAAGCTAGCCACCTCATCTACGCTTAGTGCTTGCCGCATCCACTTATACACTTTAACCTTACCCAAGAGCTTTGATAGTTTTGATACCCGGGAATGGGATTGCTGAGTCCTCGTGACTCACAGTTTACTACCAACATAGGTGCAGGTACAACTGAGTACGATTCAGTTGATGGCCAGGAACTCACGTGGGAGTTCGATGAGGAACGTGGGCATATGTACGTGACGTTTCCAGACGATCAGTAGTGGTTCCTACTAGGGCCGATCGGGCATAGTGGGTGGTTATCTTCTTTTCATTCGGATTTGTCCGTAGTCGGACCATGTTTGTACTTGGATGAATGTATGACTTATTTATGCATTATGTGAAGTGGCAATTGTAAGCCAACTATGTATTTATTTATTCCCCCTTTGTTCTTGTACATGGGAATGTGTGAAGATAACCTTCTTGCGATCATACCAAAATGCGATTATGCTTCTAAGTCGTGCCTCGACAAATGGGTGATATAGTCGCATCTTGGGCATTACAAGTTGGTATCAGAACCTTCCCTGACCTAGGAGCCACTGTTTGATCAAACCGCTGTCGATGTTGAGTCTAGATTTTTTTTTAAATTGAGTCTTAGGATTATATATATATCGGAGAGTAGGAATTCTTTTTCTCCTTATCCCCTTCGTCGTTCTGGTATGGACTCCTGACGTAGAAGTTTTGTCTTCCTACCCTGTTTTCCGCTAAAAACAATTAGGATCACGCATGTATTGTTGGGATCGTTCCAATATTTTTGCGACGAGAACATTGTTATTGGTGCCTCCTGTCATTTAAGGGTTGTGGCAGTGTCCCGGGGAGTTGAGCTCCGAGGTGCTGTCATCGCAATTGTATCGTTGTGGTTCTGGAATACCAGAGGTGGCCGACATCGAAAACTTTTCTATGCGTGTCTGGTGGTGAGATAACCCCGACGTCACCCAGTACTGGGGGGGATAGTTCGGAAGTATTGCCACAGCTAGTATAGCGGATGCTTTTCGAAGGTGTGAGGTAAACAGTTTTCGAAGGTGCCTCGTTATGTGTTGACGGATGGATACAACTGGATGTAGGATTTATTAGTTGAGTGATATGCGGTGCTTCCCCTGTATCCCCAACACCAGATTGCATAACCGGAAAGATTCGGGAATTAATAGGTGGGATTGAAGTAGCTCTTAGGTAATCTTCCAATGGGTGCATGATATGAGGTTGGGGTTCTACATCTAGTGGAGAGGTTATCATGGTCGTTGTTACACTGGGGGTTGCATCTTAAAGAGTCCTTGGCTATGCTGACTCGGGGATTGCAAGGCCCTTTGTAACATCGTGCCACGGGGCCTCAACACGAACATGTGTGACGAAACCTCTATTATGTATTTGTTCCATCTGTTACCTTGTTGTTTTATTCTATTATTTTGTCCTCCCAAGTGGCTTCTCAACAAAGAGCTATCGTAAGCACAAACTACTGCCCCAATTCGACGACGAGGCCCCAGTGCCAATTCCGCCGAAGTATGATCAGGCCGATCAACCAGACCGACCACCCCATGGACGGGACAAAGAGGCCAGTAACGCCGTACACAAGCCCGCACCTCCTCACCGTAAAGGCAAGGATATAGTGGCGCAGACCCACGTACGACCTGCACCAGGACCTGAATAAAAAGGCTGGCCAGACTAGATCAATATATGGACCAAGGGAACATACACAAACAAAGGGCGGTGGCTATCAAGCCAAACACACCGGTCATGTCCCAGTTCGGAGTCAACACCAGACACCAATACCATCCGAACTACGCCACGAAATCGCAAAATACAGGGGTGCCTCACACCCTCTGTGCTTCACCGATGAGGTGATGGATCATGGAGTTCTAGAAGGGTTTAAACCCATTAACATCGAGGCGTACGATGGAACAACAGATCCAACCGTATGGATTGAAGACTTTATTCTTCACATACACATGGCTCGAGGAGATGATCTCCACGCCATAAAATACTTACCCCTCAAGCTGAAAGGACCATCTCGGCACTGGCTAAATAGCCTCTCGGAGAATTCTATAGGAAGCTGGGAAGAACTTGAGGATGCTTTTTGGGCCAACTTTCAGTGGTCTTATGTCCGCCCCGGATGCTGACGATCTAAGTCATATATTCCAGCAGCCCGGGGAGTCAGCCCGTAAGCTTTGGAATTTGTTCTTAACTAACAAGAACCAGATTGTAGACTATCCGGACGCTGAAGCCTTAGTGGCATTCAAACATAGCGTCCGGGATGAATGGCTGGCTAGACACCTCGGCCAGGAGAAGCCGAGAACAATGGCAGCCCTAACTACACTCATGACCCACTTTTGTGCGGGCGGGGACAGCTAGCTGGCTCGTAGCAGCAACAACACCAGCGATCCTGGCACATCTGAAGTCAGGGATGGCAATGGGAAGCCACAACGCAATAAAAACAAGCGCCGAAACAATACTGGAAACACAAAAAATACAACGGTAAATGCCGAATTCAATGGCTCCAGGCCCGGTGTCGGGACCCCGATCCTAAGTCACACCGGTCTAGCATGTAACACATCATATCACTTTGCGACCTCACGCACGGTATCCCCCACGGGTGCCACCTTACCTGGCTCGGGACCGTTTGCGCATTTTGGCTCACGTATATGATAGTGTCGCTAGCATCCATATGACAGAGAACCTGGGCCGACGTGACTAGTCATAAACCCAAGATGGCACTAACTTACAGGGACAGGCATACATGACCCAGCAACGAACGTGTCAATCATCAACGTATGAACCCAGGTCGTAGCAAGCTACAAGGACTTAAAGGAACAACGCGTGGCATTTCCCCAAAGGGACAGACACAGGAACGAAGAAGGACACATGCCGGCCAGCCTAAGTGTTCCGGAGCAGTAGCAAGCTACCAAGGCTGAGTGGAAGCACTAGGAGACATTTCCCCATAGGAGAGGCTACCAAGAGGAAACAACTAGGTTGTAGGATCCCACACATACCAAGCTTTTCAATAACATACACACAATATGCTCGATATGTGCAAATACAACATGGCATCACAACAAGACTCTAAGAAACAAAGTATTTATCCATTAGGCCCCGAGGAGCCAAATATTACAAACATGGGTCTCATGACCCAACATTCAGAGCATACAAGCAACATGCGGAAGCATAACATGTCTGAGTACAAACTACAAATGAAAAAGGCTAAAGAGCCTGACTATCTATAACACTCGTACAAGATCGTAGCTGAGGTAACAAGCTACTTGTCGAAGTCCAAGCGGAACTACTAGTGAGACAGGAGTCTCATCTACAAAACATAAATTAAGCAAACATGAGTACAAAGGTACTCAGCAAGACTTACATCAGATCCTATCATACATGCACTTGTATCAAGAAGGCAAAGTGGGGCTTAGTTGCAGCAAGCCAGCTTTGACTCAGTGGCTATCCTGTACTACGACAGCGGTAACTCTTTTCAGGTGGCGCACACGAGTCCACTAATCACCACACAAAACACCACTATGGATTCATCCCCGTCTCCCTACGAGAAGGCCATCCATATAACTCATACTTGTCTTGAGTATTTTAGAGTATCCACTTCAAGTTGTCTATGTACTACGTAAGCATCCAAGAAGTCCATAACCGTGGACCCGACTATTCGAATAGATCATGTTAACCCTACAGGGGTGTACTTCTTCACACACGCTCTCGCCACTTACCGCCATGTACACGTCGTGTATCTCGGCAACCTTCAAGTGGAAGCCTGGCGAGGGTGTCGGCCACGACCTGACTAACCACACAAGACTCTAGTCTAGGTTTATCGCCTATTCGGGTTCCATCCGTAAGGAGATCCGGCCGGGGCGTCGCTCACGGCCCCAAATGATGTGCGCAGGGTTCCCAAGCCCACCTCGCCGGATGGATCTACGCTTGGTACACCGTGCCACGGTGCCTAGTATGCCCCAAGCCCACCTGGTCGGGTGCCACTTGGTAGACTACTAGCACTACCTACAAACACCAGAAACTAGTTGCAACTCCTGGACAGAGATCATGTTGATTAATAAGTCGAGAGGGGCCGAGTTACCGGAACCCAATGTGTGGTAGTAGCTAGTCATTGGACAACAAACACAAAACTCAGTTCTTATGGACGGTTCCAGTGAGACAACCCACCATGTACTCCTGCATGGCCTCTCACCGCTACCTTTACCAAATCGTGTTCACACACTTGATTCTCAGCATCAGAACATAGCATAACACTCCAATTCATTCCCAATGAATCAGACCTGACACACTCTAAGCAATAGCAGGCATGGCATGGTAAGAACACAACATGGCTTCAAGCAACTCCTACACATGCTAGTGGGTTTCAACTATTTATTGTGGAAATGATAGGTCATGCAGAGGAATGGGTTCAACTACCGCAGCATAAAGTAGCAGTTGAATCGTTGTTGTCCTAATGCAATAACAGAGAGCAGGAGCGAGAGAGTGGGATTGTATCGGAATGAACAAGGGGGTTTGCTTGCCTGGTAAAACAACGGTAGAGCACTGCTCCTCTGACGGGTACTCTGGAATGGTCTCCGGAGCTGGACCTATCGAGAAGGACGGTGTCGACAATCAAACACAAGCATATGCAAAAATATGATGCATGAACATGGCATGAAGATGTGATGTTGTTTGAGCTAATGCAACTAGCATTCATTTGGGTGAAGTCCATTTGAACCAAGGGTTCAAATGCAACTCCAAACTTAAGCATTTAAAATGCCATTTATGTGTTTTCAAATATTCAGTAGGTATAACTTCTTTTGTCATGCATGAAACTAATACAGATGGATATATTGAATTTTTCTGATAATTTTTCATATATAAATTATTTCAATCTGAGCTACGGTTGAATTTCTGTGATTTTTGAAGTTTAAACAATTTTCTGGATTTTCCTGAGTTAAAACAAATCCAGAAAATCATTTATTGCGTCATCACTGCATCATGCATGCGTCAGCAAGTCGGCAGCGCTGACCCAAGTCAAACCTGATGTGTGGGGTCCACACATCAGTGACACAGGGCTAACAGAGGTTAAACTAAACTAACTAAAGGGTTAGTGGCGCTGGGGCCCACTGTCAGTGTCACAGTTTAACTAACAAAGTCAATTAGCACTAACACTAATCCTAACTACAAATTAGCTGGGTAGGGCCCACACGTCAGTGACTCACAGGGGAGTCAAACCGAGCCAACTGGGGTCAAACTCACTGGAGTTGACCCACGGCTCGTCGCTGGCGTCCACAGACGCGGCGGAGTGGTTCGAAAACCCGCTTAGGCTACCAAATGAGCAGCCGAGGGCAGCTACGGGGAGCTGGAGCTCACCCGCGCCCGTTTCAGCAAGCATCAACAGCTAAGGCGGTCGGAGCTCGCCGGAAACGAGCTCGAGGCGGCGGCCGGCGTTCGGGCGTGATCGGGTTCGGTGCTAGGAAGCACGGGGAGGCCAGCCGAGGGGCTCTACGGGCTCCTGGCGAAGTGGCGAAAGCGGTGACGCGCTCGGGAGCGAGCTGCGGTGGCTCTGGCCACGGCGGCGACACGGCACGGCGGCGAGGAGCTACGGCCATGGCGGTGAGCGGAGCTGGAGAGCGCAAACGAGGGGGAAAGAGGAGGGGTTCGACGCAGAAGCTCACCGCGGACGCAGCGGGGCAGACGGCGAGCTCGAAGAAGGGCCGGAGCGAGCAGGGTGGCGGAGGGGATCTCCGGCGGTCGGCGAAGAAGACGACGATGGTGAGGACTCTACGGGGCGTCCGACGATACACAACTCGATGGGGAGGTAGCGGGCGACGTGGCGGAGCACACTAGTCGGAGGGGCGAGGTTGTGGCTGTGGGCGCGACAATGACGAACGGCTGCGACGGCAGCGGTCGGTCGTGAGAGAGAGAGAGCGAGGGAGAGAGAGGCAGGGCGAGTGAGGGGGAGAGATCAATCCGGACGGCACCCAGGAGAAGGATCGCGGCGTTGTGCTGTCCCGGGGACGCAGGCAGGCAGCTGGTGGCGTGGCGCACTCGCCGTGCGCGCGCGTCGACCACACGCCAGCCGACTGGCGCCAGGAGGACGACGGCGCTGGTGGGCTGGTCCGGCTGGGCCGCACAGCGGTTGGGCCAGGTGGCCACCAGGTAAAACTCATTCCCTTTATTTTTCTTTTCTGTTTTCTAATTTCTGACATTTGTTATGATTCAAAATAAACCATTTAAATTCTTTTGACTATTTTGCAGGGACCTAAGGAATTAATCCAAGCCCCTCACAAGTGTCTAGAATTATTGGACATATATTAAAAATATAATAAATGTATATCCAATGCAAATAGTTATTGCATTAATTCCAAATGCCCAAAATAAATATTTATGTGCTCCTAAAAATATTGGTTTGAATTTTACTTCTGACCAAAATTTTCAGAGAGAAACATGAACATTGGCTTGGACCCTTTTGGAGCAATTTTTATCTGGGTCATTTTCAAAAAAAGATTTCTGAGGGTTTCACATGTCCCCAATTCAAATTCATTTGAATTTTAAACATGATGCAAACACCAAAGCTAGCCTAGTGCAAACCAGAACTAGGGTTGTGACAACTCGCCCCCACTCGAAAGAATCTCGTCCCGAGATTCAGGAGTCGGCGGAAAGAAAGTCGGGTACTCCAGTCGGAGACGATCTTCTCGCTCCCAAGTAGCTTCTCTCTCGGAATGATGAGACCACTGAACCTTGAGAAATTTGATGTTATGACGTCGAGTGACACGCTCTGCTTGATCCAGAATGCGAACGGGGTACTCCCGATATGTGAGGTTATTTTGGAGATCAAGCATTTCATGGTCCACTCCGCGGATGGGATCCGAGAAGCAACGCCTGAGTTGAGAGACGTGGAAGACATCATGTACTCGAGAAATATGTGGGGGTAGTTCCAACTATTAGGCAACCTCTCCTCGTTTAGCGAGAATGCGAAAAGGACCAATGTAACGAGGAGCCAACTTTCCCTTGATACCGAAACGATGGGTACCCTTCAAAGGGGTAACCCGAAGGTAAGCTTTGTCGCCAACTTCATAAGCCACTTCCTATGATGACGATCATACTGGCTCTTTTGACGAGACTGGGCTGTTTTCAAATTCTCACTAATGATGCGAACTTGCTCTTCTGCTTCTTGGATCATATCCGGTCCAAAGAATTCTCGTTCACCGGTTTTTGACTAGTTCAAAGGTGTTCGACATCTTCGACCATAGAGAATCTCAAAAGGAGCTTTCTTGAGACTGGATTGATAGCTATTGTTATAAGCAAACTTGGCGAAAGGAAGACATCTCTCCCAATCCATACCGAATGAGATAACGCAAGCTCTAATCATGTCTTCGAGAATTTGGTTGACCCGTTCCAGCTGACCACTTGATTGAGCACTACTAGGAAAAGGCCTACTAATGGCGCACCTAATTTGGCCATTAATGGCGCATTAGTGATGCGCCATTACTAGCACGCCATTAGTATATTTTACTAATGGCGCACCTCTGGTGCGCCATTAGTATCTGGTATACTAATGGCGCACCGCAGATGCGCCATTAGTATGCACAGTAGTGCGCCATTAGTATGCCTCACAGGGGCCATGTGTAGCCAGGTGCTTTGGCATACTAATGGCGCACTCCAGCAGGATGCGCCATTAGTAATGTCCACATAGTAATGGCGCACTGGCTGGTAATGCGCCATTAGTATCCTTTGGCATACTAATGGCGCACTCTTCTGTGATGCGCCATTAGTATGAATATTAGGTTTTTTTTAATATTATTTTTCTGTTTTTTTGCACAGATTACAAAATGTATAATTACACAGAATATAGACAGCACACATCAACAACAAATTCATCGAATACAATAGAAGATTAGTCTCTGAATACAATTCATCATATTAGTCTCCGAATACAATTCATCATATTAGTCTCCGAATTGAAAAGACCGAACAAAGATAGAACAATATATTACAAGTCTCGAGACCGCGAGTAGCGAGTTTGTCTTCACATTACAAGTCGATATCGATCATCTAAACTACCATCACATAGAAGAGAGCTGCGGTCATCACGATGAGCATCATCACGATGAAACTCGTCTTCATCCGGTTCCTCCAACACTCCCTCCCCTCTCCCGCTAGATAGCGGGCGTATCTAGATTCGGCCTCGGCCCTAGTGGTGTACCCTTTGTAACTGTTACCGCTGAATCGGTGAACCTGTCTCCGACACTCCTCCCAGTCGTCGTAGACTCCGGGAACCTTACCCTTGTACACGACATACGACGACATCGCTATGCACTAGCCAAACGAAACGTTAGTACCAATTCACAGACAATTCATAAGCAATATATAAGTATGCAACAGAACGATCGAAAGAGAAAAGCAAGACATTAATAGCATCGATTACATCTAAGTTGAACGACTCTCGAAACCAAAGAGACATACTACAAGTTCATTAAAGTTTAATTACAACATGAGCCAATCGATGTTTCAGAACTAGACACAGCATCACTGCTTTCGACTCGACTCAATGCACCGGAGCGTGGATGAAGCCGCCGTCTATCGTGGGAGTTATGAAATCACGGGCGTTGTCAGCCTGCATTTGTAGCATTGTGTCGATGTCACTGTTCGACGGTTGATTTCTGAGGTAGAACCGCCCCAAGGTACGAAGGACATCTTGATGGATGATTTCCGCAAACTCCAACTGGATGCGAAAGAAATCTTGTCTGATGTCCGCGTCCTGGATTGCCGATACGCTCGCGGCCCAATCTTTGAGTTTACTCGGTAGCAGAAGTTGATGATGGTCCCGTACGATCGCCCGCATGTGATGGATGGCGTAGTAGGCACCCTTCTGACCGCCAGGCGGCTGCTTGACGCAGCAGAACGTCGTGTTGTGGGAGAACACGTGCTTGCCGTACTTACGAATAGGCCTGGTGAAGGTGCCTCCAGATTTGGCGTAGCCGGGGAGAACATCATCAAGAACCTTCTTGACATTTGTGTAGTCTACTTTCGACTGACGGTCCGGGTCGAAATACGTGGCCATGGAATATTTGGGGCTTAGGAGGATGAGCGTGCACTGTGTGTCACTGCAGAAAACACGGAATGTTAAAAGAAGAACGATCGAAATCTAAGAATTCATATGTTACGGGGCGGTTGAGGCGGATGACTTACTCGGGAAAGTAAGGCACGAGGAAGTTATCCTTATCTCGGTTTGCCAGAATGACGCCTTCGAGGTAAGAACTCGCGACTTGCCGGTCCCCAACGCTGCCCAAGAACTTGGCACACATGTAGAAGGGGTCGACTATCACGATGTCCGGGGTCTTGTCGCGAATGATCCGCATCTCCATACTCAGCGAAAATAGCCGAGCGAAGGTGTAGTGCAGCGGAAGAAGGTTCAACATAGCGTGGATGTCATCAAACCGCAGGACGATCGTACCCCCGATGGAGTTATCCACAAAGCCCTTGCCCTCGGGCACCTTGGCCGCAAAAACCGGGTATGCCACATACTTCTCTCTGAGACGCCGCTTCTCCAAAGAAAGAACACTGTCATGTAGACTCCGCATAGCACCGGTTGCAGCATCGAGCATATTTGTCGGTAGCATCGGCCTACCCGCCACATGCACCCTCCTCATTACATCCTCAGGTGAAGGTGGCCCGTCCTGAGCACGGATCGTACTCGGTGCCGGCTGGCTCGCACCCTTGTTAGTTTTTCTTTTGCGTGACTTCTTCTTGATCTCCTGAATTGGGACCGAGTTCTGCTCAGAGACCGCCTTCTTTAGTGTGTTGGGGCTGATAATATTTCGCACCTCGCCTATCTGAGACTCGGTGAAGTCGGCAGCTGGAGGCGTCTCCTGAGAGCTGAACGGCAGACGACGCCTGTTGCAACTTGGCTTCTCCGCGGTACCGGCTTGATCGCGCACATCTTTTGTTGGGTTGGGTTCTTGAGAAGGAGGCCCCATGAAGTCGTCACTGTACCCATGATCGGCAAAGTACTGATCGACGTTGGCAAATGTATCGTCATCGTCGTCGTTCTGATCCTGTGCCATATACATGTTTGGATCCAGTGGCATAGGGATGTCCGGCACCGTTGCGGCGGACTTGCCATGGGGACGACTTGGCGCCGGCTCGACTGGCGGTGTTGTCTTTGGGGTGGTTTCCCCCGCCCCCAAACGAATCTGGCTCTTCGGCCAAAGCAGGGGCCAGCTCAGGCAGGCGCTGAGGGTCATGACGTCATCATCGTCGGCCTCGACGGGTCGAATCAGAGGTAACACCTCGTCGCAGCCTGGCAGCACCCGAACCAGTTGAACCCTAAACAAGTTGGGTGGCATCTGGGTACCGTGGAACAAGGGCTGGCCCGGTTGAACGATTTTGCCCTTGGCGACATCGACCAACTCGTTGTTCACGAAGTGCAGGAGAGTGCACGGAACGTCGGCGGCGCCCTGCGAAAACATGTAGGGCGTCAGGGATGCCCAGTCAAAGGCAAGGAGATGAAGTCCTCGGCCGAGAGAGGCTTAATTAGTTACCGTGATAATGGCGTCGAGCTCGGCTAATGTCGAGGCACCGCCAACGGCAGGCGTGCAGTTGACGGAGGGGCCGCTTGCTGCAGAGGTGCCGACCGGCGTACACACGGGTGCATTAAGCTCCCGTGCCGGCGTCGGAGACACCAATGCCGCCTCCACCGGAGACACCAATGGCCCCGCCATCGCGTTCTGCGAGTTGCTGGCCGTGAAGCTGGGAATCGGGGGCGGCCCCTGTTGGCCGCCAGCAATCCACGCCTGCAACCCCTCGATCAAGCTAGGCACAATGGCGGTGATCGTCGCTCCGAGCTGTTGTTGCACTTGCTCTTGGACAATCTCCGGAATCCGCGCCACCTGTGCCTTGAGTTCTTGAACCTCGCGCGCCTGGCTTTCGGAGCTGGTCTTTTTCTCCTTTCGCCCACCAGCGTTATAGTATGACGACCATTTTGTCGACAAGCCTTTGCCGGCCACACGACCAGCTGACGTCGGCTTCTCGAGCTTATCCTTGTTCTTCATTACATTCAACGCCCTATTTAGAGTCGTGTCCCAAGGGACGCTCTTAGTCGACCCCGCGCTACTGCTTTCAGTCGCCTGCGGAAGGAATGTGAATCATTTAGAAATTTGGCTTCATTAATTAGAATGCAACCATATGGAGCTAATTACGCGGGGGTGTATTCCTTACCAGAACAGCCTCAAGCGTCCTGGTCTTCGGATCCGTGGTCAGCTCCTTTGTTTTCGGGTCCTTCTTGTACCGGGCCCTGACAAAGTTCCTGGTCTGCTTGTCACCGTATTTATCAAAGAGGGGCGGTAGGCCTTGCTCGGCACGGTCCGCCTCCTCCTTGTCCCATATAGGCTACGCCACTCTGTAACCGCCGGGACCGAGTGTGTGTTCCCCTAAGTTGAGCTCCCGCATTTCTTTCCCCCACTGACTTGATTCGGAGTGTGCGGTGCTCGAGCAATTGATCTTGAAGTCGTTGTAGTCATCTTCGGTGATCGAAGGATGTTTCTCCTTGATCTTCTCATAACTCTCACCTTTCTCGATCATTCTCTTCACATTGGTTTTCCAAGGAGACATGGCCTTGCTCATCTTCGTGAGGGCAGCATTGTTTACTTTATTCTCTTTGAGGCTTGTGTTATCAAATTGAGCGGGGAACTTGTATCGTTCGTGCAGCTTCGTGAAGAGGAGGTTGCGGTAATTCCCTTTGTCAGGATGCCTCAGGTTCTCGCTGTTGATCGAGACGGTGCTCCGGAGAATGCACCCGAGCTGAAGCGAGTACCCCTTGACTATTCGTTCGGGCGCCGTTGGATTCCCGTCGGAGTCCACTTCAGTAACTTCCTCCTTGAGGCTGCGGAGCACGGTCGGGCGTCGGTCCTTCCGTTGCCTCTTCGGTTGGCTGCCATCTGTGCGTGCGCCGCCATCATCAGTGGTGGCATTCTCGGCGGCACCATCAGTGGTGGCATCAGTGGGGTCATCCTCCGCGGTACCATCAGTGGTCTCAGGATCGGTGGGGAAGGCGGCGTCCTCATACAAGTGAGGTTGTTCCTCCATCTCCTGGGACAGCTCCCAGAATGCCTTCCCGCCCGAACCGCCGGCCTCATCGTTGTTGGCCATGTTTCTCTCTAAATAGGATCAAAGTTTGGTCAAAAAGTTGGTTATTGTCAAGGAACATGATCATGGTCTCATCATTTAGGGTTTGTCGACACCGAGGCATCCTAAAAGCTAAGCTTTTATAATTGAGGGGTTTTCGACGCCGAGGCACCCTAAAAGCCTAAGCTTTCATCATTTCGGTTTTTATCGACACCGAGGCACCCTAAAAGCCAAGGTTTCATAATTTATGGTTTGTCGACACCGAGGCATCCTAAAAGCTAAGCTAGGAAGGATAATTGTAAGTTGGGCCTAATCACTTGGCTCTATT
Organism: Secale cereale; assembly: GCA_902687465.1. NCBI lineage: Eukaryota > Viridiplantae > Streptophyta > Magnoliopsida > Poales > Poaceae > Secale > Secale cereale. Next base: position 271,263,956 of record LR738709.1, read on the forward strand.
GCCGCCTATGGTTTAATGCAGCTAGAATAAAGGGGCACTTGATCCTACCTAATTAACCACTAAGATACCCCGGCCCATGCATTAGTCACAAGTACCCTATATGTCCTATTTTTAGCAAAGTCATGCTAAAATTCACGGAAAATTTCAGCATGGCCTTTGCTGAAAATAGGACATATGGAGTACCCGAATTTGCCGGAACGGAAGTTAATCAACATTCCAGCAAACTCAAGGGCCTCTCGGGGTACCTGCAAAATCATCACAACACGCGATGGTCGGAGACAACTAGGAGGATGTAGTACAGTACAAATCTTCGAGAGACAACTAGGATATAAGTGGCAAAAAATCTTTTCCAGTGCAAGTACTGTATATGGTTGTGCTTTCACCTCCTCCAGTGCAAGTACTGTATACAACTAGGAGGATGTATACATTGCTCCAGCCTTGCCATCTTAGCAAGTACTGTATATGGTTGTGCTTTCACCTCCTCCAGTGCAAAAAAACATTTCTCAGTTATACATTTATGATAGAGAACAACACAGATTGTCCCTGAGAATGAGTAGCCAGGAAAGCTGAACTACAATTAACTCTAAAGAACAACACAGAAGGACAAGTACAAAAATGAATTCTCAGACAATAACAATTTAAAAGGATAATACTCAGTTACTCACATCAACATATGTCCAAACAAGAACCTATTAATTATTTATGCTCATCAACCAATTGGCTGGCCGAAGCCACTAGGTATTAATTGATCATCTAATAAAACAAAACAAAACCCAGCGCATTGACAATTATGATTGTTCTTTTTTTATTGACCAAAATCTTCTTCATATAAGCAACCACATTTTAAATCATGTAATGCAGAGTTGCACACACAATCAGTACCATTTTCTTTCTAGAACTCCATAAATGAACTGGTGATATATGATGAACACGAAGAACACAATTTCAGACAAAAAAAACTTGCCGTGTTTGTTATTTCTAGCAAGCTCCGGTTCGGTTCAAAAGAAGTCTACGATTAAACTTAGGACATTGCAATCACAAGCATACGGATAAGGAAGGTTTTTTTTTGGGGGGAAAGCATATCTCCATGCATCATCAGGAAGCATATTTCCACCATTAGGTATAAACATATTTCCATCCATTAGGTGTAAGCATATTTTCATGATTTACATATCAGGAAGGAAAAATCTTAGGAACTGAGGCTGGGGGAGACTTAGTGCAGTGGCTTTTTCTTAGAGGCAACCTCGAAAAAAAGAGGCTCTCCAACCTCGCAAAACTTTTTTACCATGGCTAGTTTGCCTTTTTGTAGGCAACCACGCAAAACCTTTTATTCATGCATCACAATTTTTACAGGGACAAAGTGAAGATATTCGGGATTGCCTAACCAAACATGACGACCAACTCCTAGATGAAGAGCATGCTTTGCTAAGGCTAGTTTGCTAAAGCGGCAAGGCAGGCAGCCCAAACCAGCTACCAAACAATGTATATGCACTGTGACAGACTGACAGGGTAGATGATACAGCCCAAACCAGTGTCATTTAAAAAAATGTCTGCATCTACTATAACTCTAAGCTTCCTAGGAAACATTATCTTGTGTTTTTGTTATGAATTCTAAAACTAGCTATGATTGGGTAGATGATACTCACATGTTTATTTTATCACATATACTCTTAAATGTAACTCTGCCACAGTTTAAATAAAAGTGCCACGAACCCTTAAAAAAATGAACTAAATTATCAGAAGCCACCTAACTTCAGAAAATTCAGTTCATTTGTTTGAACTAAGGTTGACCCAAAGAAGAGGAGGAGGAGAAGCTGCTCGGGGCAGGGAGGGTTACCTTGGCGGAGCGGCGGAGGAGCAAGGCAGGGTGGAGAAGCTATGGCCTTGGGGGGAGCCACCGACGAGGTAGGGCTTGGGGGGGGGAGGCCTCTTCCTCCTTCCTTGATGAGGCCTTGTCGGAGGCGGCGGAGGGCGCCGGTGGCGGCG
>LR738709.1:271270819-271312590 GCA_902687465.1 Secale cereale
GGGGGGAAGTGAGTGTGGTAGGAGAGGCTGTCCAAAGTATCTTGTTGCTGCACGCTTACTAATGGCGCACCAACTATAAATGCGCCATTAGTAATCAAGGTTACTAATGGCGTATTTATAGTAGGTAAGCCATTACTAGTTTTGCAAAAAAAAACATACTAATGGCGCACTGTCGCACAGTGCGCCATTACTAGTTTAAACTAGTAATGGCGCATTCTGGGACAGTGCGCCATTAGTAGTTTTGTAAAATAAAGAATAAAAAATATCATAAAAAAAGAGCATTAATGGCGCACTTTACTGCTGGTGCGCCATTACTAGTTACAACTAGTAATGGCGCACTTTGTCTGGATGCGCCATTAGTATGTTTGGACAGGCGCGCTAGTTCAAAAAAAATACTTCTTGATACTAATGGCGCACTTTGGGCTTGGTGCGCCATTAGTAGTTCGAACTCTAATGGCGTATCTGTTGCTGGTGCGCCATTACTATATACTAATGGCGCACTGCTTGTCCGGTGCGCCATTAGTATCAATTCCATCTATAGCCCTTTTCCTAGTAGTGGAGGGTGGAAAGCGGTACTGAAGGAAAGATGGGTGCCCATGGCAGTCTGGAAACTCTCCCAGAAATGAGAAGTGAAAAGACTACCACGGTCTGAATTGATCTCTAGTGGAACACCATGAAGTGACACTATTCGAGAAATATACAAGTCAGCAAGCTGACTAGCAGTGACACTCTCTCGAACAAGTAGGAAGTGAGCCACTTTGGAGAGACGATCAATGACTACAAAGATAGCATTATTTCCACTTTAGAGTCCAATTGACGTGCCAATTTTTGATGATTTTTTATGGACCAAAAGAAGCTCCCGGAGTAAAAGATTTGGGTCAGAAGAGTCCCGTGCTTCTCACGAGGGTGGGGGCGCGCCCCTCTATCTCGTGGACAGCCCGGAGACCCCCCTAACTTGTGTCCTACATAAAAAAATCCTATAAATACCCAAACCTCCAGAAAATAACCTAGATCGGGAGTTCCGCCGCCGAAAGCCTCTGTTGCCACCGAAAACCAATCTAGACCCGTTCCGGCACCCTGCCGGAAGGGGGGAATCCCTCTCCGGTGGACATCTTCATCATCCTGACGCTCTCCATGACGAGGAAGGAGTAGTTCACCCTCGGGGCTGAGGGTATGTACCAGTAGCTATGTGTTTGATCTCTCTCTCTCTCTCTCTCTCTCTCTCTCTCTCTCTCTCGTGTTCTTGAGATGGCACGATCTTGATGTATCGCGAGCTTTGCTATTATAGTTGGGATCTTATGATGTTTCTCCCCCTCTACCTTCTTGTAATGGATTGAGTTTTCCCTTTGAAGTTATATTATCGGACTGAGTCTTTAAGGATTTGAGAACACTTGATGTATGTCTTGCATGTGCTAATCTGTGGTGACATTGGGATATCACGTGATCTACTTGATGTATGTTTTGGTGATCAACTTGCGGGTTCAATGACCTTGTGAACTTATGCATAGGGGTTGGCACACGTTTTCGTCTTGACTCTCCGATAGAAACTTTGGGGCACTCTTTGAAGTTCTTTGTGTTGGTTGAATAGATGAATGTGAGATTGTGTGATGCATATCGTATAATCATACCCACGGATACTTGAGGTGACATTGGAGTATCTAGGTGACATTAGGGTTTTGGTTGATTTGTGTCTTAAGGTGTTATTCTAGTACGAACACTAGGATAGATCGAACGGAAAGAATAGCTTCATGTCATTTTACTACGGACTCTTGAATAGATCGATCAGAAATAATAACTTTGAGGTGGTTTCGTACCCTACAATAATCTCTTCATTTGTTCTCCGCTATTAGTGACTTTGGAGTGACTCTTTGTTGCATGTTGAGGGATAGTTATATGATCCAGCTATGTTATTATTGTTGAGACAACTTGCACTAGTGAAAGTATGAACCCTAGGCCTTGTTTCAAAGCATTGCAATACCGTTTACGCTCACTTTTATCATTAGTTACCTTGCTGTTTTTATATTTTCAGATTACAAAAACCTATATCTATCATCCATATTGCACTTATAACACCATCTCTTCGCCGAACTAGTGCACCTATACAATTTACCATTGTATTGGGTGTGTTGGGGACACAATAGACTCTTTGTTATTTGGTTGCAGGGTTCTTTGAGAGAGATCATCTGCATCCTACGCCTCCCACGGACTACTGTCCTACAAACCTGTGCACTTGGAGGCCCAATAACGTCTACAATAAGAAGGTTGCGTAGTAGACATCAACCTATTTTCTGGCGCCGTTTCCGGGGATGTGAGTGCTTGAAGGTATATCTTTATATCTTGCAACCGAATCTTTTAGTTTCTTGTTTTATCACTAGTTTAGTTTATAAAAGAAAACTACAAAAAATGGAATTGAGGGCGCCTCATATGCTTCATCTTTTTAATATCTTTCGTGAAAATGATGGGAAGGAAAATTGTGCTCAAGTACTAGAAGAAGAATTACATAGAATGCTTGGCATAAAATATGTGCATAATGAGCATGATTGCAATGTTGTTAGTATGACTTTTTTGAATATCCATGATGCTAATGATATTGAAAGCCACAAGCTTGGGGATGCTATGTTTGATGAAGATGATATTTTTACTCCCCCAAGTTTTGATGTCCAAATTTGTTATAATGGTAGCAAGCCTCCTATCTATGATGATTATGATTATGATGATGACATGTATGCTATAAAGAATAATGATAACCATGAAACTTGCCATCATGAATTTAAGGTTCAATTTGATTATGTCAATCAAGTATCTCATGATAGTTATTTTGTTGAGTTTGCTCCCACTACTATTGATGAGAATAAATTTGCTTATGTGGAGAGTAGTAAAATTTCTATGCAAGTAGATCATGAAAAAATGCTTTATGTGCTGGTTATATGGTTGAATTCATTCATGATGCTACTGAAAATTATTATGAGAGAGGATCATATGCTTGTAGGAATTGAAATAATATCAAGTTTCCTCTCTATGTGCTTAAAGTTTTGAAGTTATGCTTGTTTTGCCTTCCTATGCTAGCTGGTTATTGTTCCCATAAGTTGTTTATTCACAAAATTCCTATGCATAGGAAGTGGGTTAGGCTTAAATGTGCTAGTTATATTCTTCATGATGCTCTCTTTATGTTTCAATTATTATCTTTTATGTGAGCATCATTGAAGTCATCATGCCTAGCTAAAAGGCATTAAAGAAAAGCGCTTGTTGGGAGACAACCCAATATTTACCCCTACTGTTTTTTTGTTCACATGATTAAGATACTGTAGTAATCATGTTTTATAGCTTTTGTTTCAATAAAGTGCCAAGAAGAACCTTTGGGAAGACTTGGGTGAAAGTTAATGTGATCTTGCTGTAAAAAACAGAAACTTTGCGCTCATGAGATTAGCTGCCATTTTTTTTACAGGAGAGTGCTTCTAAGTTGATTCTTTTTGCAGACGATTAATAGAAAAATTCCTCATGTCCACCAATTTATTTCAGATTTTTTAGAGTTACAGAAGTATTCGAAAGTTACAGATTGCTCCAGACTGTTCTATTTTTGAATGATTTTATTTTCTATGTGTTGTTTGCTTATTTTGATGAATCTATGAGTAGTATCGGAGGGTATGAACCATAGAGAAGTTGTAATACAGTAGATATAACACCGATATGAATTTAGAATGAGTTCACAACACTACCTAAGTGGTGCTTTAACTTTCTTATACTAACAGAGCTTACGTGTTTTCTGTTGAGTTTTGTGTTGTGAAGTTTTCAAGTTTTGGGTAAAGATTCGATGGACTATGGAATAAGGAGTGGCAAGAGCCTAAGCTTGGGGATGCCCAAGGCACCCCAAGGTAATATTCAAGGACAACCAAGAGCCTAAGCTTGGGGATGCCCCGGAAGGCATCCCCTATTTCGTCTTCGTTCATCGGTAACTTTACTTGAGGCTATATTTTTATTCACCACATGATATGTGTTTTGCTTGGAGCGTCATTTTGTTTTATTTTGTTTTGCTTCCTGTTTGAATAATATCCCAAGATCTGAAATTCTTAAATGTTAGAGAGTCTTCACATAGTAACATAATTATTAGAATACTCTATGTGCTTCACTTATATCTTTTGAGCTAGACAGTTTTGCTCTAGTGCTTACTTATATCTTTTTAGAGCATGGCGGTGGTTTTATTTTGAAGAAATAGATGAACTCTCAAGCTTCACTTATATTTTTTTGAGAGTCCTTTAGAACAGCATGGTAATTTGCTTTGGTTATAAACTTAGTCCTAATATGATAGGCATCCAAGATGGGTATAATAAAAACTTTCATATAAAGTGCATTGAATACCATGAGAAGTTTGATACTTGATGATTATTTTGAGATATGGGGATGGTGATAATAGAGTCATGCTAGTAGAGTAGTTGTGAATTTGAGAAATACTTGCGTTGAGGTTTGCAAGTCCCGTAGCATGCATGTATGGTAACCGTTGTGTGACAAATTTGAAGCATGATGTATTTCATTGATTGTCATCCTTTGTGTGGAGGTCGGGATCGCGCGATGGTTAACTCCTACCAACCCTTACCCTAGGAGCATGCGTGTAGTACTTTGTTTTGATGACTTTTAGATTTTTGCAATAAGTATGTGAGTTCTTTATGACTAATGTTGAGTCCATGGATTATATGCACTCTCACCCTTCCACCATTGCTAGCCTCTCTAGTACCACGCAACTTTCGCCAGTACCATAAACCCACCATATACCTTCCTCAAAACAGCCACCATACCTACCTATCATGGCATTTCCATAGCCATTCCGAGATATATTGCCATGCAACTTTCCACCGTTCCGTTTATTATGGCACGCTTATCATTATCATATTTCCATGCATGATCATGTAGTTGACATCGTATTTGTGGCAAGGCCACCATGCATAATTTTTCATACATGTCGCTCTTGATTCATTGCACATCCCGGTACACCACCGGACGCATTCATATAGAGTCATATTTTGTTCTAGTATCGAGTTGTAATCCTTGAGTTGTAAATAAATAGAGGTGTGATGATCATCATTATTAGAGCATTGTCCCAAAAAAAGGAAAAAAGCCAAATAAAAAAAGGCCAAATAAAAAAAGAAAAAAAAAGAAAGGCAAAAAAAAGGAAGGCCCCAAAAAAAAAAAAAAAAAGAAAAGGGACAATGCTACTATCTTTTTCCACACTTGTGCTTGAAAGTAGCACCAAGATCTTCATGATAGAGAGTATCTTGTTTAGTCACTTTCATATACTAGTGGGAACTTTCATTATAGAACTTGGCTTGTATATTGCAACGATGGGCTTCCTCAAATGCCCTAGGTCTTCGTGAGAAAGCAAGTTGGATGCACACCCACTTAGTTTCTTTTGTTGAGCTTTCATAAATTTATAGTTGTAGTGCATCCGTTGCATGGCAATCCCTACTCACTCACATTGATATCTATTAATGGGCATCTCCATAGCCCATTGATACGCCTAGTTGATGTGAGACAATCTTCTTCTTTTGTCTTCTCCACAGCCACCACTCTATTCCACCGATAGTGCTATATCCATGGCTCACGCTCATGTATTGCATGAAAATTGATTTTTTTTGAATTTTTTAAGTATGAAACAATTGCTTGGCTGAAATCGGGGTTGTGCATGATTTGAGTATTTTGTGTGACGAAGATGGAGCATAGCCAAACTATATGACTTTGTAGGGATGAACTTTCTTTGGCCATGTTATTTTGAGAAGACATAATTGCTTTGTTAGTGTGCTTGAAGTACTATTATTCTTATGTCAATATTAAACTTTTGTCTTGAATCTTTCGCATCTGAACATTCATGCCACAATAAAGAAAATTACATTGATAATTACGTTAGGTAGCATTCCACATCAAAAATTCTGTTTTTATCATTTACCTACTCGAGGACGAGCATGAATTAAGCTTGGGGATGCTTGATACGTCTCCAACGTATCTATAATTTTTTATTGTTTCATGCTATTATATTATCCATCTAGGATGTTTTATATGATATTTTATATGAGTTTTGGGACTAACCTATTAACCTAGAGCCCAGTGCCAGTTTCTATTTTTTCCCTTGTTTTTGAGTTTTAAAGAAAAGGAATACCAAACGGAGTCCAATTGACGTGCCAATTTTTGATGATTTTTTATGGACCAAAAGAAGCCCCCGGAGTAAAAGATTTAGGCCAAAAGTGTCCCGGGCTGCCCACGAGGGTGGGGGCGCGCCCACGGGGGTGGGCGCGCCCCGTATCTCGTGGACAGCCCGGAGACCCCCCTGACTTGTGCCCTACTCCAAAAAATCCTATAAATACCCAAACCTCCGGAAAATAACCTAGATTGGGAGTTCCGCCGCCAAAGGCCTCTGTTGCCACCGAAAACCAACCTGGACCCGTTCTGGCACCCTACCAGAGGGGGGTAATCCCTCTCCGATGGCCATCTTCATCATCCCGACGCTCTCCATGACGAGGAGGGAGTAGTTCACCCTCGGGGCTGAGGGTATGTACCAGTAGCTATGTGTTTATCTCTCTCTCTTTCTCGTGTTCTTGAGATGGCACGATCTTGATATATCGTGAGCTTTGCTATTATAGTTGGATCTTATGATGTTTCTCCCCCTCTACCTTCTTGTAATGGATTTTGTTTTCCCTTTGAAGTTATCTTATCGGATTGAGTCTTTAAGTATTTGAGAACACTTGATGTATGTCTTGCATGTGCTTATATGTGGTGACATTGGGATATCACGTGATGTACTTGATGTATGTTTTGGTGACCAACTTGCGGGTTCAGTGACCTTGTGAACTTATGCATAGGGGTTGGCACACGTTTTCGTCTTGACAATGCATCAACAATAACATTTTCTTTTCCTTTCTTGTGTTTAATAACATAAGGAAAAGTCTCTATGAATTCAACCCATTTAGCATGTCTACGGTTCAGTTTTGCTTGACTTTAAATGTGCTTCAAAGATTCATGATCAGAATGTATAACAAATTCTTTGGGCCATAAATAATGTTGCCATGTTTCCAAAGTCCGAACAAGAGCATATAATTCCTTATCATAAGTAGAATAATTCAGACTAGGCCCACTCAATTTTTCAGAAAAGTATGCAACAGGTTTACCATCTTGTAATAACACACCTCCTAACCCAATTCCACTAGCATCACATTCAAGCTCAAAAGTCTTATTAAAATCAGGAAGTTGGAGTAAAGGAGCATGTGTCAACTTATCTTTCAATACCGTGAATGCTTCTTCCTGTGCAGTACCCCAAACAAAAGGCACATCCTTCTTTGTAAGCTCATTGAGAGGTGCAGCAATGGTGCTGAAATCTCTCACAAAACGGCGATAGAATCCAGCGAGGCCAAGGAAACTCCTCACATGTGTGACTATTTTGGGTTGCGGCCAACTCTCAATAGCTTCAATCTTGGCTTTATCAACCTCAATTCCCTGTGGAGTAACAACATAGCCAAGAAAAGATACTCGGTCGGTGCAAAAGGTGCACTTTCCAAGGTTACCAAACAAACGTGCATCACGTAGAGCAATAAAAACAACACGTAAATGTTCCAAATGTTCCTCTAAAGATCTGCTATAAATCAATATATCATCAAAGTATACTACCACAAATCGTCCAATGAAAGCACGCAAAACTTCATTCATTAATCTCATGAAAGTACTAGGTGCATTAGTTAACCCAAAAGGCATGACTAACCACTCATATAAACCAAACTTAGTTTTAAATGCTGTTTTCCATTCATCTCCCAATTTCATACGAATTTGATGGTATCCACTACGCAAATCAACTTTGGAGAATATTGTAGAGCCACTCAATTCATGAAGCATATCATATAGCCTAGGAATAGGATGATGATAACGAATAGTAATATTATTAATGCCTCTACAATCAACACACATACGCGATGTACCATCCTTTTTCGGCACTAGAATAATAGGAACAACACAAGGACTAAGGGATTCGCGTATATAACCTTTGTCGAGTAGCTCCTGTATTTGACGCATAATCTCCTTCGTCTCCTCTGGATTGGTACGGTATGGTGCGCGGTTGGGTAGCGATGCACCGAGAATTAAGTCAATCTGATGCTCAATCCCTCGAATAGGTGGTAATCCCGGTGGCACGTCTTGTGGAAAGACGTCCGCGAACTCCTGCAAAATGTTAGTGACAGCAGGAGGCAAAGAGGAAGGCACGTCCTCGAATGAAAATAATGCCTCTTTGCACATAAAAGCATAGCAAACAGATTTGCTTAAATCTAGATCATCAATATCAGATTTGGTGGCAAGTAAACATCCACTTTTTAATTTAATTTCAGATGCAACATGAGATGATGGTGTGTTATTAGGCATCATTTGGTGCTCAAATTCTTTTGCGACAATCTGATTTTCACTCTTATTTTGCTCCTGTTTTGCTTTATTAGCTCTATTAATATCATCTTTCAAAATGGAATCAGGATACATAGGAAGCAAAGTAACATGTTTATCCTTATGAACAAGAGTATACTGATTGTTTCTACCATGGTGTACATAATTTTTATCAAATTGCCATGGTCTACCAAGTAATAAGGAACATGCTTGCATGGGTACCACATCACAATCAACATAATTAGCATATGTGGAGATACTAAAATGCACACGAACAATATGTGTTACCTTAACCTTGTCGCTGTTCTTGAACCATTGGATGTAGTAAGGATGTGGATGTGGTCTTGTGGTGAGAGATAGCTTCTCCACCATCTCCATGCTAGCCAAGTTGTTGCAGCTCCCTCCATCTATGATGACGCGAACAAAACGTTCCTTCACAACTCCCTTTGTATGGAACAAATTATGCCTCTGATTTTGCTCCGCTTGTGTGACTTGCACACTCAAAACACGTTGAGAAACTAAACATTCAAATCTGTCAGCGTCTTCAGGAGCCATGTATTGCGTCTCATTTTCAGAATCATCTCCACCGTGTTCTTCACGTGTAATAAGAGACAAATTCTCCTCATCATAGTCACTAGCGGACTCATAACCACCATCCTCAGTAGCAATCATGACACGCTGAGATGGGCATTTGCTCGCATAGTGACCACGACCAGTGCAACGATGGCATATAACATCATGTGTTGGCCCTGTGGATGCCGTGGATGAAGAAGAGCTCTGCGCAGGACCGGAAGGTGTACTCCTGGTTGATGGTGGTGGTGCCGGTTTGCTTTTATCACGGCTAGAGGTGACGGATGAAGTAGGCGGTGGTGCAACCGGACGTGTCGAAGTAGATGATGCACTCGGTGTCCATGATGAAGGTCGACCTGCAGAATAATTAGTTCGCGCCAAGGCCTGTCGATCCTGCACTTCACGTTCAGCTTTGGAAGCAAGATGGAATAAACGAGTGACATTATTATACTCCTTATACTCTAGAATTGTCTGAATCTCTCTATTTAAGCCACCCATAAAACGTGCAAGCATAGCCTCATTATCCTCAACAATACCACATCTAATCAGGCCAGTTCGTAATTCCTGATAATATTCCTCTACAGAATTTTTCCCTTGTCTTAAACGCTGCAATTTCTGAAGTAATTCACGTTGATAATACGGTGGAACCCAACGAGTACGCATAGCAGTTTTCAAAGCTGCCCAAGTAGTTGGAATATTATCCGGATATAATCTACAATATTCAGACCACCACAAGCAAGCAAAACTAGTGAAAGCACAAAGAGCAGCAGCCACACGTCTCTCCTCGGGATATTTTAAACATGTAAAACGTTGTTCTGTTTCTAACTCCCAAGTAAGATATATATCAGGAACATATCTACCCTCAAATGGTGGAATATTCAATTTTAGTTTAGGGAGATGGTCATGATCGTGTACCTGAGGGTGTGGTGCAGCCCTACCATTGCGATTATTTGCATGTGGATGACCTGGTGGTTTTGGTGCTGGTTGTTGCATGTAGTTCCGATTTTGATCAACCTCATCCTCGTAATCCCCCACGTAATCATCCTCCTCCTCAGCAGCAGCAAGAGCCACAGAAGTATCAACAGGAGCATCAACAGGTTGGCCAGGCTGAAGAGCGACACGGCTCACTTTGCGTAGGGCTGTTTCACGACGTGAAGATGGTGGTTGTTGTTGTTGCAATTGTGCAGCAGGTGAAGGTAGACGCGCAAGCACTTCAGCGAATTTGGCATCCAACTTGGTGTCAATTGACTTCTCAATGCCATCCATCCTCGCTAGTGCGTTGTCAAAACTGGTCATCACATCTTCTACCTGTTGACCCATCATTTGCTGAAATTTATCATGCAACTCCTTGTTCGTCATGTTCTCCCAATCAGTCTCATTGACTTGTGATCCTGGCATGGTTAGCAGCAATAGAAACACACAAATATATGATCCTACAGACTACTAGAAAATGGTGGTGGTGGGGCGTCACAAATCCGTCAAGCAAATCTGAAATTCTTACCAGTTCTTACCCAGCAGCAGGTGGTGATCGGCAACCGTGGTAGTCAAAACTCTCAAACTTGGATAAAGCGATTACCAGGGAGAGTCAAATGCACGACGTAGATATAGGCGGAGCTGGGAAGGCTTATAATATGGTAGCAAAAAGGGTCAGCAAAAATCAATTCAGAGATGCAAAGTTGAATAAACGCTCAACGACGGTACTGTGCTGGTCCTAGGCTAGATCGTACTAGAGACGCGAGCCTAGAACACTAACAAAAACATGGCGCTGCACATAATCAAGGGGAAACACACTCTGATTTATTTCTGCCTTTTTTTTGCGCTCCTTTTTTTTTTGCCGAAAATCACTATAATGGCGAGTGTCTCAAAACTCTTCCCAAGTCAAACTAAGATGATAGGCACATAATTTTTTTGACGAATTTTTTTTCGGTATCAGGGCAGCGACGACAAAAAAGTGCGTTAAAAAACAGTATGATGGCACGTGTCTCAAAAGACTCAGAAAAGCCTAAAAATAGGATAGGGAAAAAATATTTTCACCTACCGAAATTTTGGCCTAAAAACTGCCCGGGGGTCTCCAGACTTTTTTTTTCGAGACCTACGCAGGCAAGGAAACATGAAACCGAAACCTAGATGGATCTCGAGAACAAACCTAATATGAAAAGTACTCGGATTGGTGGTGGATATATGGTTGTAGGATATGGCAGCGATTGAAGGTTATGGCAGCGATGGTGGTATGTGGTCGCGGTGGTGGAATATGGCAGCAGTGGTGGTATGGCAGCCGCGATGAATATGGAACATCGGCGGCGTGACAAACTGTGAACATAACTCGAAACTCTAAAGAACTAGATGCTAAGACCAGCAACTCGACACGACGATGCAACCGCAAATTCAACTAAGCAAACACGGAAAAGATTATGCAATGGCTCAGACTGGTTCAGATATGATGAACTAACCCTAATTTTTTTGGCTTTTTCGTGGACTGTAGGTATGAAGAACAGACTCGATCTAATATACGAAAAACTATAAAATCTCACCGAGCAACCTGGAAATCTGATACCACTTGATAGAGGAGAGGGGCCCAATCTTTCGATGAGATGATAACTATCGATTTGGTGGAGACGACTTTGACGATCCGACTATAAACGTGCACGACTTTGCCCCTTAGAAATCGCTAAACCAATCTCCAGGGGTTACTGACAATGCCAGAAGCACGATCAGCCTGACCACGAAGATCTATTCCTGCATGCAATCGAAGAACAAGCAAGAATATGATAAAGCAATCTGAATACTGCAAATATAGATGAAGTATTGATAAAGGTGGGGATCCGTAAGCGGCCTTGGTCTGGTCGTTGGACACAATGGAAGTACACGAAGTTGTAATTGCTAACTTTTGACTAAACAAATCCCAAAGTCTAAACGACGCCCTAAGGGTTGTATATATGGGGGAAGAGGGGGGAATTCCGTGGCCCTTGGAGGAGGGGTCCGAAACCAACCCTAACTCTTGTTTCCCCGCACATACAGACTCTAAAAACAGCCTATACTCAAGTATTTCGAAATTACATGGGCCTGGCCCAATAATAAGGTGACGCAGCACCTATAATAGCCCCTGGACGAAATTTATGAAGTGGCATCTTGTATATTTCATCCAAGGCTTCACACACTCATTTTGGTGGCTTCAAAGTCCTGGAATCATCAATTGTAACTCCGTTCTTGTTCCCCTTGCGCATGCCATCATCTCCATGCTTGATCTTGCTCCAATGTTCATCCTTCTTGTCCAAGCTAGGCCCTTCATTTGTAAGCAAGATAAATGTATCCAATTTAGGCAGCATCATATTCTCATGAACATTAGAATCATTACCAAGAAATGAAAGTACCTGGTAATTTAATTGGCGTGCGCGAGCTCTAGTAATTGGTCCTGTATATGTGTCAGTTGGGGCTGTGGGTGTAACCTTGTTAGTGATGTCCTCATCACTCTTTGAAGTTCTTTGTGTTGGTTGAATAGATGAATGTGAGATTGTGTGATGCATATCGTATAATCATACCCATGGATACTTGAGGTGACATTGGAGGATCTCACTACTAGGAAAAGGGCTGCTAGTGGTGCACCTGTTTTCACTACTAATGGCGCACTACAGGTCGTTTTTTTCTTAATCTCAGGTCACTATGGCTTAATCTCGTGTCAATATGCTTAATCTCAAGTCAAATGACACTCTATGGTCAAACTTCTCGAAAGGTCACCCATCCTCACACTACTCCAGCCCGATCACGCTTAACTTCGCAGTTCTATCCGACCCCAGCACCATCTCACTTCACACGCACTTGTTGATATATCTATCATATCAATCCTATTAAACCTTCTTGATATCTAGGACTTTGTTCATGTTCATGAGTATGATGAAATTTTGAAAAAATATTTCAAACTTCCCGGTCATATTATGTATCATATTTGAAAAAGAAATCGATTTTTTTTCGAAACCAATTTTTTTTTCTGTTACTAGTGGCGCACCTAGCAAACGGTGCGCCACTAGTAAGTTTGATTTTTTTTTTCCATTTTCCCCTCTAGATCTTAAAAGCCCCATAACTTTTTTTCTGTTAGGTTTTTGCGGATTTTGAAAATGTTTAACGGGGTTCCCCCGGTTAAATTCGGATGTAACTTTTCGAGTAGATGATTTTTCATATAATTTTTTTAATCCGAGTTCGTATGCAAAAGTTATGCCCATTTTACAAATTCCAGAGATATTTTGCAAATAAAGTCGAAATTCATATTTGTAAATTTTCCCAACAAGTAGACCACATATCACATGGGAAACTTATTTTCTTCTATTTTTTGACATTTCCATCATTTTCTTTTATTTTTTATACTGAAAAGGCGGTCCACGGGAGGGGGGGGGGTGCATTCGATGGAATTTTTGGGCTAAGTTAGTAATGACGCACCGTGGGAGTGGTGCGCCATTACTAGTTCAACTAATAATGGCGCACCACACACACGGTGCGCCATTACTAGTTTTGAAAAAATTGAAACAAAAATTGATTTTTTTTACTAATGGCGCACCGTGGATGTGGTGCGCCATTAGTAGTTTAATTAATAATGGCGAACTAGTATTTGGACACTAATGGCGCACCGACACATGGTGCGCCATTAGTATATAGTAATGGCGCACCACATGTCTAGTGCGCCATTAGTGGCCATATCATATATAGCCCTTTTCCTAGTAGTGTCTAGGTGACATTAGAGTTTTGGTTGATTTGTGTCTTAAGATGTTATTCTAGTACGAACTCTAGGATAGATCGAACGAAAAGAATAGCTTCGTGGTATTTTACTATGGACTCTTGAATAGATCGATCAAAAAGAATAACTTTGAGGTGGTTTCGTACCCTACAATAATCTCTTCGTTTGTTCTCCGCTATTAGTGACTTTCGAGTGACTCTTTGTTGCATGTTGATGGATAGTTATATAATCCAGCTATGTTATTATTGTTGAGACAACTTGCACTAGTGAAGGTATGAACCCTAGGGCTTGTTTCAAAGCATTGCAATACCGTTTACGCTCACTTTTATCATTAGTTACCTTGCTGTTTTTATATTTTCAGATTACAAAAACCTATATCTATCATCCATATTGCACTTGTATCACCATCTCTTCGCCGAACTAGTGCACCTATACAATTTACCATTGTATTGGGTGTGTTGGGGACACAGGAGACTCTTTGTTATTTGGTTGCAGGTTTGTTTCAGAGAGACCATCTTCATCCTACGCCTCCCACGGATTGATAAACCTTAGGTCACCCACTTGAGGGAAATTTGCTACTGTCCTACAAACCTCTGCACTTGGAGGCCCAACAACGTCTACAAGAAGACGGTTGCATAGTAGACATCACTCGACCCCATAATAGACAGATACCATCTTACTCGAGTCCTTATGGACGGCGGCAACAGTCTCAGTTTGATATATCAGCACACTGTCCGCAAGATGGGGATCGACCCGTCAATAATTAAGCCCAGCAGCACTACCTTTAAATGAGTGATTGCAGGCGTCGAAGCCCGCTGCACAGGGTCATTAACATCGGAAGTTGTATTCGGTTCCCCCGATAACTTCCGAAGCGAAGAGCTAATCTTCGACATCGATCCATTCTATAGTGGCTATAATGCAGTACTCGAAAGAACGGCCTTTGCCGAGTTCAATGCATCCCTGCATTATGCCTATCTCATGCTCAAAATTCCTGGACCACGCGGTGTTATCACGGTCAATGGAAACATGGAGCGTTCCCTCCACACGGAGGAAGACACTGTGGCCGTAGCGGCCTATTTAGGCCGAATAGCTCGTTAGTCGTCAAGACTACAGATACGACCAAACGTGCCCGGCCTGCACTAGAATGCGGAAGCTCGGAGGAACCTGAGCTCGATTAGCAGTTGTGCCCTGATCGACTACCCCATAAGGTAGCATCTCACATACCTCACGTACACAATTATGCCCTTAAAATACCTTGGGCAGCGATAGGGGCGTACAACACTTCGTTAGTCCATAGTTTGGATTGACCCTATTCGGACTCTCGCATATATCTTCTTCGGGATTATTTAAAAACCTGCATTGTTTACGGCCGAATAGGGTACTCTTTTCCTCGCTTCCTTTTCCTTTTTTTAGGCGGCCACTGCAACTCTCCTTCTCAAGGACAAACTACCATGGAGAAAAGGCGCAGACGTGCAACAGGGCCACTGGTTGAAATTCCTTTCCCATAGATTAGGGCTTTGTGTAAACCTTTTTACTCTTCTCTTTTTATTTTTGTTTTTGTTGGCATGTCAAATGCCCGAGGCTGTTATCGGTGTTATATGTAACCTCATGGATCGCCGTATTAAATAGGATATAAAAGAGTCAGTTCGGTTCCAATTCGTTTGGGCTATTATTTATTTTCACCACATGTATTCTCTACCCACAAGATAGATCGTCGTGTATGCCTTAATACCTGGAGTTCATACCAAGGGTTGTATTCAGCCTGGCACACTTCAAAGTCCGAACACCTATAGGGAACTGTTCGGCGTCCCGGATATTGCGTTATATGCATCGGGTCCGAATCATGTCGTTGGTCAATAATTGGGTTGCCCAGCTCCTGTGCTTGCTACCTTACGTTCAACATTGTTCAGCTAAGGTAGTAAAGGGAGAACTACTGCGATTGTACTTCTGGTTCGTCCGGTCAAGTACCTCAGTAGAGAAAACCGAAAAGTGACTGTCATGATGAAGCGAGAGCTGGTCAAGCAATTCGGTGACCTAGTGTTATGATCGATAGAGCTCCACTCCGTGTTATACGAGGGGCTGGTCTTCGCACAACCGGATCAGAAAGGCACTATATTTCGAAAAGCCTGGTATGCACCAGGGGCTAGTACTTAGCCCCACTTGTCAAGCTCCTATGGCTAAGTGAAATCAATAAATACACATAGCCTGGTTGCCTGGTTCGCTACGCAAACACCTCCTATACGGACCAAGACGTTTGATAAAGAGTGTTTTTGTGTTTTACGGAACACCCCTGTAATATTTACATGGGGCTGAAGCCGACGACTGGAAACTTTCAGATTTACATATACAGCCGCACAGGAGGGAAAAGTCACTCATTAATATAAAAGCGCAAAATTTATATACATCGGCAAATTGGCTTAGTCCTTACAACCCGAATACATATCACTCAAAGGCTATATCCTTTGAGCATTGTCCCTCTACGAAGCGAGCTCCTTCTAGGACATCGTCAAAGTACCTTTCCGGTCTGCGATGATCCTTGCCTTCTCGAGGGCCAGAAGTGGCTATTTCCGCGGCCTTCATGTTCGCCCAATGCACCTTCACGCGGGTAAAGGCCATTCGAGCACCCCCTATGCAGGCCGAACGCTTGACAACATTGACATGTGAACTCGCATCGACGAGCCTCCTCACCAATTTGAAGTAACTACTTAGGATCAGATCACCGGGCCATAGCTGGACTTTTAAGTCCTGCATGGTCGAACTCGCCATGTTGTGCAGCTCGACCAGCTGCTTCATTTGGTCGTTGAGGGGCACCGGATGGTTGGGCGCAAGGAACTGCGACCAAAACAGCTTCTCCGTGTTATTCCCCTCTTGAGCTCAGAAGTATTGGGCGGCATCGGCGATGCTCCTTGCAAACACGCCTGGAGAACTCCACAATTGTGTCAGCCCAAGATACTACTGACCTCCGAAGATGCTCTCCAAGAGAAAAACCTTACCAACTGCTATCTGACACGCTTGTTTAATCTCCTCCTGAGCACCACGCGATGTCGTTCGTGCCTCCTTGGCATCATTAACTGTCGTAGCGAGTTCGGCCGCCTACTCCGAATTAGCCTTCTCCAAGGTGTCGCATTTGCGAATCACATCTTGGAGCTCGGCCTCGACTTCGATCACCCGCGTCTCGTGCTGTTAACGGAGGGCCTTCTCGGCCTCCAGGTCGACAGCCACTTTATCAGCGGCTACCTTACTCGCTCTGGCCTCCTCTTTGGCCGTGGCAAGTTCGCCCTTTAGAGCCTCAACCGCAGCTGCATCAGCTGTTTCACAAGAAGTATATGACATGTATTAGCTCATGTTGGGACATATAGTGTGTCCAAATTCGGATTTCCTAAACCCGCATACCTTGCGTTTCGTCAAAACGCTTGTTGACGCGGTCGAGATCCTGATTAGCTAGTCCAAGTTTCAGATTTAGCTCGGAAACCTCTGCGGCATGGGCCGACGCCGTAACTAGCGCAACCTGCTCAAGCACCAAATTCACAGTTCAGCTCTATCATTTGTTATAAACATGGATGCCTTGTATGATTCTGTTCATAATCAAACAAAGCATCAGGGGCTACTGGCTATATATATATATATATATATATATATATATATATATATATATATATATATATATTCTCATAACATTATGAGAACAATATTCTCATAACACTTCCGAACTGCATTGTAATACTGCATTGGAAAGCTATACGCACCGCACCACAGAGACCAGCGAACTTCATGTTTGAAAAAACTGTACGTGTTGTTTTTTCGGTACCTTTTTTGCTCTAGTTTTGTAACCGTTTATCGGAATTATGCGTGTAATATACCGTTGAAAAGCTATGGAGTAGACGCAACTTCGCCATGTTGAACACTTTTCAAAATTCATCATAGTTTAAGAGCAGTCTCGAAAATCGTGCGGCTCACAACGAATGGCAGCGAGCGTTTTTTGGCGTTTTTTCTAAACCGCTCGTCGGAATGAAACATATGATACACCGTTGGAAAGATATCGTCGACGCGCATCTTTTTCATATCTATTATTTTTTCTAATTCGCTACGGTTTAAGAGCAGTTTTGAATGTACTAAATCGCGAAATTGTGTTTTTCGATTTTTTTTTAAAATTTTCGGTACTGTTTTCACTCCAGTTTTCTAACTGTTTGTCGAAACAAGGCGTGTAATATACCGTTGGAAAGCTACGAACGAGGCGCAACTTTCATATGTTGAAATGGTTTTGAGATTCCTTACGGTTTTTAGTTAAATTTGAAAATCGTGCGGCTGACTACGAACGGCAGCGGTCGTTTTTTCATGAAATTTTTACAAAACGTTGGTCGGAATGATCCAAATGATACACCGTTGGAAAGATATCGTCGAGACGCTACTTTTTCATGTAGAACACGCCCTCTAGTTCATTACGGTTTAAGAGCAGTTTTGAAATTACAAAAACGTGGAAACTCTGTTTTTTGCGACAAGAAAATCGACGCGTGCACTGCATCGGACAGAAAAACGCACTGCTTCAAACTGAAGAACGCACTGCATCAGACAGTATCGAACCTCATGATTTATTTTGTTGGACGTAGATTTTTCTCAGAGGAGCTTTGTTGTCTTTTTTCCAACTTTTTTTCCGAAGGAAAGTGGACCGCAACACTCCCGAAAGTGAAGCGGAACACTACCAAAAGCGAACCTCATGATTTGCTGTTGTCTTTTTTCGTACTAATTATTTTTTTACGCGTGTTTGAGAAGTGTTGAGAAGTGAGCTGCTTTTCCGATGTGTTTTTGTTTTTGGATCACCAAGTGAACCGCAATGGTTTTTTTATGGCCAACTTCGTGGAGAGAAACAAAGTGAGCTTTAAAGAGTCCTTTGCAATGGACTTTTTTTAGACGAAAGTGCACTGCATTTTTACTTGTTTTTAAATGCATTTTGTTCGAAATGAACTATACTGAGGAGTCCTTCGTAGCAGACTTCTTTTTTACCCAAGTGCACTGCACGTTCACTTACCTAACAAACCACAACAAAATGAACCAGACACCTTTCATAGACACCACAAAATGCGTTTTTACTTTGGGTATGTTCTCTTCTTTTACATCGAATAAAATAGAACCAGACACCTTACATTTTTTTTTCGAAGTACATACCACGAAAAATAAACCACAAACTGCTAGTTGTTTGTCTATTCTCTTCTTTTACATCAAATAAAATAGGACAAGCCGCCATGCACAAACAAATGGACCCCTGCACAATGTACAAGAGAACCACCCGACGCTGAACGGGAAGTGGATGCTTGCCGGCACCACTTAATTCTTTTTTCCTGCAAAATAAGCAAATGAACCTAAGAGAAAATCATAGTGCACTTCATTTACAATTGATTTTTCTTTAGAAAAAGCACCAAATAGTGAGGCGAGCAACTCAGCGGCCGTTAGAGTTTTGTTGAATCGGCGACTGCAACCTCGCTAAGCTGCATCGCTGATCGAGGTGAACTGAGGCACAACCCATGATTTTGAAATGGGGGAATTCCACCTGTGAGCACAAACTTTCACCGGCAAGCACAAACTTTCACTGGCAACCATGGGAGGAGGCAGGCGGACTGCATCACCTATCATTTTTTGCAAAAAAGAGAGTAAAATGAACCTTAAGAGCAAAGAACAATGGACTGCATCGGTACTCTTATTTCTCTTCAGAAGAACAAAAAGCAAAAATCTCGTCGTCGTCGGGGGCGTGACGGGAGAGGTCGCTTGGGCAGGGGGTGGAGGTGCATGGTGCTGAGTGGCGCTGGCCACCAACCACCAAGCGAATCCGGCGCGGGATCCAGGGATGCGTGGTCGGGGGTCACCAGATCGAGCAGTGTGGGTCGGGGCTGGAGCGCCGTCGGGGCACGGTGGTGCGGCACCCGTAGTGGTCGCGCGAAGGAGCTCCGGTAGTGGTCGTAGGCGGGCGGTGGCCGCCGGATCCGGTGGAGGAGGCCTCGCCGGGGGCCAGTGGCGGCCGGATCCCGCCATCGCCGCGGGGGTGCGCCGGCAGTTGGGGGCGCGCCTGGAGGGGTGGAGTGGTGGAGCGCCGAAGGGCTGGCAGGTGGTGGCGCGCGTGGAGGTGGGGCGGCGGTCTGGGGTGGGGATCCGACAGCGGCTCCGGTAGAAGGTGGGGTGGGGAGGGGGCCGTGGTGTGCGGGCGCCTCCGCGCTAGAAGGCTGGGTGGGGAGGGGTGTGGGGGGTGTTATGAGAATAAGGTTAGGTGTTATGAGAATAAGGTCTTAAGGGGTGTTATGAGAATATACCATATATATATACTTTGTCGTGCTCCCTCTAGAGTGTTCGGTGCCTCCGGATTGACAGTAGGCACCGCAGGAGCAGTCGCTCCCTCCCCCGTTATAGGGGGCTGGACCCTTGACTCCGGAGCCATACTGGACTCCGGAGCAGTGTTCGAGGGGCCCTAGATTGTTTGGGCCCCCAACTTCGGTCTCCATGGGGATTGTTCCCCCTGGTCGATCACGGCTGAGGGATTGACCTCAGCCGCTCTCTCGTCTGCCCCACTCCCACCTGCTGGAACAGGGGGAGTTGGTAGGGAGGATACTTCGGTACCCCCTACGGTGGGTGATGAGCCCCGCGGAGGCATACCGCTCTCTGTCTCTTCGGGCGCCAGGGAGTTCCCCAAGGACAGTGAAGCCACGGGGATGTCGCGCGGAGGGCTACATAAAGGTAAAATACATATCAGACGCCAAAGGAAAGTAAATCTTCCGAACATAGGCAGTTCTGAGCACTTACGATTCGGTCGGTAGCTTGATCCAGGGCTGAACCCGATAACTGTGTTCGGACGATGAGTCCGAACTATGAGGAAGAGTTGGCTTCTTCCTGGGCGCGGCCGTGCCTACGTCAGCAGGGGCCGCTCTCTTCCTCCCCTTGGCTAGGACGGGGGAGTCTTCTTATTCTTCCTCCTCCTCTTCTTCTTTGGGAGAGAGTTGGGAGCCTGTTTCCCCAGATCTCGTGTCCGTAGGGCCAGTAGGGCGGGGGTCGCTCTTGACCTCCTTGCCATTATTCTTGGCCTTCTTCTCCGGCGCCTTATACGGCACCGGAATCAACATCTTCATCACCCGAGGCGACTCTGGGTATTCTGGTAGGGGAGTCGGACACTTGATCTGCTCCGCCTTTTTCGTCCAGACCTGGATTGAACGCAAAACTCTAGCTCCTGTTATAATTGAAACAGGGAAGGGATATATGTTCGGCAAAAATCTCAAATACCTCTGATGCTGTGAGCTCAGTGCTGAAGCCCTTGTCTTCCAACTCCACCGGTCACCCCTTCTGGGCCTTGAAGAGGTGCTTCCAGATGTCTTCGTGCGTAGACCCGAAGAGGCGCTTCAAGGGGCGGGGCCCCTCCGGATTGAACTCCCATAGATAGGAGCCCCGGTGTTGGAAAGGGAGGAAGAGACGGGCAAGCATTACATGGACCATGTTGGTAAGCTCGGTGCCCTTGGAGATCATATCGAAGATGCGTTTTTGGAGGGCTGGGACCTTCGTCTGGAATTCCCAATTCGGACCCTTATCGGTCCAAGAGGTTAGCCTCTCCGGGGGTCCGGATCTGAATGCAGGAGCTCCCCCCCTTGGCGCGCCTCCTCCCTAAGCTGGCCTCCCCCCATCCTTTGTATATGTGGGTAGGGGGCACCCCAAAGGCACATCAAGATTTGTCTTAGCCGTGTGCGGTGCCCCCTCCACAGTTTGCTCCTTAGGTCATAGCGTCGTAGTGCTTAGGCGAAGCCCTACACGGATCACATCACCAACACCGTCGCCACGCTGTCGTGCTGACGGAACTCTCCCTCAACCCTCTACTGGATCAAGAGCTCGAGGGACATCATCATGCTGAACGTGTGCTGAACACGGAGGTGCCGTACGTTCGGTACTTGGATCGGTTGGATCGTGAAGACGTTCGACTACATCAACTGCGTTAACATAACGCTTCCGCTTTCGGTCTATGAGGGTACATGGACACACTCTCCCCGTCTCATTGCTATGCATATCCTAGATAGATCTTGCGTGGGCATGGGATTTTTTTTTGAAATTGCATACTACGTTCCCCAACAATGGCATCATGAGCCCGGTCTATGCGTGGATGATTTCCACGAGTAGAACACAAAGAGTTGTGGGCGATAATAGTCATACTGCTTACCACCAACGCGTGACTTTGATTCGGCGGTACTGTTGGATTAAGCAGCCCAGACCGACATTACATGACCGCATTCATGAGACTGGTTCTACCGATGTGCTTTGCACATAGGTGGCCGACGGGTGTCTGTTTCTCCAACTTTAGTTAAATCGAGTGTGACAACAGCCGGTCCTTGTTGAAGGTTAAAACAGCACACGACGAAAAATCGTCGTGGTTTTGGTGCGTAGTTAAGAACGGTTCTTGCTAGAATCCCGTAGTAGCCACGTAAAACTTGCGACAACAAAGTAGAGGATGTCTAACTTGTTTTTGCAGGGCATGTTGTGATGTGATATGGTCAAGACGTGATAAGTTATACGTTATTGTATGAGATGATCATGTTTTGTAAATTATCGACAACCGGCAGGAGCCTTATGGTTGTCTCTTTATTGTATGAACTACGAAAGCCATGTAATTGCTTTACTTTATCACTATGAGTTAGCGATAGTAGTAGAAGCAATAGTTGGCGAGACGACCACGACGCTACGATGAAGATCATGGTGTCAAGCCGGTTACGATGGAGATCATGATGATGCTTTGGAGATGGAGATAAAAAGCACAAGATGATGATGGCCATATCGTGTCACATATTTTGATTGCATGTGATGTTTATCTTATTATGCATCTTATTTTTCTTAGAAACGACGGTAGAATTATAAGATGATCCCTTACAAAATTTAAAGGTACAAGTGTTCTCCCTGAGTATGCACCATTGCGACAATTCGTCGTGCCCAGACACCACGTGATGATCGGGTGTGATAAGCTCTACGTTCACATACAACGGGTGTAAGACATTTTTGCACATGCAGAATACTCGTGTTGAACTTGACAAGCCTATCATGTACATACGTGGCCTCGGAACACTAGAGACGAAAGGTCGAGCGTGAATCATATAGTAGATATGATCAACATAAGATGTTCACCATTGAAAAACTACTCCATCTCACGTGATGATCGGACATGGTTTAGTTGATTTGGATCACGTGATCATTTAGATGACTTGAGGGATGTCTATCTAAGTGGGATTTCTTTAGTAATATGATTAATTGAACTTAATTTATCATGAACTTAGTCCCGATAGTTTTTACAAATCTATGTTGTTGTAGATCAATGGCCCGTGCTACGTTCCCTTGAATTTTAATGTGTTCCTAGAGAAAGCTAAGTTGAAAGATGATGGTAGAAACTACACGGACTGGGTCCGTAACTTGAGGATTATCCTCAATACTGCACAGAAGAATTATGTCCTTGAAGCACCGCTAGGTCAAAGTCCTGCTACAATTATGAACGTCTAGCAAGCTCGACCTGATGACTACTCGATAGTTCGGTGTGCCATGCTTTACGGCTTAGAATCGGGACTTCAAAGACATTTTGAACGTCATGGAGCATATGAGATGTTCCAAGAATTGAAGTTAATATTTCAAGCAAATGCCCGAGTTGAGAGATATGAAGTCTCCAACAAGTTCTATAGCTGCAAGATGGAGGAGAATAGTTCTGTCAGTGAACACATACTCAAAATGTCTGGGTACGTACCATGACCACATTACTCAGCTTGGAGTTAAAGTTGATGATGATAGTGTTATTGAGAGAGTTCTTCAATCACTGCCACCAAACTATAAAGGCTTCTTGATGAACTATAATATGCAAGGTGCAGAAGACAATTCCCGAGCTCTTCGCTATGCTCAAAGCTGCAGAGGTATAAATCAAGAAGGAGCATCAAGTGTTGATGGTTAACAAGACCACTAGTTTCAAGAAAAAGGGCAAGGGAAAGAAGGGAAACTTCAAGAAGAATAGCAAGCTAGTTGCTACTCCCGGGAAGAAACCCAAGTCTAGAGCCAAGCCTGAAACTGAGTGCTTCTACTGCAAAGGGACTAGTCACTAGAAGCGGAACTGCCCCAAGTATTTGGCAGATAAGAAGGATGGCAAAGTGAACAAAGGCATATTTGGTATACATGTTATTGATGTGTACCTTACTAATGCTCGTAGTAGCGCCTGGGTATTTGATACTGGTTCAGTTGCTCATATTTGTAACTCGAAACAGGGGCTACAGATTAAACAAATATTGGCTAAGGACGAGGTGACGATGCACGTGGGAAATGGTTCCAAAGTCGATGTGATCGCCGTCGGCACGCTACCTCTACATCTACCTTCGGGATTAATTTTAGACCTAAATAATTGTTATTTGGTGCCAGCGTTGAGCATGAACATTATATCTCGATCTTGTTTGTTGCGAGACGGTTATTCATTTAAATCAGAGAATAATTGTTGTTCTATTTATATGAGTAATATCTTTTATGGTCATGCATCCTTGATGAGTGGTCCTTTTTTGTTGAATCTCGATCGTAGTGATACACATATTCATAACATTGATGCCAAAAGATGTAAAGTTGATAATGATAGTGCAACATATTTGTGGCACTGCAGTTTAGGTCATATTGGTGTAAAGCGCATGAAGAAACTCCATGCTGATGGGCTTTTGGAATCACTTGATTATGAATCACTTGGTGCTTGTGAACCATGCCTCATGGGCAAGATGACTAAGACTCTATTCTCCGGAACAATGGAGCGAGCAACTGACTTATTCGAAATAATACATACTGATGTATGCGGTCCGATGAGTGTTGAGGCTTGCGACAATTATCGTTATTTTCTGACCTTCACAGATGATTTGAGCAGATATGGGTATATCTACTTAAGGAAACATAAGTCTGAAACATTTGATAAGTTCAAAGAATTTCAGAGTGAAGTAGAGAATCATCATAACAAGAAAATAAATTTCTACGATCTGATAGCGGAGGCGAATATTTGAGTTACGAGTTTGGTCTTCATTTGAAACAATGTGGAATAGTTTCACAGCACACGCCACCTGGAACACCAGAATGTAATTCTGTGTCCGAATGTCGTAACTGTACTTTATTAGATATGGTGTGATCTATGATGTCTCTTACCGATTTACCACTATTGTTTTGGGGTTATGCTTTAGAGACAGCTGCATTCACGTTAAATAGGGCACCATATAAATCCGTTGAGATGGCACCTTATGAACTATGGTTTGGCAAGAAACCCAAGTTGTTGTTTCTTAAAGTTTGGGGCTGCGATGCTTATGTGAAAAAGCTTCAACCTAATAAGCTCGAACCCAAATTGGAGAAATGTGTCTTCATAGGATACCCAAAGAAACTGTTGGGTACACCTCCTATCACAGATCCGAAGGCAAGATATTCATTGGTAAGAATGAATCCTTTCTAGAGAAGGAGTTTCTCTCGAAAGAAGTGAGTGGGAGGAAAGTAGAACTTGATGAGGTAATTGTACCTTCTCCCAAATTGGAAAGTAGTTCATCACAGAAATCAGTTACACTGATGCCTACACCAATTAGTGAGGATGCTAATGATGATGATCATGAAACTTCGGATCAAGTTACTACCGAACCTCGTAGGTCAACCAGAGTACGTTCCGCACCAGAGTGGTACGGTAACCCTGTTCTGGATGTCATGTTACTAGACCATGACGAGACTACAAACTATGAGGAAGCGATGATGAGCCCAGATTCCGCAAAATGGCTTAAGGCCATGAAATCTGAGATTGGATCCATCTATGAGAACACAGTGTGGACTTTTGTTGACTTGCCCAATGATCGACAAGCCATTGAAAATAAATGGATATTTTAGAAGAAGACTAACGCTGATGGTAATGTTACTGTCTACAAAGCTCGACTTGTTACGAAAGGTTTTCGACAAGTTCAAGGAGTTGACTATGATGAGACTTTCTCACCTGTAGAGATGCTTAAGTCTGTCCAAATCATGTTAGTAATTGCCGCATTTTATGATTATGAAATCTGGAAAATGGATGTAAAAACTGCATTCCTTAATGGATTTCTCAAAGAAGAGTTTTATATGATGCAACCAGAAGGTTTTGTCGATCCTAAAGGTGCTGACAAAGTGTGCAAGCTCCAGCGATCCATCTATGGACTAGTGCAAGCATCTCGGTTGGAATATACGCTTTGATGAGGTGATCAAAGCATATGGTTTTATACAGACTTTTGGAGAAGCCTGTATTTACAAGAAAGTGGGTGGGATCTCTATAGCATTTCTCATATTATATGTGGATGACATATTGTTGATTGGAAATGATGTAGAATTTCTGGATATCATAAAAGGATACTTGAATAAGAATTTTTCAATGAAAGACCTTGGTGAAGGTGCTTATATATTGGGCATCAAGATCTATAGAGATAGATCAAGACGCTTAATTGGACTTTCACAAAGCACATACCTTGATAAAGTTTTGAAGAAGTTCAAAATGGACCAGTCAAAGAAAGGGTTCTTGCCTATGTTACAAGGTGTGAAGTTGAGTCAGACTCAATGCCCGACCACTGTAGAAGATAAAGATAAAATGAAAGTCATTTCCTATGCTTCATCTATAGGTACTATCATGTATGCAATGCTGTGTACCAGACATGATGTGTGCCTTGCTATAAGTATAGTAGGGAGGTACCAAAGTGATCCAGGAGTGGATCACTGGACATTGGTCAAGAACATCCTGAAGTACCTAAAACGGACGAAGGATATGTTTCTCGTTTATGGAGGTGACAAAGAGCTCGTCGTAAATGGTTACGTCGACGCAAGCTTTGACACTGATCCGGATGACTCTAAGTCACAAACCGAATACGTATTTTTGTTGAACGGTGGAGCTGTTAGTTGGTGCAGTTCCAAGCAGAGCATCGTGGCGGGATCTACATGTGAAGCGGAGTACATAGCTGCTTCGGAAGCAGCAAATGAAGGAGTCTAGATGAAGGAGTTCATATCCGATCTAGGTGTACTACCTAGTGCATCAGGTCCAATGAAAATCTTTTGTGACAACACTTGAGCAATAACCTTGGCAAAGGAATCCAGGTTTCACAAGAGAACCAAGCACATCAAGAGGCGCTTCAACTCTATCGACGATCAAGTCAAGGAGGGAGACATAGAGATTTGCAAAATACATAAGGATCTGAATGTTGCAGACCTATTGACTAAGCCTCTTCCACGAGCAAAACATGATCAACATCAAGACTCCATGGGTGTTAGAATCATTACTATGTAATCTAGATTATTGACTCTAGTGCAAGTGGGAGACTGAAGGAAATATGCCCTAGAGGCAATAATAAAGTTGTTATTTATATTTCCTTGTATATCATGATAAATGTCTTTTATTCATGCTAGAATTGTATTAACCGGAAACTTGATACATGTGTGAATACATAGACAAAACAGAGTGTCCCTAGTATGCCTCTACTAGACTAGCTCGTTAATCAAAGATGGTTGAGTTTCCTAACCATATACATGTGTTGTCATTTTATGAACGGGATCACATCATTAAGATAATGGTGTGATGGACAAGACTCATCCATTAGCTTAGCATAATGATCGTTTAGTTTTATTGTTATTGCTTTGTTCATGACTTATACATGTTCCTATGACTATGAGATTATGCAACTCCCGAATACCGGAGGAACACCTTGTGTGCTATCAAACGTCACAACGTTACTGGGTGATTATAAAGATGCTCTACAGGTGTCTCTGAAGGTGTTTGTTGAGTTGGTATATATCGAGAATAGGATTTGTCACTCCGAGTGTTGGAGAGGTATCTATGGGCCCTCTTGGTAATACACATCATAATAAGCCTTGCAAGCAAATGACTAATGAGTTAGTCACGAGATGATGTATTACAGAATGAGTAAAGAGTCTTGCCAGTAACGAGATTGAACTAGGTATGATGATACCAACGATCGAATCTCGGACAAGTAACATACCAATGACAAAGGGAACAACGTATGTTGTTGTGCGGTTTGACCAATAAAGATCTTCGTAGAATATGTAGGAGCCAATATGAGCATCCAGGTTACGCTATTGGTTATTGACCAAAGATGTGTCTCGGTCATGTCTACATAGTTCTTGAACCCGTAGGGTCCGCACGCTTAACGTTCGGTGATGATTTGTACTTTGAGTTATGTGTTTTGGTGACTGAAGTTTTTTCGGAGTCCCAGATGAGATCACTGACATGACAAGGAGTCTCGAAATGGCCGAGAGGTAAAGATTCATATATTGGAATATTGTATACAGACATCGGAATGGTTCTAGAGAGGGTGGGGGATTTATGGTAGTACCGGGAGGCTATCTGAACCCCCCCGGGAAAGTTAATGGGCCTATTGGGCCATAGAGGAGAGAGGGAGGCTGCCACAAGAGGTGGGGTGCCCCCCAAGCCCAAAGCGAATTGGACTAGGTGTTGGGGGCGTTGCCCCTTTCCTTCTCCTCTCCCCCCTTTCCTCTTTCCCCTCTACATTGGAAGGAGGGGGGGGATCCTACTAGGTTTGGAGTCCTAATAGGACCCCCCCTTGGCACGCCTCCTCCCTAGGCCGGCCTCCTCCTCCCCCATCCTTTATTTACGTGGACAGGGGGCACCCCAAAGGCACATCAAGATTTGTCTTAGCCGTGTGCGGTGCCCCCTCCACAGTTTGCTCCTTGGGTCATAGCTTCGTAGTGCTTAGGCGAAGCCCTGCGTGGATCACATCACCAACACTGTTGCCATGCCGTCGTGCTTACGAAACTCTCCCTCAACCCTCTACTGGATGAAGAGCTCGAGGGACGTCATCGTGCTGAACATGTGCTGAATATGGAGGTGCCATACATTCGGTACTTGGATCAGTTGGATTGTGAAGACGTTCGACTACATCAACCGCGTTAACATAACGCTTCCGCTTTCGGTCTATGAGGGTACATGGACACACTCTCCCCGTCTCGTTGCTAGGAATCTCCTAGATAGATCTTGCGTGGGCGTAGGAAATTTTATGAAATTGCACTACGTTCCCCAAGACCGGCCACCATCAGCAACACTCCCAGCTTGGCTACCTCGCTCGTCGGTCGCCGCCACGATTGCCTCCATGATGATGGGCTTGCGACCCATTATGGGAGAGACGTGTGGATCTTCACCGCTCGTCTTCTGATAACCCACAAGTATAGGGGATCAATTGTAGCCTCTTTCGATAAGTAAGAGTGTCGAACCCAATGAGGAGCTAAAGGTAGAACAAATATTCCCTCAAGTTCTATCGACCACCGATACAACTCTATGCACGCTTGACGTTTGCTTTACCTAGAACAAGTATAAAACTAGAAGTACTTTGTAGGTGTAGCGGGATAGGTTTGCAAGAATATAAAGAGCACGTAAATAAAAACTAGGGCTGTTTAGATAAAGAAGCAATAAAGTTAGTAACAGAGAGTGTGGAAAAGTGGTGGTAGGAGTTGCGAAATTGTCCCTAAGCAATTGACTATGTTACTAGACCAATAGCAAGTTTTATGTGGGAGAGGCCACTGCTAGCATGTCATCCCTGACTTGGAATTCTATGCACTTATGATTGGAACTATTAGCAAGCATCCGCAACTACTAACGTTCATAAAGGTAAAACCCAACCATAGCATTAAGATATATTGGCCCCCCTTCAATCCCGTATGCATCAATTTCTATGCTAGGTTGAAGCTTCTGTCACTCTTGCCCTCCAATACATAGTCCTATCAACATACAACTAACCCTATGGTGTGATCCACGCGCGCGCTCATAGTTAGGATACCATAGGTGCATGCTTCGGGAATCACAAACCTTAACACCAATATTTTTACTAAACCACAATCATTCACTAGTACCTCCCACATATTAGCATCTTTATATCGCAAAACTATTGCAAGGAATCAAACATATCAGATTCAACGATCTACAAGTTTATGTAGGATTTTATGACTAACCATGTGAATGACCAATTCCTGTCAACTTCTCTAAATAGATATAAGTGAAGCAAGAGAGTTTTAATTCTTTCTACAAAAAATATGCCCACGCTCTAACAAATATAAGTGAAGCAAAAGAGCACTCTACAAATGGCGGTTTTCTATGTGAAGAGAAACAGGCAATCCAAACTTCAAATGATATAAGTGAAGCACACGAAGCATTCTATAAAGCCATACTCAAAATATATAAGTGAAGTGCAAAGAGCATTCTATAATTCAACCAAGGACCATCTCATACCAGCATGGTGCATTTATTAAAAGGAAAAATAAAAAGCACACGACGCTCCAAGAGTTTACGCATATCATGTGAACGAAATGAATCCAAATACATATCGATGTTTGTTGAAGAAAGATGGGATGCCTTCTGGGGCATCCCCAAGCTTAGACGCTTGAGTTTCCTTGAATATTTACTTGGGGTGCCTTGGGCACCCCCAGTCTTGAGCTCTTGCCTCTCCTCCTTCTGCTCACATCGAGACCTCCTCGATCTTCGAACACTTCATCCACACAAAACTTAACCGAACTTATAGTGGTGGGGTTAGTGCATATGATCAATGAAATCCCATCATCTACTGCTCTAACATTATTGTATAATTATAAACTGTCAGGACCCCGATCCTAAGTCACACAGGTCTAGCCTGTAACACACCATATCACTTTGCGGCCTCACGCACGGTATTCCACGGGTGCCACCTTACCTGGCCCGGGACCGTTTGCGCATTTTGGCACACGTATATGATAGTGTCGCTAGCATCCATATGACAGAGAACCCGGGCCGACATGACCAGTTATAAACCAAAGTGGCACTAAACTACAGAGACAGGCATACATGACCCAGCAACGAACGTGTCGATCATCAACGTATGAACCCAAGTCGTAGCAAGCTACAAGGACTTAAAGGAACAACGCGTGACATTTCCCCTAAGGGATAGACACAGGAACGAAGAAGGACACATGCCGGCCAGCCTAAGTGTTCCGGAGCAGTAGCAAGCTACCAAGGCTCAGTGGAAGCACTAGGAGACATTTCTCTGTAAGATAGGCTACCAAAGGTAAACAACTAGGTGTCGGATCCCACACATAGCAATACACATTACACGTACGCATAACATGCAAGTATGTGCTGTACAACATGGCATCACAACATAACTCAACAACTCATATAGATAAGGCCCAGAAGAGCCATCATAGCATTAATTACAATCAGAGGTCACATGACCCAACATACAGAGCATACAGGCAACGGAAGCATTACATGTATGAGTACAGACATCTACAAATGAAAAAGACTAAGAAGCCTGACTATCTACAAGACCCTCCCAAGGGCACAAGATCGTAGCTGAGGTAACAAGCTAAACGTCGAAGTCCACGCGGAACCACTAGCGAGACTGAGGTCTCTCTGCAAAAACATAAATTAAGCAAACGTGAGTACAAAGGTACTCAGCAAGACTTACATCAGAACTAGCTACATATGCATCGGTATCAATGAAGGGGTGGTGGAGTTTGACTGCAGCAAGCCAGCTTTGACTCGGTGGCTATCCTAAACTACGACTGAAAGTAACTCTTTTGAGGTGGCGCACACGAGTCCACATATTCACCAATCAATCACCACTATGGATCCGCTCCCGTCTCCCTACGAGAAGGCCATCCATAGCACTCACGCTTATCTTGCGCGTTTTAGGGTATCCACTTTCACTTGTCTATGAACTGTAATAGGCAACCCAGAAGTCCATTTCCGCGGACACGGCTATTCGAATAGATCATATATAACCCTGCAGGGGTGTACTTCTTCACACACGCTCTCACCACTTACCGCCGTTTACACGACATGTACTCGGCAACCTTCAAGCGGAGGCCCAGCGAGGGTGTCGGCCACGACCTGACTAACCACACAAGTCTCTCGTCCAGGTTTATCGCCTATTTGGGTTCCATCCGTGTGGAGATCCGGCCGGGGTGTCGCTCACGGCCCCAAACGATGTGTACAGGGTTCCCGCATCACCAAACGGGCAATCGGTACACCGTGCCACGTACCTGCCGTGTCACAGTCCACCCCGAGGGTCAGCACTGCGCACGACCTCCAGTAAACTATAAACACCAGAAACTAGTTGCAACTCCTGGACAGAGAACAGGGGCAGTTAATAAGTCGAGTGGGTCCATTGGTTTCGGGCCCAATGCATGGTAGTAACTGGTCATGGATCAACCAACACAGAACTCAGTTTCTGAGGACGGCTGCAATGAGACAACCCACCACGTACTCCTACATGGCCTCTCATCGCTACCTTTACCAAATCGTGTTCACACACTTAGCTCTCACATAGTAGGATATGTTCATCACCCTTCCAATTCATCCCCGATGAATCAGACCTGACACAACTCTAAGCAATAGCAGGCATAACCAGAAAGCATGAAAGAGTAGGCACAACATGGCTCAAACAACTCCTACTCATACTAGTGGGTTTCAACTATTTACTGTGGCAATGACAGGTCATGCAGTGGAAAGGGGTTCAACTACCGCAGCAGGTAACAGTTGAAGCGTTGTTGTCCTAATGCATTAAAAGAGAGCAAGAGCGAGAGAGTGGGATTGTATCGGAATGCTCAATGGGGTTTTGCTTGCCTGGCACTTCTGAAGATAACATTGAGTCTTCATTGGTGTCATCGAACTCATCATCGGAACGTCGTCTACTGAGAGGGGACAAAACCGACAAACAGAGAAAGAACACAATCAATGCAATGCAACAATATTATGCATGATCATGACATGGCAATATGCTGTTGATTGAGCTAATGCAACTAGCAACACAATTAAATGAAGTTGGTTTGAACCCAAGATTCAAATTCAAACTCCATATGTGATTATTTAATTGTCATTTAATTGATTTGACCTGATCAGCAGGTTTAACTTGTTCAAACATGCATGAAAATGCCATAAACAGATTCCTTGAATTTTTCTGATCATTTTTCATATATAAATTATTTTCATCTGAGCTACGTTTGATTTTATATGATTTTTAGAAGTTTTGGTTATTTTCTGAAATAAATAAATCATTTGTGATTTATTTAAAAACCCAGAAAACAAATACTGCATCAGCATGACGTCATTCTGGCGTCAGCAGGTCAGCGGCTGGACTAAGTCAAACCTGACGTGTGGGGTCCACACGTCAGTGACACCACAGTTAAACATGCTTAACTAAACTTAACAAAAGATTAAACTAAACTAAATAGGCACTGGGGCCCACAAGTCAGTGTCTCGGTGGTTAATTAAAACTGGTTTAGTAACTAAACTAATTTTGTAGGGCCCTGGGTCCACCTGTCATCGACCCAGGGGGGGTCATTAGCACTAATTAAAAAGTACCCGCCGGAGTAACTCGCCGGCGACCACGATCCGCGGCGGTGTCTCGCCGGAGTGGTTCGGATTTCGCGTACAGGGGATGGTTTCGGGCGCGTTTAGTCCCGTTGGAAAGCTGGCACTCGGCCGCATCCAACGGTTCGAGCCGTTCGTCCTGGGGTGGCCGGAATCGTCGCCGGCGTCGAGCGAGGCAGCGGCCGGAGCTCGGGTATCGACGGGGTAGGTGCTGCGGGGCTCAGGGAAGCGAACGAAGTGGTGCTACGGGCTCCTGGGGGCTCGGTGAGCACGGTGGCGCGCTCAAAAACGGGCAGAGGCGGCTGTGGCCACGACGGCGACGTGCGGTGGCGGCGGCGGGTGCGGCTGAGCTCGGCGCGGTCGCCGTGGTGCACAAGAAGGCAAACGGAGAGGAGGGAGAAGGACGGAGGCTCACAGGGAATCCGTAGGGAAGGCCGGCGTGCTCGGGGGCGTCCTCGACGGCGCGAATCGTCGGCGGCGATCACCGGATGCAGAGGAGGGGAACGACGGCGTTGAAGGCGCTGGGGTGCTCCTGGCGTCGCATGAGATGAAGGAGAGGAAGAGGGGAAGCACGGCGGAGCTCGAGGGCTCATCGGAGGGGCGAGAGGTGGACGGTGGCCGTGGTGGTTCAGGACGGCGGCGACGACGATGTTCGGGTGCTCGCGGGGGGGTGGGGGGAGACAGAGGAGGGGAAATCATTCGGGGAGAGAGGGAGAGGTGCAGGGGGTTCTGGGCGTCTCCAGGGGGGTCGGGGAGGCTCGACGAAGCTGGAGGTGGCGGGAGACGTGGCCGCGGCCGGCTGTGCGCCGGGCACACAGCTGCTTCTCCTTCTGGCAGGAGGAGGAAGACAGCGCTGCCCCTGGTGGGCCGGGCCTGCAGCTGGGCCACACAGGAGCTGGGCCAGGCGGGCTGCTAGGTAAGCCAGGTAATTCCTTTCTCTCTAATTTTCTGTTTCTGTTTTCTATTTTCTTCTTTTGTTTTGATTTAGTTTAGCCACTGTTTTGAAATTTAAACAATTTCAAACAATGCCCAAAAACTCCTCTGAACAATTTTATGTTTCTAGATGGGCTTTTCCAAAAGCACATAAAATATTTCAAAGTTATTTGAAAATATATTCTATATATTATGAATATAGTTCCAAATTCAAATACAATAATAATTTAAATTCCATGCCCAAAATATTCCACAGAAATGTCCATTATTTTTGGTTTGCTGCAAAAGCCTTGCCAAAAATATCCAACAAATATTAGGAACATTTTGGAAACATTGAATGCAATTTTTTTGACTGGACCTATTTGGAATTTTGAAGTGCTAGGGTTTGAACAAACCCCATTTCAAGTTAACAAAAATTAAACATGATGCACACATGAGGCTAGCCTAGAGCATTACCAAAAGCTAGGGATGTGACAACTCACCCCTACTAAACAAGAATCTCGTCCCGAGATTCAGGACGTGAGATAAGAAATCAGAGGGGACACTAGCTAACACAATCTTCTTGATCCAGTTCTCCTCCTCGAAATTGTTGACTCATAGCATCATGTTGATCCTGACATCCTTGATTACTAGATCTTTGTCCAACACAGTGATAACAGAAGAAACTCTGCAATAGTTGATCTTGTGAAAGATCGGGCAACTCAAGATCAACTCATGGAGTGAGACATTGACGCATCTCTTGAGCTAAGACACGGAACACACATCCAGGGGGATGGAGTGAAACAAATGATGAAGGTTCACTTGGTAGGCACTAATTACACACCTAAGAGGATGGTGATCAATGTCACCAGACGGGACACCTTAGAGAAGGTGACTCGTAGAGTTATTCCCTTAAGTGGCAAAAAGAATTACTTTTGATATAGAGATCATTGAAATTCCCTATACCAGCCTGGGGCAAACAAATAGATAGTTTGAAGGAGTTCGAGAGAACGACATACTCCATCTATAATAGATGAGGAGGGACTACCTTGTTGCACACAACACAACGGATGATTTAGGTTATCATCGGAAATGGATGGGACCCATGGCAAGTGGCACATTGGCGGTGCAAGTTGGGAACAAAATGCAAATGCTGGGAATGATTCTGGTAACTGGGGTAAATCCCAACAATAGAGAGTAAATCTACTCTTGAGGAGTTATAGCATAACCAAGAACACTGGGAGCAATCCCGGTTGGTGTCGAGGATAACACCTAGTGCTTGTGCGTGCTCTCAAGAACTTGAGTATTCCCATATTCATCAAGGTTTTACCAATATACGTGTCAAGGATCCTGGCAACGTCACATACCACCATGATGAATAATGATGGATGATGCAGATGCAAAGGAAGATAACACCTTCTTGGATTTCACCTTGGCGAGGCCAAGGGGACGAAATCTGGACGATCGACCGAGAGCACTCCGCTACTAATGTTCTCCTTGATGTGCTAGCACAAGCCATTTATCATAATGGTTTGGTACCTAGAACGACAAGTAAAGATCGGACTTCAGGAGCACAAAAATCCATAAGGAACAACTAGGGAGTAATTCCTACGAAGTCCTTATGGGGAGGTGGCCAACTTATTCAAACAAGATACTGCAACAATAGGTCTTCCGACGGGGTGTGTTGGCCACGACATCCACTTTACCGGTTACCGAGAGACCAATATTTTAATTCTTGGGAAATACACCAACCAACATATCTGCCTAAGATTCAGTTCTGGTTGGTGTCAGGATATTCCGGACTCATCGAGTCTAGGAAGAAGAAGAAATTTTACAACACAAATCGACGAGACGGCGTTGCGAGATTCTCAGGAATGAACTACGATAGCAGCTCCAAAACATGAGCAGCTTCTGCTACAAACATATGAACCCGTTGTCCAAGACAAACATGACCACGTAGTAGTCTTACAATGAAACACTACCAAGTTCAGGTTGGGAACCATCAACGAGGATATTGAAGTCCTTGCATAAGTCTAGCTCTTAAGAAGAAACTTCTTCTCCTTGAACAATTCAATCAGTGGCTTGGTGTGCTAGGGACACATATGGAATGAAGATGATCAGTCTATCAGACCATAGAATACTTCGCACGTATGCATGACTGACTTGGGATGATTCCACAGAAAGCAAAATAAACTTTCTCAAACTCACGGTGGCAACCTACATCAACTACACATGAATTAGGGAAAATTTCTTCTCTCATCCAACATATACCTCATGAACGGGACACGAAGGCAATGCTTACAAAGTTTCCAACACTAGCTTAATGTCCTACAAAGTCATGGAGAAGATAGCAGTGTTGCTGATGGGCTCAACAACAATTCATCCAGGTTTCCATGGAGATGGAATTCCATAATTATGTGGACAAGTGATAGTATTGGTCAGACCAATAGATGTAATGGTGTATGCTCGAGGGATCAACCACGAGTAAGACAACATTAAGAACATCGTTGGTTCTGATTTGATTTGAGGATAGCCCACACTCAAATCAAAGTTTTAGTAACACAATAGATCCAACAATTGATCACGAGGATCAAACGATCGAGATATCATCTTTCTTCAACACACACACAAAAGATATCCCTTGGAAGGAACTAAGTCAGGCAAGCTTTTATCTTCCAACTCTCCAAGTTGTTGCTTAGCTTAACCAACTAGTTCGGTGTATTTAATACAGATTCTTGGAGAAGTGGTGGTTTATAAGAAACCAACTTGATCACGAACTCAACATAACAGTCAAGAGACAACCTGGTAATACTTTCGAGAAGATGTTCGGGAAATCACGAACCACCGATATGTTACTAAGCTCGAGAACAATCTTGCTTTTCAGGGCAAGGCGATATGATCAAATGATCGAGGGATTGACACAATCCTAACTCATTGATCGAAGAGTGCACCAGGGAAGTGGACTAGGTAGCACGATCAACCTTAGGGTGATGATTCAATAATCAACTCGCTAAGGATGAGGTTGTTGTCCTTTAACTACCAAGCAACGAAGTTGCTAGGAGTATTAATTTCACACATCACGATTCACTTGTCAGCATTCCGGTTATAATAACACGGAAACTGAGGGATGAACAGTAATGGCAAGAAGTATTACTACATCAAGAATTCATAACAGATAATGCAATTCTCACGACATTCTTGACATAAAGATGGTAATACTCCCGGATAGAACATTTTAGAAGCTGCATTAGCATTCTTCATCTGCGAAGTACAACTTCTTTGACCCAATCCGGGATATGGATAGGGTACTGGAGTTTGTTTCTCCTAGTCATTCCGAGATAGAATGAATTGACGGATCACAAGAGTAAAAGGCATCGATGAACACGAGTGCACAACTACTCCTGACTATCAATTGATAGACGAGGGTCATAATACAACTAAAAGGAGACAACTCAAGGGGCATATAACTTCTGAGTTGTGGATGCATAGGTTAGTATGTCGAACGAGTTCCACATATTTCTTCTGGATAACCCATGCAGAAAGGTAGGACTGGCAGAGTCACAATATGAATGGAGTACCACTCAGGAGCACTCTGGTTGTGATCTTTTGGATCGGGAGAACTTCTGCCAAGGATGGTTCATGGTATTGGAAGTACGATAACCACGAACCTCGAGGACTATCACAAGGTTACTAATAACCTAAGGAACGAGCAAATACTATCAACAAGAAGTAAGTAGGGTGAAACTCGGGTTCAAGAACCCAGGAATAGATTACCTACCAACTAAATAGCATCACGGGATGCTTTCGAGAATGATGGCCAAAATCATCACACTGGAATATAACGCATTGCTGGATTACTGGGTGATCTTCTAAGATACTTAGGGTCATAATAATAACTCCAACATATGTGTCGAGGTAACAAAGTACCACAAATCACCGTCTAGTGTGGTTAATCTGGCCTAAAAGGACATTAAGAACAGGTAGGAATGATTTGCAAATGCATCAGATTGTTTAGAGACCTGGGATGACTCGGACAGCATAACAGCTGCAAATGCTCGAAAATACTTTTGAGATCCAAGCAAAATGGTAGCATAACCACTTAACATTATCATGTCAAGGTCCTGAGACCAACAGTTGAACAAACAGAAGTAGAAGAAACTGAACTGAGGATTTGAAACCACAATAACGAGATCCCGATAATTAGAATGAGAATCCTAGTTTCTTAATCCCCGTAGAAAGAAGAAGGTGACTCAGATCAGAAGGTCATGGGGTAAAGGAGTAAAAAGAGCCTTACGTTCCCTTCCACAATCAATTCCCTTACATAACTAAAGAGTTTCTAGACACGACTTCGACCAGTTTGGCTTGCTAATCCTACAGGCA
The DNA here is from genome assembly GCA_902687465.1 of Secale cereale. Classification (NCBI taxonomy): domain Eukaryota; kingdom Viridiplantae; phylum Streptophyta; class Magnoliopsida; order Poales; family Poaceae; genus Secale; species Secale cereale. Next base: position 271,309,189 of record LR738709.1, read on the forward strand.
GTTAGGCTCTGATACCAAAGCTGTCAGGACCCCGATCCTAAGTCACACAGGTCTAGCCTGTAACACACCATATCACTTTGCGGCCTCACGCACGGTATTCCACGGGTGCCACCTTACCTGGCCCGGGACCGTTTGCGCATTTTGGCACACGTATATGATAGTGTCGCTAGCATCCATATGACAGAGAACCCGGGCCGACATGACCAATTATAAACCAAAGTGGCACTAAACTACAGAGATAGGCATACATGACCCAGCAACGAACGTGTCGATCATCAACGTATGAACCCAAGTCGTAGCAAGCTACAAGGACTTAAAGGAACAACGCGTGACATTTCCCCTAAGGGACAGACACAGGAACGAAGAAGGACACATGCCGGCCAGCCTAAGTGTTCCGGAGCAGTAGCAAGCTACCAAGGCTCAGTGGAAGCACTAGGAGACATTTCTCTGTAAGATAGGCTACCAAAGATAAACAACTAGGTGTCGGATCCCACACATAGCAATACACATTACACGTACGCATAACATGCAAGTATGTGCTGTACAACATGGCATCACAACATAACTCAACAGCTCATATAGATAAGGCCCAGAAGAGCCATCATAGCATTAATTACAATCAGAGGTCACATGACCCAACATACAGAGCATACAGGCAACGGAAGCATTACATGTCTGAGTACAGACATCTACAAATGAAAAAGACTAAGAAGCCTGACTATCTACAAGACCCTCCCAAGGGCACAAGATCGTAGCTGAGGTAACAAGCTAAACGTCGAAGTCCACGCGGAACCACTAGCGAGACTGAGGTCTCTCTGCAAAAACATAAATTAAGCAAACGTGAGTACAAAGGTACTCAGCAAGACTTACATCAGAACTAGCTACATATGCATCGGTATCAATGAAGGGGTGGTGGAGTTTGACTGCAGCAAGCCAGCTTTGACTCGGTGGCTATCCTAAACTACGACTGAAAGTAACTCTTTTGAGGTGGCGCACACGAGTCCACATATTCACCAATCAATACACCACTATGGATCCGCTCCCGTCTCCCTACGAGAAGGCCATCCATAGCACTCACGCTTATCTTGCGCGTTTTAGGGTATCCACTTTCACTTGTCTATGAACTGTAATAGGCAACCCAGAAGTCCATTTCCACGGACACGGCTATTCGAATAGATCATATATAACCCTGCAGGGGTGTACTTCTTCACACACGCTCTCACCACTTACCGCCGTTTACACGACATGTACTCGGCAACCTTCAAGCGGAGGCCCAGCGAGGGTGTCGGCCACGACCTGACTAACCACACAAGTCTCTCGTCCAGGTTTATCGCCTATTTGGGTTCCATCCGTGGGGAGATCCGGCCGGGGTGTCGCTCACGGCCCCAAACGATGTGTACATGGTTCCCGCATCACCAAACGGGCAATCGGTACACCGTGCCACGTACCTGCCGTGTCACAGTCCACCCCGAGGGTCAGCACTGCGCACGACCTCCAGTAAACTATAAACACCAGAAACTAGTTGCAACTCCTGGACAGAGAACAGGGGCAGTTAATAAGTCGAGAGGGTCCATTGGTTTCGGGCCCAATGCATGGTAGTAACTGGTCATGGATCAACCAACACAGAACTCAGTTCCTGAGGACGGCTGCAATGAGACAACCCACCACGTACTCCTACATGGCCTCTCATCGCTACCTTTACCAAATCGTGTTCACACACTTAGCTCTCACATAGTAGGACATGTTCATCACCCTTCCAATTCATCCCCGATGAATCAGACCTGACACAACTCTAAGAAATAGCAGGCATAACCAGAAAGCATGAAAGAGTAGGCACAACATGGCTCAAACAACTCCTACTCATACTAGTGGGTTTCAACTATTTACTGTGGCAATGACAGGTCATGCAGTGGAAAGGGGTTCAACTACCGCAGCAGGTAACAGTTGAAGCGTTGTTGTCCTAATGCATTAAAAGAGAGCAAGAGCGAGAGAGTGGGATTGTATCGGAATGCTCAATGGGGTTTTGCTTGCCTGGCACTTCCGAAGATAACATTGAGTCTTCATTGGTGTCATCGAACTCATCGTCGGAACGTCGTCTACTGAGAGGGGACAAAACCGACAAACAGAGAAAGAACACAATCAATGCAATGCAACAATATGATGCATGATCATGACATGGCAATATGCTGTTGATTGAGCTAATGCAACTAGCAACACAATTAAATGAAGTTGGTTTGAACCCAAGATTCAAATTCAAACTCCATATGTGATTATTTAATTGTCATTTAATTGCTTTGACCTGATCAGCAGGTTTAACTTGTTCAAACATGCATGAAAATGCCATAAACAGATTCCTTGAATTTTTCTGATCATTTTTCATATATAAATTATTTTCATCTGAGCTACGGTTGATTTTATATGATTTTTAGAAGTTTTGGTTATTTTCTGAAATAAATAAATCATTTCTGATTTATTTAAAAACCCAGAAAACAAATACTGCATCAGCATGACGTCATTCTGGCGTCAGCACGTCAGCGGCTGGACTAAGTCAAACCTGACGTGTGGGGTCCACACGTCAGTGACACCACAGTTAAACAGGCTTAACTAAACTTAACAAAAGATTAAACTAAACTAAATAGGCACTGGGGCCCACAAGTCAGTGTCTCGGTGGTTAATTAAAACTGGTTTAGTAACTAAACTAATTTTGTAGGGCCCTGGGTCCACCTGTCATCGACCCAGGGGGGGTCATTAGCACTAATTAAAAGTACCCGCCGGAGTAACTCGCCGGCGACCACGATCCGCGGCGGTGTCTCGCCGGAGTGGTTCGGATTTCGCGTACAGGGGATGGTTTCGGGCGCGCTTAGTCCCGTTGGAAAGCTGGCACTCGGCCGCATCCAACGGTGCGAGCCGTTCGTCCTGGGGTGGCCGGAATCGTCGCCGGCGTCGAGCGAGGCGGCGGCCGGAGCTCGGGTATCGACGGGGTAGGTGCCGCGGGGCTTAGGGAAGCGAGCGAAGTGGTGCTACGGGCTCCTGGGGGCTCGGTGAGCACGGTGGCGCGCTCAAAAACAGGCAGAGGCGGCTGTGGCCACGATGGCGACGTGCGGTGGCGGCGGCGGGTGCGGCTGAGCTCGGCGCGGTCGCCGTGGTGCACAAGAAGGCAAACGGAGAGGAGGGAGAAGGACGGAGGCTCACAGGGAATCCGTAGGGAAGGCCGGCGTGCTCGGGGGCGTCCTCGACGGCGCGAATCGTCGGCGGCGATCACCGGATGCAGAGGAGGGGAACGACGGCGTTGAAGGCGCTGGGGTGCTCCTGGCGTCGCATGAGATGAAGGAGAGGAAGAGGGGAAGCACGGCGGAGCTTGAGGGCTCATCGGAGGGGCGAGAGGTGGACGGTGGCCGTGGT
>LR738709.1:271312671-271377458 GCA_902687465.1 Secale cereale
AGAGGAGGGGAAATCGTTCGGGGAGAGAGGGAGAGGTGCAGGGGGTTCTGGGCGTCTCCAGGGGGGTCGGGGAGGCTCGACGAAGCTGGAGGTGGCGGGAGACGTGGCCGCGGCCGGCTGTGCGCCGGGCACGCATCTGCTTCTCCTCCTGGCAGGAGGAGGAAGACAACGCTGCCCCTGGTGGGCCGGGCCTGCAGCTGGGCCACACAGGAGCTGGGCCAGGCGGGCTGCTAGGTAAGCCAGGTAATTCCTCTCTCTCTAATTTTCTGTTTCTGTTTTCTATTTTCTTCTTTTGTTTTGATTTAGTTTAGCCACTGTTTTGAAATTTAAACAATTTCAAACAATGCCCAAAAACTCCTCTGAACAATTTTATGTTTCTAGATGGGCTTTTCCAAAAGCACATAAAATATTTCAAAGTTATTTGAAAATATATTCTATATATTATGAATATAGTTCCAAATTCAAATACAATAATAATTTAAATTCCATGCCCAAAATATTCCATAGAAATGTCCATTATTTTTGGTTTGCTGCAAAAGCCTTGCCAAAAATATCCAACAAATATTAGGAACATTTTGGAAACATTGAATGCAATTTTTTGACTGGACCTATTTGGAATTTTGAAGTGCTAGGGTTTGAACAAACCCCATTTCAAGTTAACAAAAATTAAACATGATGCACACATGAGGCTAGCCTAGATCATTACCAAAAGCTAGGGATGTGACATAAACAAACTTTACCCACTGTATTCTATCACAATTCTATGACCCCAAGTCAAGGAGGCATCAATAAGAATTCAAACATTTGCAAATAATGAAGCTATAGCAGCAATTTGTGAAAACTGGACAATCTGTAAAGATTTGAACATCCACCATACTTCTGTAACTCTAAAAATTCTGGCAAAATTAGGAAAAATCAAAACTTTGTATAGCAAGACTTTGCAAAAAGCTTCAGATCCTTTCGACATTCCAGTAAAAATGTAAAATCGCGCACTACATCAAAAGTTTCTGTTTTTGCACCGCACAAACCAACAAGCAGTTTAATCATCCTAAAGGAAACTCTTGGCACATTATTTTTATAATACAATGGAATTGTACAAGGGGATAATTATTTTTGTTGAAAAGTTTCTGTAATCAAGGTTCACAAAGTTTCCATGGGCATGAACAAAGTTCAAGGCTAGCTCCCACTTTAACAATGCTCGTCTTTCTCACTTTCGCTTTTCTTTTTGAAAAAGTTTTAGGTTCCTCTCTTTTTTTACTTTTAAACTTTATAAAAGCACACAACAGAAATAAATGACTCTCTAAAACTTCCGGGTTGTCTCCCTGGCAGCGCTTTCTTTAAAGCCAATAAGCTAGGCATATCGTGCTCAAGTAATGGATCCACCCGGATCCCGAGGTATATCAAAGCCAATTTTAATTAACAATGATTTGTTATTTAGTAGTGAGCACAAATTAACATATATCATGCAACAACGAAGTCTAACTCTCTTCCTATGCATCAGCATGTCATAAAAGAACAATTCATGCACACATAGTAAAGGCCAATGCATAGTATAAACAGTTTCTTGCAATTTTATCATATTGGAAACATAGAGAGGCGGAGATGTAGTTCCTCTCTCATAATAATTGCAAGTAGGGGCAGCAAGCATATACATATTATATCTATTAAAATCATCATGTGTAGTAGTAAAACGCAACCCATCAATATAATCCTTAATAAGTGCAAACTTCTGCGATATAGTGTAGTTTGGAGAATTCAAAAAGATAATATGACTATAATGTGTGGGTGCAATAGCAACAATTTCATGTTTAACATAAGGAACTATAGCAAGTTCATCTGCATAAACATAATTCATATTGGCATCTTGGCCATAAGCATAGCAAGCATTAATTTCATCAAAAAGGGATATTTCAAACGAATCCAAGGGATCATAGCATTCATCCTTCGGTAAGCATGAAGTGAAATTAAACAATGTATGAGTTGGAGAATTACACTCATTAGAAGGTGGGCACGGGTTGCTAATCCGCTCTTCCTCCTTTTGTTCTCCGCTCTCCTCGTCATCATTTTCATCTAATGAGCTCACAGGGTCATCCATTTCTTCTTGCATAGTTTCCTCCAAAATATTAGTCTCTTCTTGGACAGCGGAGGAGTCCTCAATATATGGTTTAATATAAGGATTATAAGCATAATTATCATAGCAATATTTACGTATGGCCAATTTTTCAGATTTGTAGAGAATATTATCGCACTCTTCAATAAAAGAAGCAATTTCACATGTACCCCTAAAAGCAACAAATTCATCAAATTGTTGAACATCATAGTAATTATAAACCCCCTTAGTATACGAAAGTACGATTCCATTATCACTAAACTCACATTGGTAAGGAAGGTGTTTCTTAGGGTCTTTAGAACAACAAGTACAATAATATATTTCACATAAATTCCAAGCATATCACTGCAAACGATGAATTTGATCCAGTAAAAGTTTCCCTTTTTCAGATATGCGATGTCGCCCATAACAAGCATGCTCATCTAAAGATTTTCCCTCAACTAAGCTAGTTGGGGTTTCAGCCCGAGCACATAGGGATCGAAGATGATCCAAGTTAAAAGCTTCAGGAGTGTGATAGATTTTGAGTGGTTCTTCAACCATTGGTTCAGTAGGTACCACTATTTTTTTGGTGTTTTGCATTTCCTACCCATAACTAAAGATAGAAAACAAGAGCACAAAATAAAAACTACTTAGTGATAAAGCAAACAAGCACACACAAGAATATTCACCCCACGCTATTGCTCCCCGACAACGGCGCTAGAAAAAGGTCTTGATAACCCACAAGTATAGGGGATCAATTATAGCCTCTTTTGATAAGTAAGAGTGTCGAACCCAACGAGGAGCTAAAGGTAGAACAAATATTCCCTCAAGTTGTATCGAATACCGATACAACTCTATGCACGCTTGATGTTTGCTTTACCTAGAACAAGTATAAAACTAGAAGTACTTTGTAGGTGTAGCGAGATAGGTTTGCAAGAATATAAAGAGCACGTAAATAAAAACTAGGACTGTTTAGATAAATAAGCAATAAAGTTAGTAATAGCGAGTGTGGAAAAGTGGTGGTAGGAGTTGCGAAATTGTCCCTAAGCAATTGACTACGTTACTAGACCGATAGCAAGTTTTATGTGGGAGAGGCCACTACTAGCATGTCATCCCTGACTTGGAATTCTATGCACTTATGATTGGAACTATTAGCAAGCATCCACAACTACTAACGTTCATTAAGGTATAACCCAACCATAGCATTAAGATATATTGGCCCCCCTTCAACCCCGTATGCATCAATTTCTATGCTAGGCTGAAGCTTCTGTCACTCTTGTCCTCCAATACATAGTCCTATCAACATACAACTAACCCTATGGTGTGATCCACGCGCGCGCTCATATGATGGGCACCAAAGGACAACAACATAACCACAAGCAAATTAAACCAATCATAGCAATTCACCAATTACCGATAGGACAGCGAAAATATACTCAGACATCATAGGATGGCAACACATCATTGGATAATAATATGAAGCATAAAGCACCATGTTCAAGTAGAGGGTGCAGCGGGTTGCGGGAGAGTGGACTGCTGTAGATAGATGGGGGAAGGTGATGAAGATGTTGGTGAAGATGGCGGAGGTGTCGGTGTTGATCACCGTTACACGATGATGGCCCCGGCGGTGTTCTGGTGCCACCCGAAGCGAGGGGGAGAGAGCCCCCTCCTTCTTCTTCTTCTTCCTTGGCCTTCTCCCTAGATGGGAGAAGGGTTTTCCCTATGGTCCATGGTCTCCATGGCGGTGGAGGGGCGAGAGCCCCTCCGAGATTGGGTCTGTGAAACAAAAAATATGCAACAAACATGAACTGGCAATGGGTACTGGATCAATATGTTAGTCCCAAAAATAGTATAAAAAGTTGCCAAAAGTATATGAAAGTTGTATAATATTGGCATGGAACAATCAAAAATTATAGATACGACGGAGACGTATCATATTCTTCCACCACGCCAGGAAGGTGTTCAACTTTTGCCCTCAAGGTACAAATGGATAGTGGCGATGATTACTTTTTCAACAACTTCATTTGTGATTCAAATGATTGTTCTTTCGATGATGAGGAGATTGTGGTTGATACTTTGGTCGTCCATGATCACATTAGTAGGCAGCGACCGATGTTTAGGGGCTCGATCCCGGGGCATGCTCCGGTGTTGAATCGTAAGAAAGGGGCCATTCCCTACTCTGGGAGGACTACTTCAAGTCCGCTTCCCCTCTTTTCTAACACAACTTATTCTAGGGCCACTTTCGGATGGCTAGACATGTGTTCAATCGTATCCGGGAGGGAGGTGGCGTACGATGATTATTTCATATGCAAGGAGGATGCCCTAGGAAAGGTTGGCTTCTCCTCTTATCAAAAATGCAATGCAGCTATTCAGATGCTTGCATATGAAATACCCGGTGATCTTATTGATGAGTATGTGTGCATGAGTGGGTTCATGGTCGAGTTCAACCCAAATCCTATGAAGGAGATGAGGTCTTGAATCCAAGAAATATCTTCCCTAGAAGGGGTCTTGAATACACTAGGAATATTCTCACATTGAGGCCTTGATCTCCATGGGGAAGGTAGTGGATAGGAGAGAAGCTCTACTAAATCTCTAGTTCATGTTTGCTAACCCTAGGATGGAGGTAGGGGACGAGTATATATAGTCTAGGGAAACCACTTTAGGAAGGTCCTAGTGCGACACATGTATAGAAGACCAATTGACCAAACTATATGCGATGCATGAATCACAAACAATATCGTAAAACATCGTCACCAATAAAAAACTGTGTGCGATGGTGGTGACATCAAGCACGATTCAGATTAGAGTCACGTGTGCGATACGTGGCATACAGCTGATCCATACAAACTGTTTGCGATGAGCCAAAACAACAGAAACGGGCAGCAAAATCAAGGTGTGTGCGATAGACACCATACAGTTCAATCGAATGAATTGTTTGTGATGAGCCAAAACAACAGAAGCGGCCAGCCTAATCAAGGTGCATGCGATAGACGACATACAATTCACTCAGATAAACAATATGCGATGAGCCAAAACAACAAAACTGGTTAGACCTATCAAGGTGTGCGTGATACACAACATACATGATGAACTATTTGCGATGAGCCAAAATAAACACAATCGATCCAGCTTAACTAACAAGATGTGTGTAATATGCGGCAAACATGTTAGTGATCTTAATTGCGTGGGAAGACCAGTAATAACACAAACAATTCCTGCTAATAAATCATGTGTGTTGTGGGCAAACACTTGCTGGTATACAATTGTCAGTGGTTGATGAAATCATCACCGACGGGTTCCGTAGTTTAGCCCGTGTGCGATGTGATTTGCTCTGTCTGCACAACATCCATGCTATGTCTAGAAAGCAACAACATATATACTTATAAGAATATGATTGCATAACCAAATTAAAATTCAATTACATAACTGACTATACGCAACATTCGCAAATACATCAACAAACGATTACACGCATACTAGACTAGGAGAAACGATCATCTAATCATCTAATTCTTACGATGTTGCCGCCATTGCTGTGTGGATCAATCCCTCCCCCGGGGCAGGATGAAGACACTTCCTCATGTCAACGATCCGCATGTACATCTTGTAGCTTGTGTACGCATCCTTAGCCATGTACTTGATGTGTTCTTCATCCAGTCTCTGCACCTGGGGATTGTGCCACGCGGTCTTGTTCTTCTTGATCTCATCCTTCATGTTCCTGTTGTAGGGGTCGATGATGGCTGAGGCGAGGTCAACCAGGGATTCCTCCTCCTTCGTGCTTCCCCAGACCCTGTACTGGCCTTGGATGTCGACAAGCTTCTAGCAAGCCAAGCCTGAAGTCCCGAGCACCTTTAGATCGTTCTCGGTGTCCATCGTAGCGAACCTGTAGTCGATGCTATTGATAAACCTAGCGAAACACACACAAGGCCTTGTGGCCAGGGAGTAGTGATAGGCGAGGACGTGATGGTGCATGCACAACTAGGTGACGACAACCTTCTGATCATACCCGGCATGACCATCGGTGAACTCGAGGTCGAAGCTGAGCACTTGGTACTTATCCTCAACATGCAATTACTCCATAGTGTTGATGAAGCTCTCCATCGAGGCCGCCTCATTCATGTACACCACCAAGAGGTCCTTCCCCCTCACATGGGTGTCCACTATGTGACGTGTGCTGAATTGTCGCCCGTTGTCATCGTCACCTGCTGGGAGCGCCATTGGAGCCATTATCCTCTTTGTATGTGTCATCGTGGGTATATTTATCGTGTTGTGTGTCCCAAAATATTAAGGTAAATGGTCGTGGGAATAAATGAGGGCCGGACGGCCTGGAGTCTCGGCACGTCCGAATGGTAGTTTTGCAGTGGGTAACTGCATCGTGGCACCGCGCTCGATGCAACCGCATGCATATGGCACCCCGAACGTACGTGATCATGTGTTATGGTGTCCTGGACTAGGGGGTCCCGACCTAGCTGATCTAGTCCATGGGCCGGACTGATAGCCCATTGATGAGGAAGGACTATGTAGGCCTTTATACAGTGGTGTAAGCATATCTGAATTCACTGAGGACTTGGCGTGTACTCTGATACGTCCATTTTGCATCATGTTTTTATGTCAATATCCATTGCATTATGGACTGTTATTATACTTTATGATGCAATTGTTATGCTTTTTGTCTCTTATTTTGCAAGATTCACATGAAGAGGGAGAATACCAGTAGCTGGAATTCTAGACCGGAAAGGAGCAAATATGATATCCCTATTCTGCACAACTCCAAATGTCCTGAAATTTTACGGAGTATTATTTTGGAATATATAAAAAATATTGGGCGTCAGAACGGGACCCGCTAGGTGGCCACAAGCATGGGGGCACACCCTACCCCCAAGGCGCGCCTCCTGAGCTTGTGGACCCCCTGGCAAGCCTCTGTTGCCCATCTTCTGCTATATGAAGGGTTTTGCCTAGAAAAATAAGAGAGAGACTTTTAGGATGAAGCGCCGCCGTCTCGAGGAGGAACCTGGGCAGAAGCAATCCAGGTCTCCGGCGGAGCGATTTCGCGTGGAAACTTCCCTCTGGGAGGGGAAATCAAAGCCATCGTCATCACCAACGATCCTCTCATCATGGGAGGATCAATCTTCATCAACTTCTTCACCAGCACCATCTCCTCTCAAATCCTAGTTCATTTCTTGTATTCAATCTTTGTCTCAAAACCTCAGACTAGTACCTGTGGGTTGCTAGTAGTATTGATTACTCCTTGTAGTTGATGCTAGTTGGTTTATTTTGTGGAAAATCATATGTTCAGATCCTTAATGATATTCAATACTCCTCTGATCATGAACATGGACATGCTTTGTGAGTAGTTACTTTTGTTCCCGGGGACATGGGAGAAGTCTTGTTATAAGTAATCATGTGAATTTGGTATCCGTTCGATATTTTGATGAGATGTATGTTGTCTTTCCTCTAGTGGTATTATGTGAACGTGGACTACATGACACTTCACTATGATTTGGGCCTAGAGGATGGCATTGGGAAGTAGCAAGTAGATGATGGGTTGCTAGAGTGACAGAAGCTTAAACCCTAGTTTGTGTGTTGCTTCGTAAGGGGCTGATTTGGATCCACGTGTTTAATGCTATGGTTAGATTTATCTTAATTCTTCTTCCATAGTTGTGGATGCTTGCGAGAGGGGTTAATCATAAGTGGGAGGCTTGTCCAACTAAGGACAACACTCAGGCACCGGTTGATACGTCTCCAACGTATCTATAATTTTTAATTGTTCCATGCTATTATTTATGAAGTCTTGGATGTTTAATGGGCTTTATCATTCACTTTTATATCATTTTTGGGACTAACCTATTAACCCAAAGGCCCAGTCCAGATTGCTGTTTTTTTTGCCTATTTCAGGGTTTTGTAGAAAAAGAATATCAAACGGAGTCCAAACGGAATGAAACCTTAGCGAGAGATATTTTTGGAGAAAATCACGCCAGAGGAACTTGAGAACCACGTCAGGGGGGCTTCGAGTGGCCATCGAGGGTGGGGGCGCGCCCCCCTACCTCGAGGCCCACTCGAGCGTCCCCCGATGCCCTCCTTCTTCCTATACAAGTCCACGTACCCCAGAAACTCCGTGAACAGAGAGAAAACCCCAATTCCACCGCCGTAGCTTCTGTTCCCATGGAGATCCCATCTTGGAGCCTGTTCTGGAGCTCCACCGGAGGGGGATCCATCATGGAGGCCTTCTTCATCATCATCATCGCCCTCACCATGAGTTGTGAGTTGTTTACCTCAGACCTTCAGGTCCATAACTAGTATCTAGATGGCTTCTTCTCTCTCTCTCTAGATCTCAATACAAAGTTCTCCTCGGTCTTTGAGGAGATCTATTCGATGTAATATCTTTTTGCGGTGTGTTTGTCGAGATCCGATGAATTGTGAGTTTATGATCAAGGTTATCTATGAAAGATATTTGGTTCTTCTCTGAACTTTTTATGTGTGCTCATAATATCCTTGCAAGTCTCTTCGAATTATTGGTTTGGTTTGTCCTACTAGATCTATAGTTCTTGCCATGGGAGAAGTGCTTGGCTTTGGGTTCAATATTGCGGTGTCCTTTCCCAGTGACAGTAGGGGCATCAAGGCACGTATTGTATTGTTGCCATCAAGGATAAAAAGATGGGGTTTACATCATATTGCTTGAGTTTATCCCTCTACATCATGTCATCTTGCTTAAGGCGTTACTCTGTTCGTATGAACTCAATACACTAGATGCATGCTGGATAGAGGTCGATGTGTGGAGTAATAGTAGTAGATGCAGGTAGGAGTCGGTCTACTTGTCTCAGACGTGATGCCTATATACAATGATCATGCCTAGATAGTCTCATAATTATTCGCTTTTCTATCAATTGCTCGACAGTAATTTGCTTACCCGCCGTAGAATATCGCTATCATGAGAGAAGCCACTAGAGAAAACTATGGCCCCCGGGTCTATTCTCAACATATCAATCTACATCTACTTTACTTTTACCGCTTTTATTTGCTGTTTTATTAAACTAAAAATAACAAAAATATCAACTATCATCTCTATCAGATCTCACTTTCGTAAGTGACCGTAAAGGGATTGACAACCCCTTATTGCGTTGGCTGTGAAGTTCTTATTTGTTTGTGCAGGTGCAAGGGACTGGCGCGTGGTCTCCTACTGGATTGATACCTTGGTTCTCAAAAATTGAGGGAAATACTTACGCTACTGTGTTGCATCTCCCTTTCCTTTTCGAGAGAATACAATGCAAGCTCAAGAGGTAGCAGGAAGAATTTCTGGCGCCGTTGCCGGGGAGGCTTACGCAAAATTCATATACCAAGTACCTATCACAAACCATTATCCTTCGCATTACATTTTTGCCTCTCATTTTTCTCTCCCCCACTTCACCCTTTCCGTTTTATTTGCCCATCTTCCGCCGTGTGTTTTTCGTTCGCTTGCTTCTTGTTTGCTTGTGTGTTTTGCTTGATTGCTCGCCCGCATGTCTGAGATGGGGGACGATTTTATCGAGAAGGGTAGCAATGTCGAGTGCAACGTTCATGTTGACCCCCAGATGAAGCTACCACTTTACATATTAAGAAGTTCCGGGTTGGTAGTGGTAATATTATTGGAAAAGGGGTTGTTCAAGACTTCTTTACTTGTGCCGGTGCTTTGCCCACTATGGGTGGCTCTATTCTTCACAGAACTAGTAGCCTTGCGGATGCTGTATCTATGCTCATAGTAGAAATTGAAAGGCAATTTAACCATATGCATTCCTGTATTCAGAGAATGTTTTTGGAGTTCTCCAATATTGAGCATTCTTCCGTTAAGCCTGCAGCTACTATCTTTTTGGCTCATGAATTTAGATATATCATGAAAGAGGCCAGAGAAATCTTTGCTCATTACGGAGTAGATGCCGGTCGACCTCCTATAGAGGCTATCTTGTTCAATCAAGAAGACCTTATGCGGTTGCGATCTCCTGATCATGTTGCTTTTAATGAAAACCTTAGAAAAAAGGTTCCTGTTGAGATCTTGATTGATAGAATTTCAGAGATTAACGATGAATTTTCTGTTCAAAATAATGGGTTAGGCTTCTCCCTTGAACGAAGGCTTATGACCTTCTGCCAAAAGAATGCCTATAATGATGAATTGGTCATCCACTACAAAGGGCCAAAGGAGGAACATGTTCTTCCCGAGATTGATGTAGGGGACTTTTGTCCCATTAAATTTTGCCCTTTTGATTACTTTTGCTTTCCCCAAAGGAAGCTTGCTGCTGAACGTAGGGAATATGAGATGAGCTTTCGCGACATATCGTACCACTATGGCTATCCCTAGATCTATCTTGTATCGTGCCTAGCTAGGGGCGTGAAACGACAGCGCTTGTTGGGAGGCAACCCAATTTTATGTTTTTTGTTTTTGTTGCTGTTAGGGAATAAATATTGCATCTATCCTCTGATTAGATGTGTTTTCATGTTTTGTTTAGTGTTTGTGCCAAGTAGAACCTTTGGTAAGACTTGTGTGAAGTTTATATGATCTTGCTGTGAAAAACAGAATCGTTAGCGCTCGCTAAAGTAGTCTTCAGATTTTACTGGAGCGTGATTTTTAGTTGATTCGTTTTGCTGCTGATTGGTAGACAAATTTCGAAAATTTACCAATTTAGTTTGGATTTTTTGGAGTTCCAGAAGTACGCGAGCCCAGCAGATTACTACAGACTGTTCTGTTTTTGAGAGATTCTGTTTTTCGTGTGTTGTTTGCTTATTCCGATGCATCTATGAGTAATATTGGAGGATATGAACCATAGAGAACTTGGAGTACAATAGGTTTAACACCAATATAAACAATGAACGAATTTCTTGCTGTACCTTTGAGTGGTGGTTTTCTTTCTCTTACTAACGGAGCTCACGAGAATTTTTGTCTAAGTTTTGTGTTGTGAAGTTTTCAAGTTTTGAGTATTGCTTTGATGGACTATGGAACAAGGAGTAGCAAAGGCCTAAGATTGGGGATGCCCATGGCACCCCAAGTAAATTCAAGATAATCAAAAGCCTAAGCTTGGGGATGCCCCGGGAAGGCATCCCCTCTTTCGTCTTCATCCATCGGTAACTATACTTGGAGCTATATTTTTATTCGCAACATGTTATGTGTTTTGCTTGGAGCGTCTTGTATAATTTGAGTCTTTGCTTGTTAGTTTGCCACAATCATCCTTGCTGTACACACCTATTTGAGAAAGTTAAATATGGCCTAGAAATTATTAGAACACGCTATGTGCTTCACTTATATCTTTTGAGCTAAATAGCTTTTGCTCTAGTGCTTCACTTACATCTTTTAGAGCACGGTGGTGGTAGTATTTTGTAGAAATTGTTGAACTCTCATGCTTCACTTATATCCATTTTAGAGTCTATTAAGACATAATGGTAATGTGTTTAGGCTAAATAAACTAGTCTTCACATGATAGACATCCAATGTCAATGTAGTAATTTTTTTCACACCAAGTGCATTGAATAGAAAGAGATGTTGGATGCTTGATAATTGTTTTGAGACATGAGGATAGTGATATTAGAGTCATGCTAGTGGAATTATTATGAAATTGAGAAATACTTGTGTTAAGGTTAGTGATTCCCGTAGCATGCACATATGGCGAACCGTTGTGTGACTAAGTTAGAGCATGAGGTATTTGTAGAGTGTCAACCTTTGTGTGGAGGTCAGGGGCGCGCGATGGTTAACTCCTACCAACCACCCCCTAGGAGCATGCGTTGATTACTTTGTTTTGATGACTCGTAGATTTTTGCAATAAGTATATGAGTTCTTATGACTAATGTTGAGTCCATGGATTATACGCACTCTCACCCTTCCACCATTGCTAGCCTCTCTTGGACCGCGCAATTTTCGCCGGTGCCATAAACCCACTATATATCCTTCCTCAAAACAGCCATCATATTATTCCTCAAAACAGCCACCATACCTACCTATCATGGCTTTTCCATAGCCATTCCGAGATATATTGCCATGCAACTTTCCACCGTTCCGTTCATATGACACGCATCATATTATCACATTGCCAATGCATGATCATGTAGTTGACATCGTATTTGTGGCAAGGCCACCATGCATAATTCTTATACATGTCACTCTTGTTTCATTGCACATACCGGTACACTGCCGGAGGCATTCATATAGAGCCATACTTTGTTGTTGTAGTATCGAGTTGTAATATCGAGTTGTAATGAAAGTGTGATGATCATCATTATTAGAGCATTGTCCCATGGGAGGAAAGGCTAAATCTATAAAGCCCCTCCGCAAAAAAAGGCCAAAGAAAAAAAGAAAGGCCCAAAAAAAAAGAAAAAGGGACAATTGCTACTATCTTTTTCCACACTTGTGCTTCAAAGTAGCACCATGTTCTTCATTGTAGAGAGTCTCATGCTTAGTCACTTTCATATACTAGTGGGAATTTTCGTTATAGAACTTGGCTTGTATATTCCAACGATGGGCTTCCTCAAATGCCCTAGGTCTTCGTGAGCAAGCAAGTTGGATGCACACCCACTAGTTTCTTTTGTTGAGCTTTTGTTCATATTTAGCTCTAGTGCATCTGTTGCATGGCAATCCCTACTCACTCACATTGATATCTATTGATGGGCATCTCCATAGCCCGTTGATATGCCTAGTCGATGTGAGACTATCTCCCTCCTTTTTGTCTTCTCCACAACCACCTCTATTCCACCCATAGTGCTATATCCATGGCTCACGCTCATGTATTGCGTGAAAGTTGAAAGGTTTGAAAATATAGAGTATGAAAACGAATGCTTGGCTGAAATCGGGGTTGTGCATGATATGAATATTTTTGTGTGATAACAAGGGAGCATAGCCAACACTATATGATTTTGTAGGGATAACTTTCTTTAGCCATAGTATTTTGAGAAGACATGATTGCTTTGTTAGTATTGCTTGAAGTATTATTATTTCTTATGTCGATATAGACTTTTATCTTGAATCTTTCAGATCTGAACATTCATGCCACAATTAAGAGAATTACATTGAAAAACTATAGTGGTTAGCATTCCACATCAAAAAAAATTTCTTTATCATTTACCTACTCGAGGACGAGTAGGAATTAAGCTTGGGGATGCTTGATACGTCTCCAACGTATCTATAATTTTTTATTGTTCCATGCTATTATTAATGAAGTCTTGGGTGTTTAATGGGCTTTATCATTCACTTTTATATCATTTTTGGGACTAACCTACTAACCCAAAGGCCCAGTCCAGATTGCTGTTTTTTTGCCTATTTCAGGGTTTGGCAGAAAAAGAATATCAAACGGAGTCCAAACGGAATGAAACCTTCGCTAGAGATATTTTTGGAGAAAAGCACGTCAGAGGAACTTGAGAACCACGTCAGGGGGCATCGAGTGGCCCTCGAGGGTGGGGGCGCACCCCCTTCCCAGGGCACGCCCCTGCCTCGAGGCCCACTCGAGCGTCCCCCGGTGCCCTCCTTCTTCCTATATAAGTCCACGTACCCGAGAAACTCCGTGAACAGAGAGAAAACCCTAATTCCACCTTCCGTAGCTTCTGTTCCCGTGGAGATCCCATCTTGGAGCCTGTTCCGGAGCTCCACCGAAAGGGGTTCCATCACGGAGGCCTTCATCATCATCATCATCATCGCCCTCACCATGAGTTGTGAGTAGTTTACCTCAGACCTTCGGGTCCATAGCTAGTATCTAGATGGCTTCTTCTCTCTCTCTGGATCTCAATACAAAGTTCTCCTCGGTCTTCGAGGATATCTATTCGATGTAATCCCTTTTTGCGGTGTGTTTGTCGAGATCCGATGAATTGTGAGTTTATGATCAAGGTTATCTATGAAAGATATTTGGTTCTTCTCTGAACTTTTTATGTGTGCTCATAATATCCTTGCAAGTCTCTTCGAATTATTGGTTTGGTTTGGCCTACTAGATCTATAGTTCTTGCAATGGGAGAAGTGCTTGGCTTTGGGTTCAATCTTGCGGTGTCCTTTCCAAGTGACAGTAGGGGCAACAAGGCACGTATTGTATTGTTGCCATCGAGGATAAAAAGATAGGGTTTACATCATATTGCTTGAGTTTATCCCTCTACATCATGTCATCTTGCTTAAGGCGTTACTCTGTTCGTATGAACTCAATAGACTAGATGCATGCTGGATAGCGGTCGATGTGTGGAGTAATAGTAGTAGATGCAGGCTGGAGTCGGTCTACTTGTCTCAGACGTGATGCCTATATACAATGAGCATGCCTAGATAGTCTCATAATTATTCGCTTTTCTATCAATTGCTCGTCAGTAATTTGTTTACCCACCGTAGAATATCGCTATCCTGAGAGAAGCCACTAGAGAAAACTATTGCCCCGGGTCTATTCTCAACATATGAATCTACATCTACTTTACTTTTACCGCTTTTATTTGTTGTTTTATTAAACTAAAAATACCAAAAATATCAACTATCATCTCTATCAGATCTCACTTTCGTTAGTGACCGTGAAGGGATTGACAACCCCTTATTGCGTTGGATGCGTTGTTCTTATTTGTTTGTGCAGGTGCGAGGGACTGGCGCGTGGTCTCCTACTGGATTGATACCTTGGTTCTAAAAAACTGAGGGAAATACTTGCGCTACTGTGTTGCATCTCCCTTTCCTATTCGAGGGAATACAACGCAAGCTCAAGAGGTAGCACCGGTCCACCCACGTATCAAATTATTTAAGTAGCGAACGCGAACCATATGAGCATGATGAAAAATAACTTGACGGAGATTCCCATGTGTCCCCGGGAGCGCTTAGCTTTATATAAGAGTTTTTTTCAAGCTTGTCCTTTGCTATAAAAAGGATTGGGCCACCTTGCTACACCTTTGTTACACTTGTTACTTGTTACCCGTTATGAATTACCTTGCTACCAAACTATCTGTTACCGATAAGAATACCTTGCTGAAAACCGCTTGTCATTTCCTTCTGCTTGTCATTGGGTTTGACACTCTTACTTGTCGAAAGGACTACGATTGATACCCTATACTTGTGGGTCATCATACTCCAAGTATATTTGGTAGGATCGGCATGTGACCCCTAGATGGCAACCGATCATGTGTTGCCTTAGATACTCTCGGTGCCTATATAAACTGGAGGGTTTAGTCCGTAGAGACACATTCATTCATCATAACCATTAGCCTTAGGGTTCATCCCACAACTCACGATCTCGAGCTAGATCAACTCTGTAATTTGATACAACCATAATATAAGCAAGAGCAGGACGTAGGGTTTTACCTCCTCAAGAGGGCCCGAACCTAGGTAAAAACACCGTGTCCCTTATCTCCTGTTACCCATCGATCTGATCTCACATCTCGCCCCCCTACCCAAGGTTTGCTGGTTTTGACACTGACATTGGTATTTTCATTGAGAGATCGTTGTTAGATCGCCAAGGATTGATGGCTCGCTTGCAGATCGACAATAGTATTGGCTGTGGTGCCATCTTCGCCGCCGGCTAGTTTTTCGCCTTCAGCACCATCGTGCTGCATGCTGATCCGACCGACCGCTTGGGCCCTGTTGAGAACTTCGCCCAAACTAGGTCGTCATTTTCGGAAGCCTGGAGTACATCACGGATGCCCGAGGTGACCTAGTCCTCTCGGGGCAGGTCTTAGATCGTCCCAAAGATTCCTCCGATGCAGGAACTCCAGAACAGATCTCTGACTTGATCCTCCAATCCGACCTCCCGATGGAACTGACCCCGGAGATATATCCGATGGTCAACATGTCCGATCTAATCTGCGTGATGCGGAGCATCCCAAGGTCATCCCCATGGACCTATCGTCGAGTCACCAAGTGCCCAAAGGACCAATGACACGAGCCCGTGCAAGAGCTCTCGAAGCCGAGGTGAACTCGCTCCTTTATCAATTTCCTCTCGATGCACATGGGACATGGCTTCTACCCTCATCAGAGACTCTATGCGTATTCAGGTACTTGGAAGAAGGCCACGTGACGGCTCTGCACAGTGGACAAGGCGGCAGGATTGACAAGTGCTTGGAACAAGAAGAAGTGTCGCTGAAGACGCTACAGGCACCGGACGTCCGACCCCTACCGGACGACCGGTCACCCCCAGGCACTGGACGTCCGACGAACACCGGATGACCGGCGACTCCCAGATGACCGGATGACCGGAGCCAATCGGACGTCCGTGACACCGACTACATAACGTAATTAGCGGAAATCCAAGGGTTACCGGACGTCCGGTCCCTCCCGAGCCACCGGACGTCCGGTGATCCAGCGGACGTCCGTCCCGCCTGCTTGCACGCAGTGATAGGGCCGAAGCCCATGTACCCCTCCCCTCATACGGAGAATATATACCCATTGACTCCCTCCTTCCTAGGGTAGCTTTGGGATAGCTCATCTAAGACCTTAGTGGTTCCTCTCCTACGAGATTGCGGCCTCCTCGGAGAAGATCCACCGGATTCAAGACCTCCTTCACGGAGAAGAACATCAAGACCTCCTCACAGAGATGACTATCGCTACGTGTATCGTCCTTAGTTGATCGTGTATCGTGTATTACTCTTTGTCTTCCCGGATCTAGCATTTGTGTGACCTAAACGTGTTGATTTGAGTGTTTTCTTCTTGTCCCTCTTGTGTTTTTCCCTCGTGTACCACGTGTTCATCCTTGGGATACCTTCTTTTCATGAAAGATCGGCCACTTAGGGTTCCACCCTACATCATATGGTATCAAGAGCCACGGTTTCACACGAAATTGGAGCCCCTACCCGTGTTTTCTAGCTTGTTTTGTCGTGTTCTTCCCTATTTTGAAAATTCCCCACCAAAAATAGCCCCAAAAGTTTTTTGTGATCTGTTGATTTGGCGAGATTTTATTGAATTTGTTCCATGGATTTGATGTGTCATAAGTGGATCTCGAGTTTCCCCACCTTTTCCCAAATTTTCTTCCGCAAATTCGGCCAAGTTTGACCAAATTTGTCCACGGATACCTCCAAACCTAGCCCAGACTCACTGGACAACCGACGTTTTCCCGGACATCCGGAACACTGCGAAGCACCGGACGTCCGTCACCCACCGGGCGACCGGAACCACATATACAGAAGTATTTACCGGATTTCCGAGAACCTTCTGGACGTCCGGCGACTGGACGACCAGCGATCCACCGGACGTCCGCTGAACCCTGACGAAACTGAACTTACTCAGTTTTGTTCCACCTTCTGCAACCACTTACCCTTTCATACACCCACATCTACCATATCACCACCACCATTGTCTAACCAAAATCTGTAGCGACCAGACCTCAAACAGTCTGATCTCTGTGCATCAGTGTCATCCCTGGATCAGTAATGCTGACACGCACAGTACTTGAAGGATTTATAACAGAGTAGCAATCACACACTTATTACATTGATAGTTCCAACGATGAACTTATTACAATAAAAATGGCTTAAGGCCATCTAACACGATAACAGCGAAAGGCTTGGAAGATAAGTGAGTCCATCAACTCCAATGGCATCACTGAGTATAGAACCACGACCTATAAGGCACCTCACTCATCGTGTGAAAAGTCTGCAACATGAACATTGCAGCCCGAAAACGGGTCAGCACATGGAATATGCTAGCAAAATAACACAAAGAGAGCAACAAAAGTAAAGCTATACTATATGCAATATGGCTGGTGGAAAGCTCTATGGTTATAGTTTTTGCGTAAAGCCAATTTTTCCCTACTACAAAGGAATAGATTTTAATTAACTTTCATGGTAGTTGAAACATTGTTGAGAAGATAGACATCCTCTCAACACCAATTAAAATCATCATTAAACCCAACAATATTAATTAAAGTAACATGATGAGATTCACATGATATCCAGGTACTAGATACTCAAGACGTCCATAACCGGGGACACAGCTAATCATGATCAGTTTGTACACTCTGCAGAGGTTTGTGCACTTTTCCCCACAAGACTCGATCGCCTCCGTTTGGTTTCTCGCACTGCATGGTGTTTGAGAAACGGATGACCGAGACACAGTCTTTCCGAAGAGGTCCCCTTAACCAGATAGATAGGCCGGTACACCTACAATCCCTCTACATCTGCTAGCCCATCATGGAAAGGTTTCCCACAACTTACTCAACTATGCCAGAGCCCATATTGGCATGTGGCTGCACACGGAAGTTTCTAGTATGAATAATCTCATGATCCCTTTGAGCCTGGGTGGCGGTCCAAAAGAAAAACAGGCAATCGCTGGAATACCCAGGTGCCTCAATCCACCCAGATGTCTGTTAAAGTTGCTACCTTAAGTTGAACCATTAATTAACAAACTCACATCTGTCATGGATACACTCACCCAATCCACGTCTACGAGCATAGCATGGCCTAACAGCAAACGTAGAAGTAACTCCCAAAGGTTTGAATGTAATGCAGGTAATAGGTACTACCTCAATCTACTTCCCAGTCCCACAAGTTAATAGCTCCTACTCATGCAATGTGCGAGGGTTTGATTAATGCAATGAAAACTGGGTACTTGGAAAGTATGATCAAAGTGTTACTTGCCTTGCTGATGATCCGCAAAACCTAGAGATTCAAAGTATCAAGCGGTGCACTCCGGGTACTCTATCGCAAACAAACAAGCACACAATAAGTACTTAACTAATGCACGGGTAAAACTCAAATAAGAGATCTAACCAGAAAGTTCAACTTAAGAACTCCGATTTGCAAAAGAAACGGCAAAAGAAAAGCAACGAAAGACAAACGGCGAAAGAGAAACAACTACCGAACCAATCTAGACCTACGTCCAAATTTAGCAGAGGCAAACGCTTGAGTGACTAGGTTTAAATGGAAAGAGAATTTCGAGATGAAACTCCAGGCGCTTGAATCGCCTGATTCCGATAAACGAGCGAAAAGATAAACTAAAACGAAGATCGGATCAGAGATCGCGATCAGAAAATAAACTACGAAAAGAAAACTAAAACAGCTTAACGAATGGACGTCGTCAGCTGAGACTAAACGACGAATTCGTTCGTTAGAACGAACGAACGGGTGAACGTTCACTAATTAACTAAACAAAAAAACAGAAAACCAATCTAATAAAAAAATGAACTAGGGTTCTTAAAAGAAAAACGGACGGTCTTCTACAGAAAACCGGCCGACGGGCGGCTACCTCGTCGAACGGCCGGCGGGCGGCGGCGGTGGCGACGGCGGGCGGCGGGCTGCGGCGGGGCTGCGGTGGTGGTGGTGGTGGGCAGCAGCGGCGGCGGCGGCTAACAGCGGCGGCGGCGTCTAATAGCGGCGGCGGCGCTGCTAACAGCGGCGGCGGCGGTGTGCGGCTTGGGGGCAGGGGGGCTATATATATATAGGGGGGGCTTGGAGGCTTGGGGGAGGGGGCAAGCAAACCGGCGGCGGGGCGGGTCCTTGAGTTGCTTAGGATTTTCTTGGATCACCAAAAGCAAGAAAATATGATATGCATGATGATCTAATGTATAACATTCCAAATTGAAAATTTGGGATGTTACAAACCTACCCCCCTTAAGATGAATCTCGCCCTCGAGATTCAGGTTGGCTAGAAAATAGGTGAGGGTGGTCCTTCTGCAGGTCTTCCTCTCGCTCCCAGGTGGCTTCATCCTCGGTGTGGTGACTCCACTGAACTTTGCAAAATTTGATAACCTTGCTGCGGGTGGCTCGACTGGCATACTCAAGAATCTTGACTGGTTTCTCTTCATAGGTCAAGTCACGGTCCAACTGAATAGCTTCCAATGGCACAGTATCCCTCAGCGGCATCTCGGCCATCTCTGCGTGGCATTTCTTCAACTGGGAAACGTGGAATACGTCGTGAACTCCTGACAATCCTTCGGGCAGTTCCAACTTGTAGGCTACTTCTCCCATACGTTCCGTAATCTTATATGGTCCTACAAAACGGGGCGCTAGTTTTCCCTTAACTCCAAAGCGCTTAACTCCTCGAAGTGGAGATACTCGAAGGTAAACTCTGTCTCCGACTTCGTAAACGATCTCCTTGCGTTTTGGATCGCGTAGCTCTTTTGCCTGGACTGAGCTATCTTGAGCCTACCGTGAATCAACTTCACCTTCTGTTCCGATTCCTTGATCAAATCTGGCCTGAACAACTTGCGGTCTCCAACTCCGTCCCACGACAACGGAGTCCTACATCTCCTTCCGTATAACGCTTCGAAAGGGGCCATCTTCAAACTAGATTGATAACTGTTGTTGTAAGAAAATTCGGCATACGGCAAATTGTCGTCCCAACTAGATCCATAATCTAGTGCACAGGCTCTCAGCATATCCTCCAAAATCTGATTGACTCTTTCAGTCTGTCCATCTGTCTGTGGGTGAAAAGTTGTGCTAAACTCTAGCCTGGTACCCAAAGTTTCGTGTAATTGATTCCAGAACTTTGAGGTAAACTGGGTTCCTCTGTCTGATACGATGCTCCTCGGAACTCCATGCAGACATACAATTCTGGTCATGTATATCTTTGCCAACTTTGCACTGGTATAAGTAGTCTTTACGGGGATGAAATGAGCTACCTTTGTCAAACGATCGACTACGACCCAAATAGAGTCATAGCCAGAACGAGTTCTGGGTAATCCCGTAATAAAATCCATACCTAGCTTATCCCACTTCCACTCGGGTATTGGCAATGGTTGTAACAATCCTGCCGGCTTCTGATGTTCTGCCTTCACTCTCTGACATACATCACAAACTTCTACATACTCCGCAATATCTTTCTTCATACCGGTCCACCGGAAAATATCCTTCAAATCCAAATACATCTTAGTATTTCCTGGGTGAATCGAGTATGGTGAGTCATGGGCCTCCTGTAGAATCAACTTCCCGATCCGCGGGTCATTAGGCACATAAATGCGGTCCTCAAACCATAAGGTGTCGTGTTCATCCTCACGAAATCCTTTAGCTTTTCCTTCGCCCATCCTCTCCTTTATAGAGGCAACCTCCTCGTCAGTTTTCTGTGCTTCTCTGATTTTATCCATCAGGGTAGACTAGACCTCCAGTGTTGCTACATAGCCTCTCGGAACTATCTCCAAATGTAGTTCTCGTAAGTCCTCGGCTAACTCCTTTGGAAATTCCTCCGTCATTAGGGTATTGACATGGCTCTTACGTCTTAGCGCATCGGCTACTACGTTAGCCTTTCCGGGATGATAATGCAATCTCATGTCATAATCCTTAATGAGTTCCAGCCATCTCCTTTACCTGAGATTCAACTCCTTCTGAGTGAATATATACTTCAAACTCTTGTGATCCGTATATACTTGACAATGGTTTCCGATGAGAAAATGTCTCCACGTCTTCAATGCATGCACTACGGCTGCTAACTCCAAATCATGAGTGGCATAGTTCAACTCATGAGGTTTCAGTTGTCGTGAAGCATACGAAACAACTCTTCCTTCCTGCATAAGAACTGCTCCAAGTCCTCGACGTGAAGCGTCATAGTACACCTCATAATCCTTATGTTGATCTGGCAGAATCAATACAGGGGATGAGACCAACCGTTTCTTTAATTCCTGGAAACTGGCCTCACATTCTTCTGTCCAACTGAACTTGGTGTCCTTCTTTAACAACTCTGTCATTGGTTTTGCAATCCTCGAGAAATTTTCAATAAATCTCCGGTAGTATCCTGCCAGTCCAAGAAAACTCCGGATCTCTCCAACTATTGTTGGTGCTTCCCTATTTGTCACAGTGTCCACCTTGGCGGGATCTACTGCTATTCCTTCTCCAGATATAACGTGTCCGAGAAATTCAACTTCCTTCAACCAAAACTCGCATTTGCTAAACTTGGCATACAACTGATGTTCTCTGAGCTTCTCCAATACCAAACGCAAATGCTCCGCATGCTCTTCTTCATCCTTTGAGAAGATCAATATATCATCTATGAACACCACGACAAACTTATCCAAATACTCCATAAACACTTTGTTCATCAGGTTCATAAAGTATGCTGGTGCGTTAGTCAGACCAAAAGACATAACGGTATACTCGTACAACCCATACCTGGTGGTAAAGGCCGTCTTAGGTATATCCTGCTCTCGAATCTTCAATTGATGGTACCCTGATTGCAGATCGTTCTTGGAAAATACCTTAGCTCCTTGCAATCTATCGAACAGATCATTGATCATCGACAGTGGGTACTTGTTCCTGATCGTTACTTCATTCAACCCTCGGTAATCAACAACCATTAACGATCCATCCTTCTTCTCCACTAGAAGTAATGGCGAACCCCAAGGCGAAGAACTTGGGCGTATGAATCCTTTATCCAGTAACTCCTTAATCTGTTTCTTAATCTCCTCCAAATCCTTTGCGGGCATCCTGTATGGTCTCTTAGAAATTGGCCCGGTGCCTGGCAAAAGCTCAATCAAAAACTCTATATCTCTATTCGGTGGCATGCCAGGTAACTCCTCTGGGAACACATCCGGATAGTCCGTCACTACTGGCACTTCCTCCTGAAAAACTCTCGTGAGAGAATGTACTTGAGTCCTTATAGGCGAATGCCTAGATACATACTCAATCCTTTTTCCCTCCGGGGTGGTGAGGAAAATAGACTTACTGGCACAGTCAATGTTACCTCCATACTTCGATAGCCAATCCATACCTAATATCACATCCAATCCTTGTGACTCAAGGACTATTAGGTCAGAGGGGAAAGTGTGGCGTCCTATGGTCAATGGTGTCTGAAAACATCCTTGGTGTGCCATATACTCTGCTCCTGGTAAACTTAGTAACATGGGGGTCTTAATAACTAGGGTGGACATCCTATTTCTATTTATGAATCCCCTTGAAATGTATGAATGCGATGCACCAGTATCGAAAAGAACTATTGCGGTAAATGTCTTAACCAAAAACTTACCGATAACATCATCTGGTTGCTCTTCTACCTCCTCCACAGTCTCGTGGTTCACTTGTCCTTTGTTGAACGGGTTGGGCTTCTTCGCGACGCTTCCATTGCCGTTCCCATTCTTAGCTTCTGGGCAGTCATTGGCATAATGTCCATTCTTCCCGCACTTGTAACAGGTGACATTGTGACACCCCGAGAACGGTGCGCCAGGTGTCAGCTAGTTATTCGTCGTCATTGCCATGTCATCTGCTTATGTGTTACATCTTGCCATGTCATCATGTGTGTTGCATCAGCATGTTTTCAAAACTTGCATCCGTCCGAGTTCGCCCGTCCTCTCCGTTGTCCGTTCTGAGCCCAGACACACTCACACGCGCCCGCGGCGCCTCCGAATATTTATTTTATGAGTGGCCGAAAAACATTCTCAGAATGGGTTGAAACTTGGCGTGTGGTCTTATTATAGTGTAGACAGGCCGCCTGCCAAATTTCATCGCATTCGGAGTCCGTTTGATAGCCCAACGGATATATATAGCGGCACTAGTCGCCGGTTATTACGTCGGACGTTTTCGGTCCCCGAAAACCTCCGCGGGCCTCTCCCTCTCTTCTCTTCTGTCACATCCCTAGCTTTACTTTGCCCTAGGATAGTTTTTGCCTGTGCATCATGTTTAAATTTCTCAGAAACTGGAAATGGGGATGTTCAAACCCTAGCACTAAGTGAATTCAACTAGGGTCAAGAATAAAATCATTTCCAATGACCCAAAATTCCTTCATCAATGTTTGATAATTTTGGCAAGGCTTTGAGACCAAACCAAAAATAGTGAGCATTTTTGTGGAATATTTTGGGCACTGAATTAAATCATATCTTATTTGCATTGGGCATTTAAATATTATATATTATTTTAAATGCTTAAATAATCATAAACTAAAATGTTTACTGTTGGATTTATTCTAAACAGTAGCCATGCTTGGTTTTATGATTTTTGGAAATGCCCTGGCATTTTTTTTAAAAGCCCTAAAGTTTACAAAGAAAGAAAATAGAAAACAGAAATTAGAAAGAGAGAGAGACTAACCTGGGCTAGCTTACCTGGCTGACCCAGTTTCTGTGCAGCCCAGCTGTGGCCCAGCACTGTAGCTGGCCCAGCTCAGCCGCCCCACCGTCTTCAACCTCCTGCCAGTAGGCAGGAGGGCGTGTGCTCGCCACGCGTGGCCACACGCCGGTCACCTCCAGGCTACCTGCCTGCTCCTCAACCCCCCTGGAGACGCCACGCATCTCCCTGCCTCTCTCTGTCACTCTCCCTCGACCTCTCTCCCTTCTCCTGGCTCTCTCCCCCTCACCGCCGAACCCGCCCGTCGCCGCCGCTCGCCGTTGCCGCACTCAGAGCCTCCCCCTCTACCCCTCGGCGTGCCCAATAGCTCGGCCACCTCGTCCTCGACCTCATCACCAAGACAGGCGACGCCGAAAGCCCTAAAACGTCGCCGTCTTCGTCTTCTTCAACCTCCGGCCGCCGACGACCTCGCCGTCGAATTCGCGATGGCTGGTGCCTCCCCGAGCCTCCTGAGACCCCCGTCGACCCCGCTGTGAGCTCCACCGCGTTTCCCCTCTCTCCTTTTCGCTTGCCCCCTTGCCGTAGCATCGTTTCCGCCGTGACCGGAGCTCCTCGCCGCCGAACATGGTGCCGCCGTGGACAGAGCTAGCATAGCTCGCGTCCGAGCCTTCCGTCGTGCTCAGCATGCTCCTAGGAGCCCGTAGAGCCCCTTAGCTCACCTCCTCGTGCCCCATATCACCGAAAACACCGAGGCCCGATTCCGGCCGCCGCCGTTGAGGTCGCCGCCGATGATTCCGGCCACCCCAGCTCCTCTTGCATGCCCTGCTGGATGCGCGAGTTCACCAGCTCCACGTAGAGCCCCTCCGCCACTCGTTTGGTCGCCTGTGGGCGTTTTTCGACGTGCACCGCCGTCTCGGCACTCGTCGGCGGCGAGCCGCCGGCCAGTTGACCCACCTGACCAGGGGTTTGACTTCCCCTGAGTCACTGACTCGTGGGGCCTACCTCTTTTTAATTAGTTTAGGTTATTAGGTTAAGTGCTAATCACCTAATTAGTTAACCCTGTGACTCACTGACATGTGGGCCTCGTCCGGCTAATTAAACTAGGTTAGTATTAAATAAGTTAGTTTAGTTAGTTGTGTCACTGACGAGTGGGCCCCACTGGTCAGGTTTGACTGGACCAGCCCCTGTTGACTTGCTGATGTCAGCATGACCTAGTGCTGACGCAATAAGTGTTTTCTGGAATTTTAAATAAATCATAAATGATTTATTTATTTCAGAAAATAGCCAAAACTTCTAAAAAATCATAGAAAATAAACTATAGCTCAGATGAAAATAATTTATATATGAAAATTGATCAGAAAAATCCGAGGAATCTATTTATGGCATTTTCATGCATGTTTGAATAACTTACAGCCACTGTTTAGGACAATTTGAATAAATGGCATTTGAATAATCACATATGGAGTTTGAATTTGAACCTTTGGTTCAAACCAACTTCATTTAATTGTGTTGCTAGTTGAATTAGCTCAACCAACAACATATTGCCATGTCATGATCATGCATCATATTGTCGCATTGCATTGATTGTGTTCTTTCTCGGTTTGTCGGTTTTGTCCCCTCTCAGTAGACGACGTTCCGACGATGAGTTCGATGACACCGATGAAGAACTATTACTATCTTCAGAAGTGCCAGGCAAGCAGAACCCCCTTGTTCATTCCGATACAATCCCACTCTCTCGCTCCTGCTCTCCTTTACTGCATTAGGACAACAATGATTGAACTGCTTTTTGCTGCGGTAGTTGAACCCCTTTCCTCTGCATGACCTGTCATTGCCACAGCAAATAGTTGAAACCCACTAGCATGAGTAGGAGTTGTTTGAGCCATGTTGTGCCTACTCATTCATGCTTTCTGGTTATGCCTGCTATTGCTTAGAGTTGTGTCAGGTCTGATTCATCGGGGATGAATTGGAATGTGGTGAACATGTCCTACTGTGTGTGAGCTAAGTGCGTGAACACGATTTGGTAAAGGTAGCGGTGAGAGGCCATGTAGGAGTACATGGTGGGTTGTCTCACTGGAACCGTCCTTAAGAACTGAGTTCTGTGTAAGTTGTCCAATGACAAAGCTACTACCACACATTGGAATGCTTAAGTGCCCCTCTCGACTTATTAATCAACTCGATCTCTGTCCAGGAGTTGCAACTAGTTTCTGGTGTTTGTAGGTAGTGTTAGTAGTCAACCAAGTGGCACACGGTACATGTGGGCTTGGGGCAGACTAGGCACCGTGGCACGGTGTACCAAGTGTAGATCCATCCGTCGAGGTGGGCTTGGGAACCCTGCGGACATCGTTTGGGGCCGTGAGCGACACCCCGGCCGGATCTCCCCACGGATGGAACCCGAATATGCGATAAACCTGGATGAGAGACTTGTGTGGTTAGTCAGGTCGTGGCCGACACCCTCGCCAGGCTTCCGCTTGAAGGTTGCCGAGATACACGACGTGTACATGGCGGTAAGTGGCGAGAGCGTGTGTGAAGAAGTACACCCCTGCAAGGTTAACATGATCTATTCGAATAGCCGGGTCCGCGGATATGGACTTCTTGGATGCTTATGTGGTACATAGACAATCGAAAGTGGATACTCTAAAATACTCAAGACAAGTGTGAGTACTATGGATGGCCTTCTCGTAGGGAGACGGGAGCGGATCCATAGTGGTGTATTGATTGGTGAATATGTGGACTCGTGTGCGCCACCTCAAAAGAGTTACTTGCAGTCGTAGTTTAGGATAGCCACCGAGTCAAGCTGGCTTGCTGCAGTCAAACTCCACCACCCCTTTGTTGATACTATTGCATATGTAGTTAGTTCTGATGTAAGTCTTGCTGAGTACCTTTGTACTCATGTTTGCTTAATTTATGTTTTTGCAGAGAGACTTCTGTCTCGCTAGTGGTTCCGCGTGGACTTCGACGCTTAGCTTGTTACCTCAGCTACGATCTTATGCCCTTGGGAGGGTCTTGTAGATAGTCAGGCTTCCCAGCCTTTTTCATTTGTAGTTGTCTGTACCCAGACATGTTATGCTTCCGTTGCCTGTATGCTCTGTATGTTGGGTCATGTGACCTCTGATTGTAATAAATGCTATGACGGCTCTTCTGGGCCTTTATCTATATGAGTTGTTGAGTTATGTTGTGATGCCATGTTGTACAACACATACTTGCATGTTATGCGTACGTGTAATGTGTATTGCTATGTGTGGGATCCGACACCTAGTTGTTTACCTTTGGTAGCCTATCTTACAGGGAAATGTCTCCTAGTGCTTCCACTGAGCCTTGGTAGCTTGCTACTGCTCGGGAACACTTAGGCTGGCCGGGATGTGTCCTTCTTCGTTCCTGTGTCTGTCCCTTAGGGGAAATGTCACGCGTTGTTCCTTTAAGTCCTTGTAGCTTGCTACGACTTGGGTTCATACGTTGATGACCGACACGTTCGTTGCTGGGTCATGTATGCCTGTCTCTGTAATTTAGTGCCACTTTTCGTTTATAACTGGTCATGTCGGCCCGGGTTCTCTGTCATATGGATGCTAGCGACACTATCATATACGTGTGCCAAAATGCGCAAACGGTCCCGGGCCAGGTAAGGTGGCACCCGTGGGGATACCGTGCGTGAGGCCGCAAAGTGATATGATGTGTTACAGGCTAGACCTGTGTGACTTAGGATCGGGGTCCCGACAGCTTTGGTATCAGAGCCTGACTGCCTGTAGGATTAGTAAGCCAAACTGGTCGAAGTCGTGTCTAGAAACTCTTTAGTTATATAAGGGAATTGATTGTGGAAGGGAACGTAAGGCTCTTTTTACTCCTTTGCCCTATGACCTTCTGATCTGAGTCACCTTCTTATTTCTACGGGGATTAAGAACTAGGCTTTCTCTTCTGCCTATCAGGATCACGTTAATTGTGGATTCAACTCTCAGTTCAGTTTATTCTACTTCTGTGTGTTCAACTGTTGATCTCAGAACCTTGACATTATGATGTTGAGTGGTTATGCTATCCTTGTGCATGAGTCTCAACAGTATTTTCGAGCATTTACAACCGTTATGCTGTCCTAGTCATCCCAGGTCTCTAAACAATCTGATGCATTTGCAAATCATTCCTCCCTGTTCTGAATGTCCTTTCAGGCCAGATTAACCACACTAGTCGGTGTGTTAAGGTACTCCGTAGCCTCAACATATGTGTTGGAACTATTATTATGACCCTAGGTGTCTTAGAAGATCACCCAGTAATCTAGCAATGCTTTATATTCCCAGTGTGATAATTCTGGCCGTCATTCTCGAAAGCATCCCGTGATGCCATTTAGTTAGTAGGCATTCTACTCCTGGGTTCTTGAACCCAAGATTCTTTCTACCTACTTCATGTTGGTAGTATTTGCTCGTCCCTTTAGGATATTAGTAACCTTGTGATAGTCCTCGAGGTCCGTGGTATATCCTTCTTCCAAATACCATGAACCATCTTGGCAGAAGTTCTCCCAAACCAAAAGATCACAACCAGAGTGCTCCGAGTAGTACTCCATTCATACTGTGACTCTGCTAGTCCTACCTTTCTGCATGGGTTACCTGGAAGAAATATGTTGAACTAGTTCGACATACTAATCTATGCATCCACAACTCAGAATGATATTTGTTCCTTTGAGTTGCCCCTTTTTAGTTGCATTGTGACCCTCGTCTATCAGTTGGTAGTCAGGAGTAGTTGTGCACTCGTGTTCATCGATGCCTCTTACCCTTGTGGTCCGTCAAGCCATTCTATTCGGAATGACTAGGGAAACAAACTCTAGTACCTTATCCTTATCCAGGATTGGGTCAAAGTAGTTGTATTCCACAGATCAAAATGCCAATCCAGCCTTTGCTCTGCTCTACCTTGGAGTGTCACCCTCTTTTATGTCAAGAATGTCCTGGGAATTGCACCACCTCCTATGAACTTTTGATAAGGTGATACTTCTCGCCATCATCGTCCATTCCTCGGTCTCCGTGTTATGGTAACCGGAATACCGACAAGTGAACTGTGATGTGTGAAATCAATACTCCTAGCAACTTCGTTTCTTGGTAGTTAAAGGACAACAATCTCATTCTTAGCGTGTTGGCCATTAAATCACCATTCTAAGATTGATCGTGTTACCTAGTCCATCTTACTTGGTGCACTCTTCGATCAATGAGTTAGGATTGTGTCAATCCCTCGCTCATTTGATCATATCGTCTTGCCCTGAAAAGCAAGATTGATCTCGAGCTTAGTAACATATCGGTGGTTCGTGATTTCCGAACATCTTCTCGGAAGTATTACCAGGTTGTTCCCTGACCGCTATGTTGAGTTCGTGATCAAGTTGGTTTTCTTATAAACCATCCCTTCTCCAATAATATGTGTCGGATACCCTGAACTAGTTGGTTAAGCTAAACAACAACTTCGAGAGTTGGAAGATAAAAGCTTGCCTGATCTAGTTCCTTCCAAGGGATATCTTTTGTGTGTGTGTTGAAGAAAGATGATATCTTCATCGATTGTTCCTCGTGACCAGTTGTTGGATCCATTGTCTTGACAAAACTTTGACTTGAGAGTGGGCTATCGTTAAGTCAAATCAGAACCAACGAAACTCATAGTGTTGTCTTACTCGTGGTTGATCCCTCGAGCATACACCATTACATCTATTGGTCTGACCAATACTATCACTTGTTCACATAATTATGGAATTCCATCTCCATGGAAATCTGGATGGATTATTGTTGAGCCCATCAATAAACATCCTTATCTCCTCCATGATTTTGTAGGACGTTAAGTTAGTGTTGGAAACTTGGTAAGCATTGCCTTCGTGTCCCGTTCATGAGGTATATGTTGGTGCAAGAAGTGACTTCTCCCAGTTCACGTGCATTAGGTGCAAGTTGCCGCCATGAATTCAAGAAAGTTAGTTTTGCTTCCTGTGGAATCATCCCAAGTCAGTCATGCATACGTGCGAAGTATTCTGTGGTTTGGAGACTTGCAACCTTCACTCTATACGTATCCCTAGCACACCAAGCCACTGATTGATTTGTTCAAGAAAATGAAGTCTGTTGTGCTAATCCTAGGTCATGCACATGACTTCGCTATCTTCAATGATGGTTCTCAATCTGAACTCGGTAGCATCTTATTATAAGACTACCATGTGGTCACGTTTGTCTGGGACAACGTGTTCACAGGTTTTGTAGCAGAACCAGCTCATGTTTTGGAGCTGCTATCGTAGTTCATTCCTGAGAATCTCGCAACGCCGTCTCGGCGATTTGTGTTGCAAACTTTCATCTTTCTTTCTAGACTCGATGAGTCTGGAATATTCTGACACCAACCAGAACTGAATCTCAGGCAGATATGATGGTTGGAGCATTTCCCAAGATCTATAATAATGGTCTCTCGATAACTGGTAGGTGGATGTCGTGGCCAACACACCCGGCCGGAAGACCTATTGTTGTAGAATCTTGATTGAAGAAGTTGGCCACCTCCCCATAAGGACTTCGTAGGATTTACTCCCTAGTTGTTCCTTATGGATTCTTATGCTCCCGAAGTCCGACCTTTATTTGATGTTCGAGATGCCAAACTTATCTATGAATGGCTTACGCTAACACATCAAGGAGAACATTAGAAGCGGAGTGCTAAATGTCTCTCGGTCGATCATCCAGATTTTGTTTCCTTGACTCTGCCAAGGTGAAATCTGAGAAAGTGTTATCTTCCTTTGCATCTTCATCGTCCATCACTATTCATCATGGTCGTATGTTGTGTTGTCAGCACCATTGGGACGGATATTGGTAAAACCTTGATGAATATGGGAATGCTCAAGTTCTTGAGAGCACGCACAAGCACTAGGCGTTATCACCGACACTAACCGGGATTGCTCCCAGTGTTCTTGGTTATGTTATAACCCCTCAAATAGTAGATTTACTCTCTAATGTTGGGATTCTTCCCAGTTACCAGAATCATTCCCAGCATTTGCATTTTGTTCCCAGCTTGCACCGCCAATGTGCCAATTCTCCATGGGTTACTGTTCTCAATCACTGCTGCTCAGGATTATCCTCAAAAGTGGTCCTACCATAGGTCCCATCCATTTCCGATGATAAACAAAATCATCCCTTGTGTTGTCTTCAACAAGGTAGTCCACATCATCCATTCTGGCCCGAGAATGTCATTCCTTCGGACTCTGTCAAACGATCGATTGTGTTTGCCTTAGTCTGGTATAGAGAATGTTAATGACCTCTATATCAAAAGTAATTCTTTTTGCCACTTAAGGGAATAACTCTACGAGTCACCTTCTCCAAGGTGTCCCGTCTGGTGACATTGATCACCATCTTCTTAGGTGTGGAATTATTGCCACTAGGTGAACCTTCATCGTTTGTTTCACTCCATCCACCTGGAGGTGTACTCCGTGTCTCATCTCAAGAGATGTTTCGACGTCTCAATCCATGAGTTGATCTTGAATTGCTCGATCTTCGAGAAGATCAAATCCTGTAGAATTCACGTTCTTTTGTTGTCGTGTTGGATGAAGCTTTGAAATCAAAGATGCCAAGATCTACTTGATGCAATGAATCAACAATTTCGAGGAGGGAAACTAGATCAAGAAGTTTGTGTTAGATAGTGTCCCCTCTGATTTCTTATCTCACGTCTTGAATCTCGGGACGAGATTCTTGTTTAGTAGGGGTGAGTTGTCACATCCCTAGCTTTACTTTGCCCTAGGATAGTTTTTGCCTGTGCATCATGTTTAAATTTCTCAGAAACTGGAAATGGGGATATTCAAACCCTAGCACTAAGTGAATTCAACTAGGGTCAAGAATAAAATCATTTCTAATGACCCAAAATTCCTTCATCAATGTTTGATAATTTTGGCAAGGCTTTGAGACCAAACCAAAAATAGTGAGCATTTTTGTGGAATATTTTGGGCACTGAATTAAATCATATCTTATTTGCATTGGGCATTTAAATATTATATTTTATTTTAAATGCTTAAATAATCATAAACTAAAATGTTTACTGTTGGATTTATTCTAAACAGTAGCCATGCTTGGTTTTATGATTTTTGGAAATGCCCTGGCATTTTTTTTAAAAGCCCTAAAGTTTACAAAGAAGAAAAATAGAAAACAGAAATTAGAAAGAGAGAGAGACTAACCTGGGCTAACTTACCTGGCTGACCCAGTTTCTGTGCAGCCCAGCTGTGGCCCAGCATTGTAGCTGGCCTAGCTGAGCCGCCCCACCGTCTTCAACCTCCTGCCAGTAGGCAGGAGGGCGTGTGATCGCCGCGCGTGGCCACACGCCGGCCACCTCCAGGCTGCCTGCCTGCTCCTCAACCCCCTGGAGACGCCACGCACCTCCCTGCCTCTCTCTGTCACTCTCCCTCGACCTCTCTCCCTTCTCCTGGCTCTCTCCCCCTCACCGCCGAACCCGCCCGTCGCCGCCGCTCGCCGTTGCCGCACTCAGAGCCTCCCCCTCGACCCCTCGGCGTGCCCAATAGCTCGGCCACCTCGTCCTCGACCTCATCACCAAGCCAGGCGACGCTGGAAGCCCTGAAACGTCGCCGTCTTCGTCTTCTTCAACCTCCGGCCGCCGACGACCTCGCCGTCGAATTCGCGATGGCTGGTGCCTCCCCAAGCCTCCTGAGACCCCCGTCGACCCCGCTGTGAGCTCCACCGCGTTTCCCCTCTCTCCTTTTCGCTTGCCCCCTTGCCGTAGCATCGTTTCCGCCGTGACCGGAGCTCCTCGCCGCCGAACATGGTGCCGCCGTGGACAGAGCTAGCATAGCTCGCGTCCGAGCCTTCCGTCGTGCTCAGCATGCTCCTAGGAGCCCGTAGAGCCCCTTAGCTCACCTCCCCGTGCCCCGTATCACCGAAAACACCGAGGCCCGATTCCGGCCGCCGCCGTTGAGGTCGCCGCCGATGATTCCGGCCACCCCAGCTCCTCTTGCATGCCCTGCTGGATGCGCGAGTTCACCAGCTCCACGTAGAGCCCCTCCGCCACTCGTTTGGTCGCCTGTGGGCGTTTTTCGACGTGCACCGCCGTCTCGGCACTCGTCGGCGGCGAGCCGCCGGCCAGTTGACCCACCTGACCAGGGGTTTGACTTCCCCTGAGTCACTGACTCGTGGGGCCTACCTCTTTTAAATTAGTTTAGGTTATTAGGTTAAGTGCTAATCACCTAATTAGTTAACCCTGTGACTCACTGACATGTGGGCCCCGTCCGGCTAATTAAACTAGGTTAGTATTAAATAAGTTAGTTTAGTTAGTTGTGTCACTGACCAGTGGGCCCCACTGGTCAGGTTTGACTGGACCAGCCCCTGTTGACTTGCTGATGTCAGCATGACCTAGTGCTAACGCAATAAGTGTTTTCTGGAATTTTAAATAAATCATAAATGATTTATTTATTTCAAAAAATAGCCAAAACTTCTAAAAATCATAGAAAATAAACTATAGCTCAGATGAAAATAATTTATATATGAAAATTGATCAGAAAAATCCAAGGAATCTGTTTATGGCATTTTCATGCATGTTTGAATAACTTACAGCCACTGTTTAGGACAATTTGAATAAATGGCATTAGAATAATCACATATGGGTTTTGAATTTGAACCTTTGGTTCAAACCAACTTCATTTAATTGTGTTGCTAGTTGCATTAGCTCAACCAATAGCATATTGCCATGTCATGATCATGCATCATATTGTCGCATTGCATTGATTGTGTTCTTTCTCTGTTTGTCGGTTTTGTCCCCTCTCAGTAGACGACGTTCCGACGATGAGTTCGATGACACCGATGAAGAACTATTACTATCTTCAGAAGTGCCAGGCAAGCAGAACCCCCTTGTTCATTCCGATACAACCCCACTCTCTCGCTCCTGCTCTCCTTTACTGCATTAGGACAACAACGATTGAACTGCTTTTTGCTGCGGTAGTTGAACCCCTTTCCTCTGCATGACCTATCATTGCCACAGTAAATAGTTGAAACCCACTAGCATGAGTAGGAGTTGTTTGAGCCATGTTGTGCCTACTCATTCATGCTTTCTGGTTATGCCTGCTATTGCTTAGAGTTGTGTCAGGTCTGATTCATCGGGGATGAATTGGAATGTGGTGAACATGTCCTACTGTGTGTGAGCTAAGTGCGTGAACACGATTTGGTAAAGGTAGCGGTGAGAGGCCATGTAGGAGTACATGGTGGGTTGTCTCACTGGAACTGTCCTTAAGAACTGAGTTCTGTGTAAGTTGTCCAATGACAAAGCTACTACCACGCATTGGAATGCTTAAGTGCCCCTCTCGACTTATTAATCAACTCGATCTCTATCCAGGAGTTGCAACTAGTTTCTGGTGTTTGTAGGTAGTGTTAGTAGTCTACCAAGTGGCACACGGTACATGTGGGCTTGGGGCAGACTAGGCACCGTGGCACGGTGTACCAAGCGTAGATCCATCCGTCGAGGTGGGCTTGGGAACCCTGCGCACATCGTTTGGGGCCGTGAGCAACACCCCGGCCGGATCTCCCCACGGATGGAACCCGAATAGGCGATAAACCTGGACGAGAGACTTGTGTGGTTAGTCAGGTCGTGGCCGACACCCTCGCCAGGCTTCCGCTTGAAGGTTGCCGAGATACACGACGTGTACATGGCAGTAAGTGGCGAGAGTGTGTGTGAAGAAGTACACCCCTGCAGGTTTAACATGATCTATTCGAATAGCCAGGTCCGCGGATATGGACTTCTTGGATGCTTACGTGGTACATAGACAATCGAAAGTAGATACTCTAAAATACTCAAGACAAGTGTGAGTACTTTGGATGGCCTTCTCGTAGGGAGACGGGAGCGGATCCATAGTGGTGTATTGATTGGTGAATATGTGGACTCGTGTGCGCCACCTCAAAAGAGTTACTTGCAGTCGTAGTTTAGGATAGCCACCGAGTCAAGCTAGCTTGCTGCAGTCAAACTCCACCACCCCTTTGTTGATACTATTGCATATGTAGTTAGTTCTGATGTAAGTCTTGCTGAGTACCTTTGTACTCATGTTTGCTTAATTTATGTTTTTGCAGAGAGACTTCTGTCTCGCTAGTGGTTCCGCGTGGACTTCGACGCTTAGCTTGTTACCTCAGCTACGATCTTGTGCCCTTGGGAGGGTCTTGTAGATAGTCAGGCTTCCCAGCCTTTTTCATTTGTAGTTGTCTGTACCCAGACATGTTATGCTTCCGTTGCCTGTATGCTCTGTATGTTGGGTCATGTGACCTCTGATTGTAATAAATGCTATGACGGCTCTTCTGGGCCTTTATCTATATGAGTTGTTGAGTTATGTTGTGATGCCATGTTGTACCACACATACTTGCATGTTATGTGTACGTGTAATGTGTATTGCTATGTGTGGGATCCGACACCTAGTTGTTTACCTTTGGTAGCCTATCTTACAGGGAAATGTCTCCTAGTGCTTCCACTGAGCCTTGGTAGCTTGCTACTGCTCCGGAACACTTAGGCTGGCTGGCATGTGTCCTTCTTCGTTCCTGTGTCTGTCCCTTAGGGGAAATGTCACGCGTTGTTCCTTTAAGTCCTTGTAGCTTGCTACGACTTGGGTTCATACGTTGATGACCGTCACGTTCGTTGCTGGGTCATGTATGCTTGTCTCTGTAATTTAGTGCCACTTTTGGTTTATAACTGGTCATGTCGGCCCGGGTTCTCTGTCATATGGATGCTAGCGACACAATCATATACGTGTGCCAAAATGCGCAAATGGTCCCGGGCCAGGTAAGGTGGCACCCGTGGGGATACCGTGCGTGAGGCCGCAAAGTGATATGATGTGTTACATGCTAGACCTGTGTGACTTAGGATCGGGGTCCCGACAGCTTCCCTAAGCCCAAGGTCTTCTACACAGTCCAACTAGGCCCAGCCTACTCCCCCTTCGCTCCGTTGCCATTGGATCGCGATCCGATGGCTCCGGTACGGTCCAAAACCCCCCAAACCCTACCCTTTTTGCTATATATAGCCCCTCTCCATGCCATTTTTGGCCTTCTCCTACCCCCTCCTCAATTTCCGCAGCCAGCCGCCGCCCCCTTCCTCGTTTTCAGCGCCGGCGCACTCCCCCGCCGCCACTTGTCGCCGCCAGTTCCACCTAGCGCCGCCGCCACGTCATCACCCGCCGCCTGTGGCCTCTCCTGGCCCACCTGTCCCCCAGGCGTCTCCCCGCGCCAGACCCACAACCGGCCCGCCCCGGGTCGATTCGGGCCGCGCTCTGCCGCCGCAGGCCCATCTGGGCCCGACCCCGAGCACCAGCGCCCCGCTCCCTCCGTTCCCTCGGTGCAGTCGCCGCCGGCCACCGGGACTTCCCCGCCGCCGTTCGCCTCCGTCGCCAGCGCCGTCCGCCACTGGGACCAGGTCACCGCCGCCCGTTCCCGTGGCCTCCTCCTTCCCCGGCATCGATCTGGGCCGAGCCCCGTCGACCACACAGTGCCGCCGCACCCGGGTTGCGACGTCCTCCTCTGCCGCCGCCTTGTAGGTCGCCGCCGGCCGTGCCTTTCGCCGGATCCGGCCGGGAACCAGTAGATCCGGCCGAGACCAGCCCCGCGCACCAGTTCCCGGCCATCCCAGATGTCGCCGGAGTCCAGGTGCCCGCTGCCGGTGTCGTCCGCGTCGGGGCAGAGCCCGATCCATCCTCCGCGTTGACTCCTCAAGCCGCTGCCAGTGGGCCACGGCCGCCGCCGCCGACGGACATGTCCGGGTGGCGACGGACATGTCCGCCCCCCCCTCTCTCTGCCAGGTGGACCCTCAGCTCGGACGTGTCCGCCCCTCCGGAGGTCTATTTTCCACTAAGTCTTTTCCTGTTTTTATCTTCTGATGCAGACTTCGCATGCATGTAACTTTGTGTGTACTTGTCCAAATTGAGTGTATGATATGTCAAAATGATCATGGTGATATGATCTACACTTTGCTCCATTGTGCCATGCTTGTTTAAATTCATCTAGATGCTGAAATATCTGTTGCAAGAGTGCTACTTGTTATAAACTGCTGCTACTTGTTGTTTTCATGCCATGTTTGAGATATGATAACTTGGTGCATGTTTATCCAAATGATGCAAATAATATGTCAAAATGTTCATCATGAGATGCTCTACATGTTGGTTGCTATAGCATGCTTGTTTGAGTTCATATTGCCATGTTAATATCTGTTGCAAAAGTGCAATTGGATGTTATGTTCTGAAACTTGTTTCGAGATGCCTAGTTGAGGAGCTCGTTGCTATTGTTGTGTTTGTTCCCATGTCACATGCCTAGGTGTTTTAGAATCTCCATGATGTGTTCTTTGATGTGGTGCATTTAACTTTCCATGATATGCCTTGTGTTGACTTAAACATGCTTGCAAACATGCCATGTTGTTATTGCTGTTTTAACACTTAGTGAAATTTCACTAAGTCTGGAATCTGTAATATCCTGATGCTATGTTTGCTTGATGCCCTAGGCAAATCCATGTTAGTTTTGGGGTGGCTATTGATCATTCCTTGTTGTATATGTTGTTGGCTATCCATCCATGTCCTTACTTGCTCATTTGACTTGCTGTAGCTTATTTAATTCTTGCTCTCAAGTTGCTATACAATATTGCTGTCAGGTTTTTATTGTCATGATCAAAATGTTGTAGCTTGTTGCTAATGATCCATGCCTCCTATGGAGATGCTCCAATGGAGTTGTTTGCTGTAGGATATGTCTACTTCATGTCCATGCTTCTTGTCACCATGTTTGAGTGCTGTAGCATATATATTTCTTGCTTCCAAGTTGCTATGAGGCTGTTAATTTCAGCTTGTTGTTATATCTTGTTTCATGTGTATCTTTTAGCCCGTTGCTCCGTTTGGAGTGTTCCTTATATGAAACTTGAGTGATTTTGCATGTAGAATCATAATATCATCTTATTAACATGTTTGGAGTGAGTTTGGTTGATGTTTGGGTGCATCTTGCACCGTTGCCATGTTGTGCTTCCTACCTTGTCATGTTGTGCTTCCTACCTTGCCATGTAATGCTTCCTGTATAGACTTGTTGTGCTTCCTATATAGACTTGTTTGCATCATACTTGCTTAAGCACATTGTCATGTTTCCTGTGTTGCTTTCTGTGCTTCCTACCTTGCCATGTATTGCTTCCTGTGTAGACTTGTCATGCATCATACCTTGCCATGTATTGCATCATATATATAGACTTGTGTTGTTTTGCTGTGCTTCCTACCTTGCCATGTTTTGCTTCCTGTATATACTTGCTGTGCAACATATGTAGACTTGTCGTGCATCCTACTTGGTAGTGCATATTGTCATGTTCTTGAGTGGTTTGTTTACCGCGTTGCTTGCTTCTCGTTAGTGCTTGTTCCGTTGCGTTCGTGAGGATTCGTTCGTCTACCCGTGGTTCTTCTTCAAGGCTTCTTCTCCGTCTTCTTCACGGAACCGTTCTTCTTCCTTGCGGGATCTCAGGCAAGATGACCATACCCTTGGATACCTTTACTATCATTGCCATGCTTAGTGTCTCGATGCTATCGTTACATGTCACGCTACCCATCATTATTGTCAGCCTCTCCTTGTTGCCATGAAACCTCTAACCTTTGAAACCTTCCTAGCAAAACCATTGTTCGGCTATGTTACCCGCTTGCTCAGCCCCTCTTATAGCGTTGTTAGTTGCAGGTGAAGATGAAGATCGTTCCAGGAGGGAACTTGTTGTTGGAATATCACAATATCTATTATTATTAACACACCTATATACTGGGCATGGGTGGAAGGCTTGGCCTTTTGCTCGGTGTTTTGTTCCACTCATGCCACCTTAGGCGCCGATAAACCGGCATTATGTTCCTTGATTTTGCGTTCCTTACACAATGGGTATATGGGGACCCCTTGACAGTTCGTCTTTGAATAAAACTCCTCCAGCAAGGCCCAACATTGGTTTTAATTTGCTCATAATAACAACTTAATTAATTAATTAAATTGCATAGGGAGTTAGCGCTACCCGAGGATTCTTCTACATAGCAGGGGGGCCAGTGCTGATGGTGTTGGTCCCAAACGGGGGTTATGCGGGGCCACCATGGGGAAACTCGAGGTTTGGTTTTACCTGTAGGATCACCCATCCGGTCGTGGCCTGAGACGAGATACGCGTGGCTACTATCAGGGTGTCGGCACGCCGGGAGGTCTTGCTGGACTTGTTTTACCATTGTCGAAATGTCTTGTGCACCGGGATGCCGAGCCTGATCGGATTTCCCTAAGATAAGGGGTGATGATATTATATTTATCACTTCAGCTAATCGTGAGAGCTTGTGATGGGCTAAGTTGGGACACCCCTGCAGGGTTATGATCTTTCGAAAGCCGTGCTCGCGGTTATGTGGCAGATTGGAATTTGTTAATGTCCGGTTGTAGAAAACTTGACAGAGGATCCGAAGTAAAACACACAACTGTGTGAGTAACCGTGACTGTATCTTTTCACTTTGAGAAGAGAACACAGTGGGGTTATGTTTGACTCGTATGTAGTTTAGGATCTTTAGCGATCACTACTAGTTTGCGACCGTTTGCATAGATGCTCTTCTTATTCTTCTACTCGTAAGTTAGCCACCATATATTTGCTTAGCCTCTGCTGCAACCTCACCACTTTACCTCTTCCTACCTATTAAGCTTTGATAGTCTTGTTACCCATGGTTATGGGATTGCTGAGTCCTCGTGGCTCACATATACTACAACAACAGTTGCAGGTGCAGGTTTCCGATGTCTTGATGTGAGAGCGATGATCGTTGTTTGGAGTTCTTTCTTCTTCTTCTTCTTCTTCTTCTTCTTCTTCTTCTTCTTCTTCTTCTTCAGTCTTGGGTTAGGTTCCGGGTCGGCAGCCTGGGATAGTAGATGGATGTCGTTGTTCTTTTCTTGTTTGTATCCGTAGTCGGATACTTTGAATTGATGTTGTTGTATTCATGTGTCTTGTATGTAATGTTGTATCCCCCATGTATGTATGTAATGGTACGATTGTAGGATCGAAGAAGTAGGTCTAGAGGGGGGGTGATTAGACTACTTGACAAGATAAAAAATCTGCCTTTTGATTGTGCACAGTTTTAGGCAGTTTTGCAATTAAGATCAAGTCAAGTAACATACTACACATGCAATTCTAGAGTATGGGCAGCGGAAAGTAAATTGCATATATAGTAAAGAGAGGTGGAGAAGATCAAACGCAGTTTGGTGACACGGAGATTTTTGTCGTGGTTCCGATAGGTGGTGCTATCGTACATCCACGTTGATGGAGACTTCAACCCACGGAGGGTAACGGCTGCGCGAGTCCACGGAGGGCTCCACCCACGAAGGGTCCATGAAGAAGCAACCTTGTCTATTCCATCACGGCCTACGCCCACGGAGGACTAGCCTTACTCGGGGTAGATCTTCACGAAGTAGGCGATCTCCTTGCCCTTACAAACTTCTTGGTTCAACTCCACATCATCAAGACAGAGGCTCCCAAGCGACACCTAACCAATCTAGGAGGCACCACCCCCCAAAAGGTAATAGACGGTGTTGATGGTGATGAACTCCTTGCTCTTGTGCTTCAAGTGATAATCTCCCCAACACTCAACTCTCCTCACTGATATGGCTGTGGTGGAAGAAAGATTTGAGTGGAAAGCAACTTGGGAAGGCTAGAGATCAAGTTTCATATGGTAGGAATGGAATGGCTTGATCTCAACACAAGGGTAGGTGGTTCACTTCTCAGAAAGTGTATGGTAGAAGTG
The DNA here is from genome assembly GCA_902687465.1 of Secale cereale. NCBI lineage: Eukaryota > Viridiplantae > Streptophyta > Magnoliopsida > Poales > Poaceae > Secale > Secale cereale. The sequence continues at coordinate 271,353,342 of LR738709.1, forward strand.
GTGGTACTTTCTGATGGCTCTCCTCACGAATGAAGAGGGGGTGGAGGGGTATATATAGCCTCCACACAAAATCCAACCGTTACACACACATTTGACCAATCTCGGTGAGACCGAAGTGAAAACTCGGCCAGACCGAAAGTTCAAATGTAGTGAACGTTGGGATTTTTGGTGGGACCGAAAATACCATCTCGGTGGGACCGAAAGTGTGTCTGATATGAACGTTGGAGATTTCGGTGAGACCGAGAAAGAAAACTCGGTTGGACCGATTTGAGATAGAGCAGGAACATGCCAGAATCGGTGAGACCGATAATGCAATCTCGGTGAGACCGATTTGACCCAAGACAGAACCTGGCCATTTCGGTAAGACCGAAAATGCAAACTCGGATATTCCGAAATGATGTGAAGTGGTTACAGAAGGTTGGCAGTTCAGTTTCGGTGAGACCGATCTCAAACTCGGTAAGACCGATTTTTCTAGGGTTTGGAATATGGCTGAAGTGGTTCATCTCGGTGGGACTGAGTTGGAAGAATCGGTTTGTCCGAGATTACTTATGGGTGTGTGTGGAAGTGAAAGGTGCTGATAGTTGAAGGAGATATATCACTAAGCACTTGAGCAACCAGATCATCAACACAACCTCATCCCCTTTTAATAGTATTGGCTTTTCCTATGGACTCAATGTGATCTTTGATCACTAAACCAAAAATGGAGTCTTGAGCTTTTGCCAATGCTTGCCTTAGCATTTGAGGGGTCCACTTCTTCAGTCATCTTGCCATACCAATTGTGATTGAATTTCCTGAAACATACTTGATAAAAGTATTAGTCCAACCACAAAGTATGTTGTCATTAATTACCAAAACCACCCAGGGAGCAAATGTGCTTTCAATCTCCCCCTTTTTGGTAATTGATGGCAACACACTAAAATCATACTAAACAAAACATCAAAGCTTATTGAAAGAAAGACAGAATTATCATGAAAGCTTTGACAAGCATGTAGTACACAGGCTCCCCCTACAAGTGTGCGAGATTTTCATAGATTATGGTTTTGGACTACCACAAGCACACAAGAGAGATAAGCAAGATGTGCTACATGCAGCTTGGCTATATGCATCAGAGCAGAAGAAAAAGGAAGTGAGTGATAATGCATATGTGCATGGTGATTTCTTGCAAACAAGTATTTACAAGCAAGTCACCATCATGCACATTCTGCAAGATGCATATACTTACCTTGAGGTTCCTTGGCATTGTACCTGAAAGAATAAACTTGGGAAAACAAGGTTAGATAACACAAGAGTATTCCTTCAACCAATTGCAAGAACATCAAGAGTACCAAGCCAGGGAGGACATGTATAAAGAGTGTCTCATATTGAGCACATGCTTGAATCAGCAAACATGTCTCCGAAACTAAAAGATTTTCAATGAATTCTGAGAGATTTTGCTTTTCATAGGATATCAATTGTGAAGATTCCTCTAAGTCTTCTCCCCCTAAACTAAAAGATTTCATAAGATACCAATTGTGAGTAAGATACCAATTGTGAGAACAAGGGGTGTGATGGAAAAAGCAAAATCAAAAGAAAGATGCCAATTGTAATGTCCAATGTAAAATACGACAAAGCTTTGATGTGATTCTCTCCCCCTTAAGATAAGATTGCTTTTCTTCTTCCCTTAAGTCTTATCTTCTCCCCTACTCCCCCCTATTCCCCCTAAGTTCTCTCCCCCTTTGACATCAAGTGCCGAAAAGGACAGCAAACTAGGTAGGACAGGAAATATGGAAAGAGAGAAAGAAAGAAAGAAGTGGGATCCTTAAGAATCACAACGGGACAAACAAGAACATTCATAGAGAAACAATTTGAGTCCAAATTTGAGTCCTCTCCCTCTTTAAGATTTAAGTCTGAGTGGAGCTGCAGAAGGTGATGTCCTGGAAGATAATTCCAAGGAAACACAGAAATAATCCAGCTCACTCTGCGAGGGATGTTTCAAAGGATTTGCAATGAATTTGTTAAAGATTTTCAAGGAATTGATCAGAGCCAGAAAAAGATTTCCAGAAGGATATTCACAAAGAAATATAAGAAAAGAAATAAAGAAGATTTCTAGATGAAGTTTTTTTTTTTGATTAAAGAAAACTCAATGAGAGAACATAAGAGAAAACAGAAAAACTCCAAAAGCATATGTACTTCATCTAGATAAAGGTCGGCGACAAAGTCACCTATGTTTGAGTATATTGACTTAGGAGTCAAATGAAGTCATTTGATCATAGGTCATACTCATCGTTTAAGCTCAAAATGGGGTTGCCATTTTTCGATTAAGCATTTATGTGTTCACATCATTAGAAGATGCTTTAGCTCAATTTTTTAGAGCAAAGCTCCCCCTAGATGTGAGAACCCCTTTTAAAGGGTCAAACTAACCTTGGGTTGTCGTAGAAGACTTCATGTAGATGTTGAAGATGTGGATGCTCAATGTTGATGTAGATCATCATGAGTTAGGAGCAATCCTTTGAATTAGGGCACTTTCAATACCTACATGGGTTAGTCCCACAAGGAACAAACAAGAATATCCATAGACATAGAGTGAAGTACACAAAAGATGATGTCCATGAAAGCAATGATTACCTTGTCCCTTGACTTACCAACAAGAGGGTTTGTGACTCCATGAACAAGTGCATGATGTGGAAGTTGATTGCACAAGTTCTTGCCAAAATGAATATGAGTGAAGTTTGTTGGCGGAGTCACCCTCAAGAACCTACTAGTTCTTCTTCTTTGGGATCCACATCATCTTGATGGGAATCCTTGGAGTTGTAATTGAGCTTGACGAAGTAGAACTTGATGTGTCGTTGGGAACCCACTTGACCATGGCTTGAGGTGCTTCAATGAATGCATCAATCTCCTCTTGAAGCTTGTCCTTGGCCTTTAGCTTGTGGTCTTGTGGTGGAAGGTCATCTTGAGCTTGTTCCACATTGGAAGAAGTAGGATCATACTTCTCCTTTTGTGAGACAAACTGTGGAGTAGGGTATTGACCTTCTTCCCACTCAACACCTTTGGCGTTGAACTTTCGCTCAAAACCAATCCCTTGATTCTTCTGGTGTCTTCCTTGTTTGCGAACAATCTCCTCAAAGTTCTTGCTTCCGGCAAGACTCTTGTAGACACCTTTCTCTATGATTTCCTTCAATAGGCTATTTTCTTGCTCAAGTGTAACTTGGCTTGAAACATTGTTAGTGGAATCAAGAGAACTACTAGAAGCAACAATATTGGATTTAACATTGTTATTGTTACTACTAGAGGAAGAATTTTTCTTATGCTTGTCATGCTTAGTCTTAATAGGTGGCAAGAAATTAGAGAAGAGAAGTCGTTTGGCAAGATATGAAGAACTCTTCTTTCGAAGATCGTCATTGATCGCTTTTAGAAACTCATGTTCTTGCTCTAGAGTGAGCTTCTCGAAGCGTAGCTTCTCATGAGATCTTAGGAGCTCTCTATGATCTTCTTGAGTTGTTTCATGAGCTAACTTAAGAGTGTTTAATTCTTTAGTTAGACGCTCAATCTCCTTCATAGCATTGTCATTCGACTCTTCTCGACTATAAAGACTACTAGCATTTTCATCATTACTAAGCTCACTAGATTTATCATGCAAGAGCTCATCTTCACCAAGTAAGTCATCCTCATCACTATCAAAGTCAATGAATTCAGGGTGTGTTACCTTGGGGCCTTTAGCCATGAAGCATCTTCCAATTCCCTCATTTGGTGAATCAAATAAGTCGTAGGAGTTGGAGTTGGAGGATACGAGTGCAAGTCCGGCAACACCTTCATCTTGACTATAGTCGGAGTCGGAGTGATAGCTTCCATCGGATTGACTGTCAGAGTCGGAGCCGGAGACCCATTCACCAACATGAGCTTGATGTCTTCTTCTTGTGTAGCTCCTTGATGACTTGTCTTTCCTCTCCGATTCCTTGCTTCTCCGAGAGGGTCTTCGTTCATAACGATCATCTCTACTCCTTCTCTCTCTCCGAGGTGACTCATCTCTTGCTCTTCTTCTTGGAGATTCTTCTCTTCTCTTGTGGGGAGCCGTACACTCATTTGAGAAGTGTCCGGGTCTTCCACAATTGTAGCAGTTTCGATCACGACTAGAAGATCTCTTTCCATCATATGATCTAGACTTTGAGCTTCTTTCTTTGCCTCTATTCTTGTAGAACTTGTTGAAGTTCTTGACCATTAGGCTTATCTCTTCATTGGAAATTAGCTTGTCACTTGAGGTAGTAGGAGCATCACTTGAAGCTTTGTAAGCACCACTTGACTTGTTGTGAAGCTCTTCCTTATCCTTAAGTGTCATCTCATGAGCAACAATTCTTCCAATGACTTCAGTTGGCTTGAGAGTCTTGTAGTTTGGCATCATTTGGATCAAAGTGCACACGGTGTCATACTTTCCATCCAAAGCTCTGAGAATCTTCTTAATGATGAATCGGTCGATCATTTCTTCGCTTCATAAGCCAGCAATCTCATTTGTGATGAGAGCAAGCCTAGAGTACATTTCAGCGACTCCTTCACCATCCTTCATCTTGAACTTGTCAAGTTGACCTTGAAGAATATCTAGCTTTGATTCCTTCACAGATTCAGTACCTTCGTGCATTTCAACCAAAGTATCCCAAATCTCTTTAGCATTCTCAAGACGGCTGATTTTGTTGAACTCTTCGGGACACAAAGCATTGAAGAGAATGTCACAAGCTTGAGCATTGTTTTGCAACATCCGCAACTCTTCGGGTGTAGCTTCGCGATCTGGAACTTTTCCTTCTTCAAAGAAATCACCTTGCATACCAACACAAATAATGCCCCATGCGGCTGGGTTATGACCAAGAATATGCATTTTCATTTTATGCTTCCAACTAGCAAAATTTGTACCATCAAAGTAAGGACCTCTACGATAATTACCCTCACTAGACGCCATACTCTCCTAGGTTGTGAAACCAAGCTTATGGAGTCCAATGCAATGGAAACCAAGGCAATGGAGACCAAAGCTCTGATACCACTTGTAGGATCGAAAGTAGGTCTAGAGGGGGGGTGATTAGAGATTAGACTACTTGACAATATAAAAAATCTGCCTTTAGATCATGCAATGTTTTTGGCAGTTTTACAATTAAGATCAATTCAAGTATCACCCTACACATGCAATTCTAGAGTGTAAGCAGCGGAAAGTAAATTGCACATGTAAAAGAGAGGTGGAGAAGATCAAACGCAGTTTGGTGACACGAAGATTTTTGTCGTGGTTCCGATAGGTGGTGCTATCGTACATCCACGTTGATGGAGACTTCAACCCACGGAGGGTAACGGCTGCGCGAGTCCACGGAGGGCTCCACCCACAAAGGGTCCACGAAGAAGCAACCTTGTCTATTCCATCATGGCCTACGCCCACGGAGGACTAGCCTTACTCGGGGTAGATCTTCACGAAGTAGGCGATCTCCTTGCCCTTACAAACTTCTTGGTTCAACTCCACATCTCAAAGACGGAGGCTCCCAAGCGACACCTAACCAATCTAGGAGGCACCACCCCCCAAAAGGTAATAGACGGTGTTGATGATGATGAACTCCTTGCTCTTGTGCTTCAGATGATAATCTCCCCAACACTCAACTCTCCTCACTGATATGGCTGTGGTGGAAGAAAGGTTTGAGTGGAAAGCAACTTGGGAAGGCTAGAAATCAAGTTTCATATGGTAGGAATGGAATGGCTTGATCTCAACACACGGGTAGGTGGTTCACTTCTCAGAAAGTGTATGGTAGAAGTGGTGGTACTTTCTGATGGCTCTCCTCACGAATGAAGAGGGGGTGGAGGGGTATATATAGCCTCCACACAAAATCCAACCGTTACACACACATTTGACCAATCTCGGTGAGACGAAGTTGAAACTCGGTCAGACCGAAAGTTCAAATATAGTGAACGTTGGGATTTTCGGTGGGACCGAAAATACCATCTCGGTGTGTCCGAAGTGAGTCAAAGGTTGGAGCTTGCCATCTCGGTGTGACCGAAAACAACAACTCGGATATTCCGAAATGATGTCAATTGGTTACAGAAGGTTGGCAGTCCATTTTCGGTGAGACCGAAACTCAGAATCGGATGGACCGAGAAATTAGGGTTTGGGGAAATAACTGAAGTGGTTCATCTCGGTGGGACTAAGTTTGCAGAATCGGTTTGTCCGAGATTACTTATGAGTGTGTTAAGTAGTGAAGAGTGCTGATAGTTGAGGGAGCTAGATCACCAAGCACTTGAGCAACTAGATCATTAACACAACCTCATCCCCTTTTAATAGTATTGGCTTTTCCTATGGACTCAATGTGATCTTTGATCACTAAACCAAAAATGGAGTCTTGAGCTTTTGCCAATGCTTGTCTTAGCATTTTGAGGGGTCCACTTCTTCAGACATTTCCATACCCATATCATCGAACTTTTCTGAAATGATTCTCAAGTAAATATTAGTTCAATGATATATATGTTGTTATTAATTACCAAAACCACCCGGGGATTAGTTGCACTTTCAAGGTTCCGCTCGACTGATGCTCCGTCTTCTTCTTGGATCCGTTCTTCTCCCTTGTGGAATCCCAGGCAAGATGACCGAACCCGGATACCATTACTATCTTTGCCTATTGCTAGTAGTTCCGCTCTATAGTTTTGCCTCGATGCCCATGTCTTTCTTGTCAGCCTCCTACTTGTAACCATGAACCTGTTTAACCACCCTACCTATGCAAACCGTTGCTTGGCTATACGTAGGCTTCGCTCAGCCCCTCTTATAGCATTGTTAGTTGCAGGTGAAGATCGAAGATGCTTGCTTCATGTTGAAGTTTGGTTGGGTTATATCACACTATATAAATGCTTAAAATGAAATCATCTATATACTAGCAGGGTGGAAGGCTAAGCCTTTTGCTTGGTGTTTTGTTCCACTCATGCCGTTAGGAACCGTATAAACCGGTGTTATGTTCCTTGATTATGCGTTCCTAACACGGTTGGGGTGTATGGGACCCCCTTGATAAACCGCTAAGTGCTAAGTCTTTTCCAGCAAGTCCCAACATTTGGTACTATTTGCCTCATAATAACAAACTTAATTAATTAATTAAATTTGCATAGGGGGTCGCGTCCCCGAGGATTCTTAATTCTACATAGCAGGGGGGGCCAGCGCTGATGGTGTTGGTCCCAAACGGGGGTTCTGCGGGGCCGCCTTGGGGCAACCCGAGGTATCTGGTATAACCTGTAGAATCGCCCATCCGGTCGTGTCCTGAGACTTAGATACGCGCGGCTACTATCAGGGTGTCGACACGCCGGGAGGATTTGCTGGATTAGCCTTACCTTAGTTCGGTTTAACTTGAGCACGGGATTCCGAGAATACTCGGGTCTTCCCACCTATGGAGTTGCGACTCCGCGGATCGTGGGCTTGTGATGGGCCAAGTTGGAACACCCCTGCAGGGTTTGAACTTTCGAAAGTCGTGCCCGCGGTTATGTGGCAGATGGGAGCTTGTTAATTCCGGTTGTAGATAACTTGACACAATGTTTCAATACACTACCAGCGTGTGTACCGTGACTGTCAATTTCCGAATAGGGATTCGGGAGTTGAACACGGTGGGGTTATGTTTGACCGGCTTTAGTTAGGATCACTTCGTGATCATCTTTCGACCGATGCACTTCTCTTCTCGCTCTCTTTTGCGTAAGTTAGTGCTAGTTGCTGCTGCAGACTCTTGTTGTTCCTTCACCTCTCGTTCTTTCTTCAGCCTTATCCTCACCCAAGGTTTAAATAGTCGTGTTACCCGGGAACGGGATTGCTGAGTCCTCTGTGGCTCACAGTTACTTCACCACACCAGTTGCAGGTTCAGCCGAGTTTGAAGCAGGGATGGATCAGTGCTTCACCAGGAGCTCGTTGAAGAGTGTGACCGTTGGCTTGTGACGTTTCGATGTTCAGTAGTGGTTTCTACTAGGATTCGATCTTGGCCTGTGGCTTTATGTTGTTTTGGTATCTTTCTTTTGGATCTTCACCCGTAGTCGGGTTGTGATGTTCTGAATGATGATTGCTTATGTAATGTATTGTGTGAAGTGGCGAGTGTAAGCCAACTATCTTCTTTTGCAATTTAATCCCTCTTTTACATGAGTCGTGCAAAGATACCAAACTTGAGATCATTCTAGGATGGGCTTATATCTTTAAGTCGTGCCTCGACACGTAGGAGATATAGTCCCATCCTGGGCATTACATGTAGGTGTGAGAATCGACACGAAGTTGTACCAATAGTGCTATTTTCGGGTTACATTATTGAGTGATCATTGATCTATTGTCAACTTCGGTTAAGGTACTTGGGTATTGTCTTCTCCTTTCTCCCACTCACATTCTTGCTTGCAATGATGGATAGGCCAAGTACATCTTTGAACCCGCTCTTCGATGATCCCCAAGACTCGAACAACTATGTCACCAAACTACATCTTTTTGGTGTCCAACGAGCTTTACATCAAGAGAGTGAAGCTATGCGCGAGCACATTGAGCAAGTCACCGCCGACGAGCAAAATATTTAAGCAAGAAAAATAGAGCAATTCGACATCATCAACACCAACATGGCTACTCAATTCGATGTGCTACGGACTTTGATAGTCAACCGACGCTCGTCTTCCACATCTTCTCAAAGACGAAGTCGCTCAAGTCGCCACACCGACTCCATGGACGGCTCAAGTACCCCTACATCAAACACTCTACGTCAAGCCGCACGCCAAGCTCGACATGACAACCGGAATCCACTTCATGACAAGAGTTCACCAGAGCTATTTGAAGAGCAAGAAAGTCGACATCGTCAAAACCAAGCTACACTTGAGCAAGCGCAAGAACGGCAACGACTACGCCGACAACAACAAGAGAGAGCACGTCAACATCAAGAAGAACAAGATGCCGAAGCTCCTCGTCAAGCACAACAACGCCGAGAAGCTCAAGCTCTTGAGGCGCAACGAGCATTACGTGATTCACATTGCAATGTGGCAACTCGCAATCGACACACTCGTCATGAAGAGGATTTCCTTCGCGATGAGATGCAAGAGAGGCGCAACCAAGCACGCATGCAAGAAGAAGTTCCTCCTCAAGCGCGACACGAGCAACAACCTCAACAAGAACCACAAGCTCGGAAAGTACACCATGACAATGGACATCTACTCCGACAAGAGCAACATGAGATTGACAATCGTCCAAATCAAGAACGCCGTCTCAATAGGCAAGCAAACAATGAAGAGCATCGCTATGGAAAGCTTAAGTTCACCATGCCAAAGTTTTCCGGAAGCATTGATCCCGAAGACTACCTCTCATGGGCATTGAAGGTTGACAAGATCTTTCACCTACACAACTTTGATGAAGAAAAGAAGATTGCAATGGCCTCCCTTGAGTTCCAAGACTATGTTCTCATTTGGTGGGAGCAAATCATCGAGAGAAGAGAAGCAAAAGGCGAACCTCCTATCACTACTTGGTCTCAAATGAAGGAAGTCATGAGAGCACGCTTTGTGCCAACACACTACAACCGTGATTTGTTCAATAAGCTACAACTCCTCAAACAAGGTACCAAGTCGGTTGAAGAGTACTACAAGGAGATGGAGATTGTCATGATAAGAGCCAACATCACGGAAGATGAAGAGCAAACAATGGCGAGATTCTTGAATGGACTCAACTATCCTATCAAGAAGATTGCGAACTTTCAACCCTACACGGCCCTCCTCGAGCTAGTACACCAAGCAACCAAAGCGGAGCGACAAGTTCAAGAGGACTACAAGTACTCCAAGTTCACTTCCAAGAACTTCGGTTCCTACAACCAAGCTTCAATGACTTCGGTTCCTCCTACGTCTACCAAGCTATCTACAAACTTCGGTGACAAGTCAAGCTACAAGAATGCAATTTCATCAAGTCGGCCACCTTCTACGAACAACTTCAGGCCAAGAGCTTCATCATCTACAACTGCAATCGAGGACAACTCCAAGATGAGTTCCATCAAATGTTTCAAGTGCCAAGGGCAAGGCCACAAGTCATTTGAGTGCAAGACCGTTCGTACCATGATCATCAACGATGACGGATCCTATGACTCAATGAGCAACGATGAGATGGAAGCCCTTGAGCATGTAGCTATGCATCACCAAGTGAATGAAGATGAAGACAATCAAGTGTTTTGCGACAATGACTCGAGTCCCAATCTCGTTGTCTCCAAGGTCTTGACACTTCAACATCAACAAGATGACGATCAAAGATGTCATATCTTCCATACCAAGGCCGGCATCAACGGACGCTCCGTCAAGGTTATCATCGATGGAGGAAGTTGTCATAAATTGGCAAGCGGAGAGCTATGCGACAAGCTACAATTGGTCAAGACGAAGAACCCTCATCCCTACAAGGTCCAATGGCTTAACGACGCTGGAATTCTATGATTCGAGCATACCGTGCAAGTTTCCTTCAAGATAGGCGCCTACGAGGACACACTTGAGTGTGATGTGGTCCCTATGTTCGTGTGCCACCTTCTTCTTGGACGACCATGGCCATACGATCGTGGAGTCACACATAATGGACGGACCAACCACTATAGCTTCAAGATGAAGGGCAAGGAATTCGTGCTACGTCCAATGTCACCAAGTCAAGTAGCCGCCGACAAACACTTACCTACCAACCATCATGGAGAGAATGGTGAGAGAGTGAGCCACCAAAAGGAGAGTGGGAGCCACAAGCCAAATATGAGCGACTCCACGATGAGCGACAAGAAACAACTAGTGTTATTTGCCACCAAAAGTGAGATGAGAGAAGTGTGTGAGAACCCCTCGAGTGTCTTTCACCTTGTGCTTTTTTGCAAAGGGGAAGCCAAACGTACTAACACTTCACCACCTCTACCTTTAGTGTTGTCTCAATTGTTGCAGGAATTCTCGGACGTCTTTCCCGATGAGCTACCTCAGGGTCTACCTCCACTTCGCGGAATCGAACGCCACATTGACCTCATACCCAGCGCACCACTTCCAAACAAGGCTCCTTACCACGTCAACCCCGAGGAAACCAAGGAGATACAACGGCAAGTACAACAACTCATCGACAAAGGTCATGTACGTGAAAGCTTGAGCCCTTGTGCCATTCCGGTTATTCTCGTGCCTAAGAAAGATGGAAGTTTTCGCATGTGTTCCGATTGTCGCCCGATAAATGCTATCACTGTTAGATACCGCCACCCTATTCCACGCTTTGACGACATGCTTGATGAATTATGTGGTGCCACCATCTTTTCGAAAATTGATCTTAAAAGTGGCTACTACCAAATTCGCATTCAAGAGGGTGATGAGTGGAAAACGGCTTTCAAAACAAAGTTTGGGTTATATGAGTGGTTGGTCATGCCAATGGGTTTATCAGAAGGACCTGGTTCATTTATGCGTCTCATGCATTTCGTTCTCCAACCCTACATAGGCGTCTTTGTAGTGGTTTATTTTGATGACATCCTCATGTTTAGCAAGTCCCTTGAGGATCATATGACACACATCCGTATGGTTTTACAAACCCTTCGGAAAGAGCGCTTATATGCTAACATGGAGAAATGCACTTTTCGCGTTGACTAGGTCGTTTTCCTAGGATTTGTCGTTTCTCCCCAAGGTGTTCATGTTGATGAAACTAAAATTGAAGCAATTAAAACTTGGCCACAACCAACGAATCTCCAACAAGTGCGTAGCTTTCTTGGTTTAGCCGGTTTCTATCGACGTTTTGTGAAGGACTTTAGCACAATTGCTATGCCTTTACACACCTTGAGCAAGAAGAACGCACCCTTCATTTGGGGTCCTCCGCAAGACACCGCGTTCAATGAGATAAAAAGCTTGCATACACACGCACCACTTCTTGCCCTACCAAACTTTGACAAACCTTTTGAGATTCATTGTGACGCTAGCGGTACCGGCATAGGTGGCGTGCTAATGCAAGAAAAATGCCCAATTGTGTAATTTAGTGAGAAGCTATCCGGAGCGCAACTTAACTACCCCAGATATGATAAAGAGCTCTATGCCTTGGTGAGAGTTTTGTGTGTTTGGGAACATTATCTTAGACCTCATGAATTCATTCTTCATACGGACCATGAGACGCTCAAGTATCTCAAGGGTCAAACTAAGTTGAACAAGCGTCATGCTAAGTGGAGTGAGTTCATTCAATCTTTTCCCTATGTCATCAAATACATCAAAGGCAAAGAGAATGTTGTGGCAGATGCGCATTCCCGAGTCGTCGCTTCGTTTGCTCCTTTTGCAGGAATCTCATGGAGGAGGACTCATGGGACACTTTGGACGCGAAAAGACATTTGCTACGCTCTCCAAGAACTACTTTTGGCCCAAGATGCTACATGACGTCTCACGCCTCACCAACTGATGCTCTACATGTCGCAAAGCTAAGTCAAAAGCTCAATCTCATGGTCTGTACATGCCACTTCCTATTCCATACCATCCATGGGAAGACATAAGCATGAACTTTATACTTGGATTGCCTAGGACTCAAAATGGAAAAGATTCCGTATTTGTTGTCGTGGATAGATTCTCTAAAATGGCTCATTTCATCCCTTGTAACAAGATCGACGATGCTTCACATGTTCCAAATCTCTTTTGTAGGGAAATCATTCGTCTACATGGAGTACCCAAGACGATCGTGTCGGACCGGGACGTCAAGTTCTTGAGCTACGTCTGGAAGACTCTATGCGCCAAACTCGGCATCAAGCTACTCTTCTCTTCGGCATATCATCCACAAACCAACGGCCGAACGGAGGTGACGAACCGCACACTTTCGACGCTTCTTCACGTGTTGATCAAGAAGAATATCAAGGAATGGGAGCAATGCTTGCCCATCGCCGAGTACGCCTACAACCGCGTAGGACATTCGACTACAGGCAAGTCCCCCTTCGAGGTCGTCTACAACTTCAACCCGTTGTCCCCATTGGACATCCTACCTCTACCTCTACAAGAACGCATCAACATGGACGCAAGTGCACGAGCAAGCTATCTCAAGAAGGTACACGAAGATACAAGGGCAACGATCGAGTGACAAGTGCAACACATAGCCACCAATCACAACATCGACATGGCACCAATGGTGTTCCAACCGAGAGATCTCGTATGGCTTCAGCTTCGAAAGGACCACTTACCCAACGAACGCAAGTCCAAACTACTACCTCGAGCCGACGGACCTTTCAAGGTGCTAGCATGCTACAACAACAATGCCTACAAGATCGACATTCCACGCGACAAGTACAACGTGAGCACTACCTTCAACATCAAGGACCTATCTCCTTTCCATGGTGATGAAGATTTCGATCCGAGGTCAGATCTTTCCCAAGGGAGGGGAGATGATGTGGAGCATCCCAAGGTCATCTCCATGGACCTATCATCGACTCACCAAGTGCTCAAAGGACCAATGACACGAGCCCGTGCAAGAGCTCTCGAAGCCGAGGTGAACTCGCTCCTTTATCAATTTCCTCTCGATGCACATGGGACATGGCTTCTACCCTCATCAGAGACTCTGTGTGTATTCAGGTACTTGGAAGAAGGCCACGTGACGGCTCTGCACAGTGGACAAAGCGGCAGGATCGACAAGTGCTTGGAACAAGAAGAAGTGCCGCCGAAGACGCTACAGGCACCGGACGTCCGACCCATACTGGACGACCGTTCACCCCCAGGCACCGGACATCCGACGAACACCGGACGACAGGCGACTCCCAGACGACTGGACGACCGGAGGCCACCGGACGTCCGTGACACCGACTACATAACGTAATTAGCGGAAATCTGAGGGTTACCGTACGTCCGGTCCCTCCCGAGCCACCGGACGTCTGGTGATCCAGCGGACGTCCGTCTCGCCTACTTGCACGCAGTGACAGGGCCGAAGCCCATGTACCCCTCCCCTCGTCAGGAGAATATATACCCGTTGACTTCCTCCTTCCTAGGGTAGCTTTGGGATAGCTACTGGATTCAAGACCTCCTTCACGGAGAAGAACATCAAGACCTCCTCACGGAGATGACTACCGCTACTTGTATCGTCCTTAGTTGATCGTGTATCGTGTATTACTCTTTGTGTTCTCGGATCTAGCATTTGTGTGACCTAAACGTGTTGATTTGAGTGTTTTCTTCTTGTCCCTCTTGTGTTTTCCCTCGTGTACCACGTGTTCATCCTTGGGATCCCTCCTTTTCGTGAAAGATCGGCCACTTAGGGTTCCACCCTACATCACTGCGCCTCCTCGAATGGCAGCCTTGACCCAAACTCTTCTATAGACCCGACAGTGGCCTCTGATGCACCTTCTCTGCCTGCCAACCTAGAGTCGGCCTTGAGCGATTGAGATGACGGGCCTACGTCAAGCGGCTCGAACTTACTATTTCAGATCAGCCTGACCTATAGCTAGATCCTGAATACTAAGGAGCTCTAAAAAATAAACGAGGTGCTAGATTGAATTCAACGCATGGAAATCTCGTCCGATGTCTATGTCGGGTCGGATGGAAAGCCAATGGCCGATAGATTTTCATCCTGTCCACCACCCACCTAGTCCCCACGGTCGTAGACTTGATTGAAATGCTTGACTAAAACTCTTGCAAAGCAACCGACATGGAGGAAGATGTCGGCAGCGACACTGTAGCAAAATCAACCGCGGCCACATCCTGTATAGGGAAGTGGGCTGCAACATCTACCTACGAATTTTACATGGTCGACACCCTAAGGTAAACTCCAAGGAGAAACCCAAGGAAAACCCTAAGCGTCGTCACCCCATAACGCAGTCCAAGGGCAATAACGGGAATAGAAGTACGTCCAACACTACGGGCGTTGCCGATTATGATGTGGCCCCCAATGTCACGGAGAACTCAGGCGAGGTCGATCAAGCTTCGAATGACCAACAGAACGGGCCCATAGGGATGCCCATGAAGGATGATCTCGAAGACACAGGCGCCCTCGACGATGGGTTGGACAGGGACTACCTCCCCGAATCCAAAGATGACGCCAACCTCGGGCCCCGAAGACTTTATAGTGCCCTTAAACCCGTCTGAGCAAGAACGCTTCCAACGATAGCTAATTGCAATGGTGCGGAGCATGAAAAGGAAGCAACATGAGTTGTATACTCATGAAAATGCACTCAACAAAAAGTGGACCAAAATCCTCGTGGCCGAGGCGGAACTCGAAGCTTGTTGCGCGACTGCCAAGTTACTCCCATGACGAAAGCTCCTGCCCAACTTCGATGACGAGGTAGCAGATAACTAGCTACTATTGCACAACCACGCGGGTTTGGCTGACCGTCCCCCTAGAGGACGAGATTGGCCAACGGGGGTGACTAAATAACCCCCCATCAAAACCCGCCTTCATGGCAAGAACCTAGTCGATTATCTCAAGCCCTACGATTTGCGTGATTAGATACAGGCCAATAAAGCTCCTTCTCGATCCATTTACGGACTTAGAGAATGCGCGCCTACCGGCCTGGATAGCTACGATGACTGGTTAGAAAGACATGAAAGAGCCCGGGAACTGCCATGGGCTATGATGTCGGCCAACATCCGACAAGATGCGACACAATATCGAGGGCCCGCACACCTAGTATGTTTCACAAATGAGGTCATGGAGCATCAGTTCCTAGAAGGGTTCAAACCTATCAATATCGATCAATACAATAGAACGACTTACCCAACTATTTGTATCAAATACTTTCTTCTCCATATTCACATGGCCCGAGCTGATGACCTCCATGCCATAAAATATTTGCCGCTCTAGCTTAAAGGACCGACGAGGCACTAGCTCCATAGCCTCCCTAGAAATTTTATCGGAAGCTGGGAGGAGCTCGAGGAGGCCTTTAGGAAAAACTAACAGGGAACCTATGTTTGACCCCTGCATGTCGATGACCTCAGCCACATTGTCCAACAAGAGGGCGAATTAGCTTGGATATTCTGGAACCGGTTCTTAACTATAAAGAACCAGATTGTTGACTGTCCCAACGCGACATTCAAGCATAGCATTCGAGATGAATGGCTTGCCGAATAGCTTGGGCAAGATAAGCCGAGAACCATGATGGCTCTCACCTCTTTAATGACCCGCTTTTGTGCATGTGAGGATAGTTGGGTGGCTCGCAGCTCTCGCAGGAATGACCATGGTACCTCGGAAGTACGCAATAGGAATAGTAGATCTATCCGCAACAGAAATAAACGCCGGAACAAGAACAACGGTAGCAATGCCAAGGATCCAGCCATGGTTCAACAGCTCATGGGCTGGACCCGAGAAGAGGCCATTTAAAGGGAACAAGGACGGCCCAAGCGCTCTAGATAAAATACTTTACATGCCTTGCCAAACTCATGGCACCTCAGATAAGCCCGCCAACCACACCAATCGACATTGTTGGGTGTTCAAATAGGCCGGCAAAGCATTTGCCCAGGAGCGGGGCAAGGGCCAGTCGTGGAGTGACGACGAGGACGAACTTCGCAGGCCAAATAATGGAGGCTAAAATCAGTTTCCCTCCAAGGTCAAGGACGTGAATATGAGCTACGTCACACACATGCCTACAAAGGAGTGGACACGTGCACTTCAAGACGTCTACGCCTTAGAGCCTATGGCCCTGAAATACAGCCCATTGCCGGCTCGCCCTGTCACTTTCGACAAGAAGGACCATCTGACCGGTATCCATCGTGGAGGGATGGCCACCCTAGTCCTAGATCCCATTGTTGATGGATTCCACTTAACACGCGTCCTTATGGACGACAGAAGCAGTCTGAACCTGATCTATGCAGTCATTATCAGGAAAATGTGTATTGATTCATCATGAATCAAACACAGTAACACCACTTTCAAGGGTGGCATACCCGGGATGGAGGCTCAATGCATGAGCACTGTAACACTTGGAGTAGTTTTCGGCTCACCCGAGAACTTCCGGAGTGAGGACTTGCCTTTTGATATAGCTCTGTTCCATAGTGGTTACCACGCTTTGCTTGGTCGTACTGCGTTTGCCCACTTTAACGTGGTGTCACACTACGCTTACCTAAAGCTCAAGATGCCAGGACCCAACGGCATCATTACCATTAATGGTAACACAGACCGGTCCCTCCGTATAGAGAGCAAGCAACAATGTTCGTAGCTGATGTCCAGGTGGAAGAGGAAGCGGCCCGACATGCAGCTCAGAAGGACACATCAGGTTCCTCAAAACGCGTCCCTACTACCACTTCGAACCCTCAACAACCTTGCGTGCATCCTAAATAGGGACACACGCTCCCCACTCCCCTTAACTGATCAAAGACGACGCACCTCAGGTACATAATTTTGCACTTAAAATTCTATGGCAGTGATAACCCACAAGTATAGGGGATCACAATAGTTTTTGAGGGTAGATTATTCAACCCAAATTTATTGATTCGACACAGGGGGAGCCAAATAATATTCTCAAGTATTAGCAGCTGAATTGTCAATTCAACCACACCTAGAAAACTTAATATCTGCAACAAAGTATTTAGTAGCAAAGTAGTATGGAAGTAACGGTAACCGTAGCAAAAGTAACAGTAGCAGTTTTGTAGTGATGGTGACATCAACAGTAACGAAAGTAACAAAGCAAGTATCAATATGGAACGAACTCATAGGAAATGGATCGGCAATGATAGGTGTCGGATAATATTAATCATGTAGCAGTTATAACATAGGGTGACACAGAACTAGCTCCAATTCATCAATGTAATGTAGGCATGTATTCTGAATATAGTCATACATGCTTATGGAAAAGAACTTGCATGACATCTTTTGTCCTACCCTCCCGTGGCAGCGGGGTCCTAATGGAAACTAAGGGATATTAAGGCCTCCTTTTAATAGAGTACATGTAGTGAATACATGAACTGCTCAAACTATGGTCATCACCAGGAAGTGCCCCGGTTATTGTCACTCGGAGTTTGCCGGATCATAACACATAGTAGGTGATTATAGACTTGCAAGATAGGATCAAGAACACACATATATTCATGAAAACATAATAGGTTCAGATCTGAAATCATGGCACTCCTGCCCTAGTGACAAGCATTAAGCATAGCAAAGTCATAGCAACATCAATCTCAAAACATAGTCGATACTATGGATCAAACCCTAACAAAACTAACTCGATTACATGATAAATCTCATCCAACCCATCACCGTCCAGCAAGCCTACGATGGAATTACTCACGCACGATGGTGAGCATCATGAAATTCGTGATGACGACGGCGACGGTCTCCACTCTCCGGAGCCCCGAGGGGACTCCAGATCAGGTCTCACGATGAAGAACAGGAGGTGGCGGTGGCTCCGTATAGTAAAACGCGATGGGAACTTCTCTCTGATTTTTTTCTCCGCGAAAGAGACTATATAGAGTTGGAGTAGACGTCGGTGGAGCCTCAGGGGGCCCACATGGCAGGGGGGCGCGCCCTAGGGGCGGGGGCGCCCCCACCCATGTGGACAGGGTGTGGGCCCCCTGTGGTGGATCTTTACGCCAATATTTTTTATATTTTTTATTCCCCGTAAAATTTCAGGTCATTCCGAGAACTTTTATTTCTACACAAAAATAACACCAAGGCAATTCTGCTGAAAATAGCGCCAGTCCGGGTTAGTTCCATTCAAATCATGCAAATTAGAGTCCAAAACAAGGGCAAAAGAGTTTGGAAAAGTAGATACAATGGAGACGTATCAACTCCCCCAAGCTTAACCCATTGCTTGTCCTTAAGCAATTCAGTTGAGAAACTGAAAGTGATAAAGAAAAACTTTTACAAACTCTGTTTGATCTTGTTGTTGTAAATACGTAAAGCTATCATTCAAGTTTTCAGCAAATATTATGAACTAACTACATTCATAATAACATTTAGGTCTCATGTTTACTCATATAAATGGCATAATCAACTAGCGAGCAATAAAAATAAATCTTGGATGACAACACTTTTTCAAAATAATCGTGATACAATATGATAAAGTGGTATGTCGCTAGCCCTTTTTGAGACCGCAAAACATAAATGCAGAGCACCTAAGAAGATCAAGGACCCACTAAACATTGTAATTCATGGTTAGAGAGATCCAGTCATACTCATACTCAACATCAAGTAATAGCAAAGCATATAAATGACAGAGGTGCTCTCAGACTGGTACTTTTTATAAGAGGATGATGACTCAGCAAAAAAAGTAAATAGATAGGCCCTTCGTAGAGGGAAGTAGGGATTTGCAGAGGTGCCAAAGCTCAAGTTTTTGAATAAGAGATGAATACAATTTTGAGCAATATGCTTTCTTTGTCAACGCTGCGACCAAGTGTTCTCAATATCTTCCATGCTACATACATTATAGGCGGTTCCCAAACATAATGATAAAGTTTTACTCCCCCTCCACCATCAAATACACTGCACGGCTTATACGAAACAACGGGTACCGTCCAAACTAGCAACAGTCCAAGGGGATCTTTGTTTCATTATAATTTGATTTGATTTTTGATCTTTTGATCATGGGACTAGGTATCCTGGTTACCAGCCATTTTCTCGTGAATGACAACCGGAGTCCACTCATCGTGAGAATAACCCACCTAGCATGGAAGATATTGATAGCCCCCAGTCACCAAATGAGCGATTTGGGCATAGCAAACAAAATTTTATTTGAAGGTTTAGAGTTTGGCACATGCAAATTTACTTGGAATGGCAGGTAAATACCGCATATAGGTAGGTATGGTGGACTCTTATGGAACAACTTTGAGTTTATGGAAGTTGATGCACAAGCAGCATTCCCGCTTAGTACAAGTGAAGGCTAGAAAGAGACTGGGAAGCGACCATCTAGAGAGAAACAATGGTCATAAACATGCCTTGAGATTAATCAACGTTGAATGCAAGCATGTGTAGGATATAAACAACCATGAACATAAATATCGTGGAGGCTATGTTTTTTTTTCAACTACATGTGTGAACATGTGCCAAGTCGAGTCACTTAAATCATTCAAAGGAGGGTACCATCCTATCATACCGCATCACAATCATTTTAAAAGCATGTTGGCACGCAAGGTAAACCATTATAAGCTCCCAGCTAATTAAGCATGGCATGAGTAACTATAATCTCTAATTGTCATTGCAAACATGTTTCATTCATAAAGAGCTGAATCAGGAATGTCAAGCTAATCATATTTACAAAAACAAGCTAGGTTGAGTTCATGCCAGCTTTTATCCATCTCAATCATTTCATCATATATCGTCATTATTGCCTTTCACTTGCACAACCGAACGGTATGAGTAATAATAATAGTGCACGTGCATTGGACTATATTGGAATCTGCAAACATTTTTTCAGAGGAGAAGACAAGGTAATATGGGCTCTTCGTTAGTTCAACAATAATGCATATGAGAGCCACTCATCAATTTCATTGTGGTCTTCTCCTCTCAACCACCAAAGAAAAGAAAAGAATTTCAAAGAAACACATTGAAATATTTTTGGGGTTTTTGTTTTTTCTGAAGAAAGCAAAACAAGAATGAGAAAACTATTTACACGGGAAAGCTCCCAGCAAACAAAAGAAGTACGAGAAATCTTTTTGGATTTTCTTTTAATACTACAAACTACTAAAAGAACTTAAGAGAAAGAAAAGACAAAAAGAAACAGGAAATATTTTTGGGGTTTCCAAAATTTTCAAACACACAAGAAGGAAGCGAGAAAAATAAACTAGCATGGATGAAACAATGAAAAAGTATGAACACCGACAACTGGAATGAATGTGTGAACATGAATGTAATGTCGGTGACAAATACGTACTCCCCCAAGCTTCGGCTTTTGCCTAAGTTGATCTATGGCCACCACTTGCCTAGATGATATCCAAAATGATAGTTGGGGTTGTACTGTGCTGCAGAAGCTACTGCTAGGCAAGCTCCCTCCTAAAGGCGAGCAGTCTCCGCCTCTCTCTCATATGCGTTCGCCTCCTCTCTGGTTATAAAATATCTCCCTTTTGCTTGAAAGTCAAAGAAAGCAGGAGCATGAAGAGCAATATGGATGACACGCCGTCTATCAAAGATTAATCGGTACTGAAGGTGATGTTCATTTCTCTCGAGAAACTAATAACGTATCATGGCTTCATAATCTAGAAAAGCTGGTGATAGCTCAACATCATATATTCTTACGGGCACACCTAAATAGTTAGCTAAGCGAGTTGCATATATACCTCCAAATAAATCTCCATCTTTAGCATTAAGGTGCAACCTCCTCGCAATAATTGCTCCTAAATCAGCTCTTATCACCTAACACTGCACATTTAACGATACTGAGATCTGGGACACAAATATGACAATGCTCGTGTTTACCCTTAATGCATCTACCTACGAAGGGAGCAACATAATGTATAGCTGGACAATGAATGCTCCATATGGTGGCTTGTGTAATATTTCTAGTTTCCCCCACGGTGATGCTATCAAGGAAATCACGGTATTCAGATTTGTGAGGATCACTGAGACTACCCCATTGTGGAATTTTGCATGCAACACAAAAATATTCTAGGTCCATGGTATAAGATTCATCATAAAGATCAAACATGACCGTATGGGTAGTGCGCTTGGATGAAAATTCAAACCTCCGCACAAAGGAATCGGGAGGTAATAGTGTTGCCAGCACTTATCTGATAAGAAGTCCTCAAGGCCGGCATTTTGTATGTATGCATCAAACTCATCTTTGAATCCTGCGCGAATCATAAATTCATCCGACGGCCATTCACGAGGCCGTACTTGAGCATCTCTTGGTGGGTCAAGGTCCGGTTCGCGTATCACGTGCCTCGGTGCTTGTTTTCTTCAAGGGCCACCTTGAAATGTTCTCCTAGACATTTTCTTTTCTGTAAAATTCTGAATTTTTTAGTGACTCAAAATAAAGTGAACTAAACTCAACAAAATTTATAACAACTATTCCTACAAGTGTCTAGAGGCTATATCATGCATCAAAACAGCTTTGAACCATATAAATGTGACATGCAAGCTCAAGAACATGCACACTACAGCAGCAAAAATTTGCATTAAATAAAGCACTAGAACAAAAACTAATTGGACCATTGGAGGAGTCACATACCGAAGACCAATCCCCCAAAACAGTTTTGCAAATGATGGATTAAGCAAGGAGATCGAAAATGGCAGCAAGATGAGCTAGAACACGGGTTTGAGCTGGTGATTGATTTTTTCTAAAGGAAGAAGGAGAGGATGGGTGGTGGAATAAGTGGAGGGGGCCAACAGGGGGCGCGCCCAGGGGCTAGGCAGCGCCCTCCACCCTTGTGGCCCCCTGGTGCAACCCCCTGGTGCATACTTAGTGCCAAAAATCTTAAAATATTCTAGAAAAAATCATATTAAATTTTCAGGGCATTTGGAGAACTTTTATTTTCGGGACTTTTTTTATTGCACAGATAAATTAGAAAACAGACAGATAATACTAGTTTTTCTTTATTTAATCTAAATAACATTAAGTAAAAGTTGTGTACAAAAGGTGGTGTTCTCTGACTTCATCCGTCTCATACTCATCAAAAAGGAATCCGTCAATGAGGTTGATCAAGTCTCATTAACAAACTTCTTTCTAATATCATAAAACCGGAGAATTTTTGAATAACATTGGGTTACCTCAATGGGGATATGCATGTCCCCAACAATAAAAATATCATATTTCTTCTTAACAGTAGGAAGAGGGAATTCAAAACCTCCAATAGTGATAGTTGAAATTTTTCCAATAGAATTGATGCTATTAACTTGAGGTTGTTTCTTCGGAAAGTGTACCGTATGCTCATTACCATTTACATGAAAAGTGACATTGCCTTTGTTGCAATCAATAACAGCCCCCGCAGTGTTCAAAAAGGGTCTACCAAGGATAATTGACATACTATCGTCCTCGAGAATATCTAGAATAACAAAGTCTGTTGAGATAGTAATGTTTGCAACCACAACAGGCACATCCTCAGAAATACCGATTGGTATAGCAGTTATTTTATCAGCCATTTTCAAAGAGATTTTAGTAGGTGTCAACTTATTCAACACCGGCTCCAAGATCACATAAAGCAGTTTTAACATAGTTTCGTTTAATGGAGCATGGTATAGTAGGTATTCCCGAATCTCCAAGTTTCTTTGGTATTCCACCCTTAAAAGTATAATTAGCAAGCATGGTGGAAATTTCAGCTTTCGGTATCTTTCTTTTATTAGTAACAATTTCTTTCATATACTTGGCATAAGGAGGCATTTTAAGCATATCAGTCAAACGCATACGTAAAAGAAGATAGGTCTAATCATCTCACAAAAGTGCTCAAAATCCTCATTACCCTTTTTCTTGGATGGTTTAGGAGGAAAGGGCATGGGTTTCTGAACCCATGGTTCCCTTTCTTTACCATTTTCCTAGCAATGAAGTCTCTCTTATCATAACGTTGATTCTTTGACTGTGGGTTATCAAGATCAACAATAGGTTCAATCTCTACATCATTATCATTACTAGATTGAGCATCGGTTTGAACATCATTATTAACATCATCACTAGGTTCATGTTCATTACCAGACTGAGTCTCAGCATCTAAAATATAAATATTATTAGGATTCTCACGTGTGTCTACAACAGGTTCACTAGCATGCATAGTGCTATTAGTTTTCTTTTTCTTTTTATTAGTATGACTAGGTTTATCAATATTAATTCTCCGAGAATCTTGCTCAATTCTCTTAGGATGGCCCTCAGGATACAAAGGTTCCTGAGTTATTTTACCATCTCTAGTAGCAACCATAAAAGCTTTATCATTATTTTTTACTATTCAACTCATTGAGCAAAGGTTCGTGGTAAGTTGTGGCATTTTTGCAACAATAGCCCACTTCTCTGCTCCAATTTACAGAAAACCCCTTATTATCTTGAAAGCAACCACACCGCTCCCTCACCTCATCAAAACAGCCTAAGAAATATATATATACTCCCATAAAAGACTCAGTTGGTGATGGTGGTGTGTCTGCTATCCGTCGTTTCTGACCATTAGATCTGCATCTAACGGCTGTGAGGTAAGTTGTGGCATTTTTGCAACAATAGCCCACTTCTGTGCTCCAATTTCCTGAAAACCCCTTATTATCTTGAAAGCAACCACATCCCTCCCTCACCTCATCAAAATAGCTTGAGAAATATATATATATATATATATATATATATATATATATATATATAT
>LR738709.1:271378044-271400785 GCA_902687465.1 Secale cereale
CCCCCCACACACACACGCCCGGGAATCGGGAGTACTCCACGGCCCATCCGGCACGACACATAGCTTAGGGAAGGCGTGTTGCGTAGCATTTTCACTTTTATGTGGGACCGCTGTTGAGGGAACCGACTATTGGCAAACCGCACCCCACCCGCCGCCGGGTTGGAAAACAGAAACGAGGGGAAGATCTAGCTGTAGCACGAAAGCCAAGAAATTTGGTGTCGGATGGGGCTCGTTGATAGAGTAGGAGTATTCTGTACTACTCTACTCCTACTAGTACCACTATACAACTAGTACTACCACTATACAACTAGTATGTAGGTGCACGTCACAACATCGTAGGAACAAAAAACGGGAAGATCTTGTTTTGGGTGATTTATCTTTTTTTCTGTCTACGTAGTATGAATAATATGATGAGGGGGGCACCCATGAAGCTTATGTGGCTTGGTTTCATGGCTACGAAAGGTTAGAGAAAAATAAATAGATAATGTGTTTAGAGTGCACTCCACTAAACAGATATACTTTGGATCCATTGCAACGGGCCGACACATCTATATCTATACCCCCTATATAGTGTGTGAATAACTTTGAAAGTTGGTCGTTGGATGAAGCCAATCTGACAGTACAAAGATGGCAAATCCGAGCACTACTGGTCGTTGGATATCATCTACATTCCACCAGATTTTGCCACATGTAGAATCTAGAAGACTCCACATGTAGAAGCATAATGCACAAACCACCAGAATCTCATGCGTGCAATGCACATGTACCTTACTAGTAGTTGGTAGTAGTAAGAAACAAATTCCGGGTTTGGCACGAGCTCGTACTGCGGGAGCACCACAAGGCCTGCCGCAGGAGTTACATTTCCCTCTCGGGGCCCACGGGACCGAACTTTAGTGGCTTAGTGTCCGGCCTATGAGTCAATGACATGCGGACCTTAAATGCGGTTGGCCCACATGTCATTCTCATGGTGGTGGTGTGGTTCGCGACTCACTCCTTCAAGATGAACCGGCCGGTGGTGGCGTTGCCGTGGCGTGGGTGCCACAGCTGGGCATCGGGGCGTTACGAGGCGTAGATGACCACACCGGAGGGTACTACCTGTAGTACAGAAGTACTCCAGCTAAGGATTGATGCCCGGGAAGAAATGTGTCACAGCCTCTGGATGAAAATTCGATGGTGCGGGACGTGTGGTGTCATGGGTTCGTGCAGCGTCGTGGGAATCACGTGTGGCTGTGGTAGAAACTTGATGTTTGCCGCATTTTAGGTGGCCCACATGTCATTCACACAAAGGCAAAGGGGCGGTGCGGCCGAGAGGGGTGAGGCGCACGTCGGGGGACGTGGTGCCGTGGGCTGGAGCGGCGTCGTGGGAATCGCGAGTGGGAGTGGATGAAACGTGATGGTCGCCGTAGTTGAACTTCCATGGACAAGCTGTCATGTCTACGGACACATGCATTGCATACCGATCACTGGAAGGAGTAGTAGAGAAAGCTAGGTGGATAAATAGTTCCTTATAGTCAAGCGGACCCACGCTACTACTTGTTCCAAAGACATACACACCATCGAAATTATCCATCTATATCAATATACATAGAGAGGGAATATTTTTTTACAAGAGAGGAAATAGTTCATCCATCCATAATGCCCTGCTGCTGGTGCAACATCTTCTTCTTCTACTTCTTCTCATTTTCTGTGGGAGACGGCTTCGCAACAAGCTCTCTGGACCTTGCAGCTATCTTGAAACTCACACGGGCATCAAGGGCAGCATATTTTATCTGCTTATACGTCAAGGGATAATTCTCCCATCCAGATGACCTTAATGCCAGCGTCTCGTCACCCTTCTGAAGATTTGTTCCTAGCACAAAATTTGCTACGTCGAATAGGGATGGTGTCGGTTTATCACAATCTTCAACAGGAATTTTTATTCTGGTTTGTAGGTGAGCGATGCTTTTCAAATCAAGGTTGTACGGCTCCAACTTATGTGTGTCCCCTGCAATGGCTGCCCCACAGAAGTATATGTCCTCCAGAGAAAAGAAATCGTGAAGCTTACCTGGTATGGAGGGCGCGTGTATGATGTGGTACACCAAAACATCATCTTCGAGGCACAGCTGAAGGACGGCAACGCGTTGGATCTTCCCAGTGGCACGCTCCCTATACTCTGCGTCGAGACCGATGACATTCATCTCCACCTTTTGGAGGGAGTTGGATACATTGTTGATCCACTTCCAAACAACCCTTGGGTGGTCGGTGACTGTGGCAACTATGCTCAACGAGCCTTCGACGAGGACATGTTGGACGCTAAAAACCCGCATCTCGATCTCTTTCGCCATTTTGAACCGCTGGACCGAAGGGCTATGGTTTGGATAATTAGGATTAGATGGCTAGTCTAACTGAAGAAGACGATTATTTATAGGGGCTTCAGAATTACTCCAGGTGGATGTGAAGAGGTTAAAACAATGTGAATGCAGTGTGGTTTGGATGCAAATGAAATCAAGGAGTAGTGAAGAAGCCGAGGAAAATCGGTTCCCGATGGAGAAGTAAATGGTAGAAGTGGCCTGCAGGGAGTTGATTAGATGGCTAGGTAGAATAAACGAAAAGGCTACGCGGGTAGGCTGAGGAGTGGGGCCTGTCCCTGTACGTGCCCATCCTTCCAGCACTACATGTGCCACTGGCTAGTTGAGGTCACTCTTTTGAATCACCGTGGCGAGACATTTTATGATTCCTTTTTATTTCTGCACCCCTCCTGACAGGTGGGACCTATGCAAACGAGAATTTGGTTCTGCTCGCAATATGGATGATACCTGGAGGATGAAGTGAACCCAGAGGCATGCTAGCATGGGATTACTACTCATGTTCCTACTACTCCTACTACTAGTAGTAGTACAACTGTGGTACACTTGATGCTCAAAATACTATTATTCATCCGGTCCTCACAATGAAGTGACAAGACCCCGCGCCCGAGGTGACACCAGTCCAGGAAGCGTGTCGAGGTTACCAAAGTCAGCCTCACCTTGTGCACTATGCAGTCACTGTCACCGCCGCTGTATAGCATGCCTCGCCTCATCTCCCTCTCCCCTAGCACCACTCCATCTCCATCTCCATCTCCATCTCACAGGAGATCTTGAGGTCACTCTTCATTATCTCACTATGCCCCCGCATACTCTCGCCTCGCTCGACTCCCCCAGTACCACTATTCCCTCGCTAGCCGCTCCAGCACCGACAGCCTTCTCCCCCGTAAATCAAGCCACCCAAAACCCCACCTTCCAAACTCCACCATGGCCGAACGCGAACCACACAAGATCCATATGAGCCATGATTGGAGCAATCTCCCCAGTGACGTCCTCGACCTCTGTATGGATATGTTGAGCGCCCTGCGGCTGGCTGCATGCTCGAGGGGCATGCACACGGTAATTATCGAAGCGAGGCCAAACTTTTGAAGACACCCTGCTTGCTGCTATCTGGTCTTGTGAGATTGGATCACCATGATACGGAGGCGTACATGATGCCACTCGACTTCAATCCAATCTCCATTAGCCGAAACTTCTTTGCATGTATGTAGTGGGTCGCCGTACATCATTTCCCTCAACTTTGATCCAATCACCATCGCCCGAAACTTGTTGGCAGGTATGTACTGGGTTGGCATGAACTCCCACTGGATGGCTGCCTTCAGAGAAGACGGTAAAAGTTGGTGCTCGTGAACTTCCAGACCTCCCATGAGATTATCCTTCCTCCATTGGATTATATAGAGTTTTACCATCGCGGTCCTAGTCATCTAGATTACCACGTCAGCTGGACGGACCTTGTTTTGCAGAAGATTCTAATCTGCCAAGTGCCCACACGACATGCGAATTACGCAGACTTCAAGCTAATTGCCTTGTTCGACCGCGGACTCGCCTATCTTTACGCCAGTGCCTTCTTTAGCTGGAGACAACTCAGCTCATAGTGGATCATTGTCAAAGCTGATACACACTTCTGTGGTGCTATTGAACACAATGGCATCATCTACGCGATCGACAAAGCAGATGGCACAACGTGTTGCTGGGACGGCGCATGTAAGTTGTTTCCGTCTCATGTTAGTGATGACGCCATGACACTGTTTGAACTTTTTGTGATGATTGGCATATCCCTGTTTGAGCAGATTTTGAGTAGAACTATGGCAATTTATTAGAGACACCGTAAATCAGCTATATTTGGACTGAGTTAATTCATGCGATTGTGATCATGTCTTTACAGCCAATTTGTACCCCTGAATAATCAAACGGTTAGGAATATATGGATATTCTCCTTATTTTACAGTAATCTATATACTACTACTAAATATGAGTGTGTATCAATGGCCATGTTAGTTTCCTCATTTTCATGATGTAGAAACATGCACCACACTGTTGGTTTCATCTAACCGTACATTAAGGAAGTAAATGTGCATATGGAGAACTCTATATTTGGAAGTAGTGAAATCATGTAATGCTTACCATGTGTACATACCTATATTCGCCCTTCAACAATCAATGGCTAGAATAATATCCTCACAAAAAATTTGCCCGCAGAACACGAGTATATAACGATGCATGGTCTGTTAGTTACCTTGAAGAATTTGTTTATGAGGACAGAACATGATTCAATAACATGCATGACATGGTAGTTTCATGTGAAGAATCGATTGCGAGATAACATGAGTATAACCATGCATGGCACTTCTATATTTCCGAACCCAGTATACATTTCCCTGTATTTTCCTCCCAGTTCCAACAGGGACATATCAATGCAGTTTCTTGCATTATCCTACTCATACTCTGAACAATGCTGATCTTACATTAACAATGCATGTCCTTTTTGATATGATGCAGTGTCCCTATAGTTACTTCCCTTTGTAATCACACCACCTTTGCCAAAAACAGGGAAGCACAACTGGTTCCTCGCTCGATCAGACGACGACAAAAGACTGATGATCATTCGGACACATGAGCCGGAAAAGTTATATTGCAAAACCCTCACTGCATACAAGCACCATGAAATACGTGAGTATCTGGACAGTGGCTGTTACGTCTATGAGCAGGATACCAACTTGTTGGGGCCCTCAGGATTTTTTAGTTGGAGGCGGGTAAAGAGGCTTGGTTCACACTCTCTGTTTCTCGGACTCAATTATCCGATTAACCAGGAGATCACCATTGGCAAGGACCTTGATGGCAGAGAGGCTCTGTTTGCTATGGAAAACTATGTCTACACGGCGAGCCCTAGGAGTTCAGGAGCAAACTCCCCTGATTGTCAATGATACATCGTGCAGCCAAAAGAAGGTGAGAATGACAAAGGCACCCGGATTAACTTAGATCCTTGGATGTCTCAATTACGACAAGCAGTGATGTGGTTCAAGCCTTCAGGTTGATAGGTAATTTGGCTGTTGCGTCGAAAGGGTGGAGTCCTGGTGTCTCCGGATCATTGGTCGCTCAAGCGGGGATGCAAATTATGATGGTGTTGGATCATCTCTTCGAATGACTTTGTTGTCTTTGCTGCTTGTTCTGGATGGGTAGTTCTTTCTTTTGTTATGCATATTCCTTGTCATTTGGTCATCCTTGTCTATGTCACTCTTACTATGTAATAGTTGGCTCTGTTTAGAATGTCATTCTCGTGTGGATCACGAGAGTCTGAGCGCTGCAGATGGGTGCGTTTTGGTGGTGTAGCATGACTTCTTATGAACTATCATGTCTTGCTATTTATGTCAGTAGTAGTCACTAGTCAGTGTTTGAATGTTGTATATATCGTTGTTTCGAACTGTTTATTGTCTTGAACTATTGGTGGGCTAAATGAGGGCATCACCTTTCTCCAGTGTTCAGAGTGTATCTCCTTTTTTCAAGTTATATAATTTGAGCTCAGTGTCTTTTCGATGATGTACACTTGTTTGGGCCAGTGAGGTGTCGTTGAATATGGGCCTAGTAGTAACGCAATGCCAAACATGTCAATTATGACTCTCAGGCCAGGCTCTCAAAAGATCCTCAAAAAAAAGAACGGTCTCTCCAAAAAAGAAAGAATAAGGACTCCTAGGACGACATGTGGGCGCCATCGTGTTTTCGTGCGCTTGCGCGTAGAGAGCATATTGGCGCGTGTTCGAAATTCAAGCTGCCTTTTCATCCCTAGTCTCCCGCCCCTCCCCCACCTCTGGAATCTTGATTCCTACTCCAGTTCCCCCAAATACCCCTCCTATACTCCCTGTACTCAAGCTCACTATCATGTCGCCTGTCAACACGGATCTCCGAGCCAGAGATCCTGAGGTTCATCCTGCCTTCGGTCGCCGTGTGCTGTCGCTCAACAGTGGCATGGTGGCGTTTAACGACCAGTTTGCCGGCAAAGTGCTCATGGTAACCATCAATGGCGACCGGCCTCCCGTCTCTTCGGATGACCTTATCAAAGCTCTTGGCATTGCGCACGTCATCCAAATAAGTGATTTGCTCGTCGAAGTCTGTCCGCCACCGGCTGATTTCTTCGTCAGGTTCCGGACAACTTTCAAGTGCAGTCGTGTGTTCGAATCTTCCCGGCATTTGTTCTGCGATGGCGCGCTGGTGAGCATTGATCGGTGGCACCGAGGATGGGGCTCGGTGCCCTCTGAGCTTGAGTTTTTAACAAATCTTACCTTCCACGGCATGCCTCGACGTGCTTGGAATAGCGAGTCCATGAATGAGCTTATCAACGACCTTGGAGGTGAGCTCGTAAGTATGTTTGTTCCTCCAGACAACTGGGCTCTAACGGTTATGGCATGGATGAAGAAGCCGTCCACCATACCGAAGGTGATTGTTGTTGAGATACTGGTGTAGGAACCGGGGTTACTATTCATCGCCACCAAGGCCGCCGCGGACCACTTTAGGGATGTACCTGTATCGAGTCTTCGTGCATGTCGAAGAAGTGGTCAATCCATCAATCGAAGTCCTGCCGCCGCCGCTGGTGCCAGGGTTCGTTGACGACGTCCATTACAGGAGTCAACATCAAACTTTCCCCGTGTTGCTCGCAACGATGGATGGCACAGGGCCTACTCCATCGCGCCGCGGAGGCCACTGCTTCTTTGGGAGAAGAGGCGGGGCTGGCTGCCTGGATGTGCTCTAATTTGAGGTAACAACTGAATCTTGTCAGATACTAGTTAAATCCGAGCTATGGGTGTGAAGCACTGATGTGCCAGTACATTTGATTGTGACATGTTCTAATTTTGTACCTGAACTTTTTTTAGAAAGGGCTGTACGTCAACTTAATGTGCCAACATAACCTATTGTGTTCTCTGTCTGTTTTCTTTGCACAACATTCAAGATATTTCCCTGACATTGATAAAGACGATGAACTGTTATGTACGAGTTAGTTTGTTTCAACATAGCCCTACCCATAGCGATCCACTGCTTCCATCCTGATTGTGCCGCCTGCGTGAAATTTTTGTATGCAAGTTCAGTGTGCTATGATGTTCAATATGATTGTGTCAACTATATAAGTTTTTACTGAGCATCAACAATGCATATGGCTGAAAGATGTATTTACGAGCATCGACCGATGGGTCTCTCTCTCTCACACACACACACAAGTGGGACCCGTTGAATTATTTCTTTGCTCGTGAAAGCTTTTAATTAGTTTCCACTATAATCTAACTTTTTTCTTATGTTATTAATTGAGCTCAGTGACTTCAAAAAGTTGTACAGAAACCTTGTTTGGGCCTTTCCGGCGTCGCTGGATGTGGGCTGAGTAGCCATGTTAGGTTGTACTATACTACACAGACCTTTTTTTCAACATCAGCAATGCAACTGGGCCGACAGTTGTACACAATATCCGGGTCAACTTGTTATTCTTCGCCCCGTTGGATGCAAACTTTCCTAGGAGGTATGCATTAGGCTTAACAAGAAAATGGACCTTAAGAAATAATAAATGGGATGTAATTATAATAACTGGGCAGTAACTATAAAAAATGTAATTAGTTTAAAAAATATATTATTTTCGGAATTTGAAATTTTTAATTTCATTACTTATTGCGCGCGCAATATTTCATTGTATTTTAACGTAATACAAGTTTATTTTGAAATTATATTTAATCTGACTAGAAATTTCGGATAAAAATATTTCGGATCCCATAAAAATGTGGGATTTTTTTCGAATTCTGTTTTGAGCGTTTGGTTGAAATTATTAATCATTGTCCTAGCTAGAAAATGGGCTGTACTTTTAGCAAACTGTAAATGGGCTGTAGTAAATTCTATTAGAATTAAAAAATGGGTTGTACGTTCTTACAAATCGCAAATGGGCTATATGTTCTCTGCCACATACTTGTCGGCCTTCTAAGTTGACGCGTCCCTTAAAAAAAACTAAGTTGACGCGTATGCAAGGCTTTGTCAACAACACACGGTTCTGGCAGCTGTGGCCGTTGGATGTCCATCCAACGGATGTCGTGCTTCTGCTTCAATCTCGGATATTCCTGCTTCACCCGCCCAAAAAATGATTCCTCCCCCTGACATCTGGGGCGCATCGTTTCGGAGGCTGACCTGTGGGCCTACTAAATTGACGCGTATCAAGGGCTTTGTCAACTTAGTCAATATAAACGATTCTAGCTGCAGTGACCGTATGATGTCCATCCAACGGCCATAGTGCTTCTTCAACCTCTGGTCTTCTTGCTCCAGCCGCCCAAAGCAGCGCTGGTCGTGCCGCGTGCTCCTGGCTCCTGTGGCCGGCTGTGATGCCGCGGAGGCCTCACCGCCCCTACTACTCCCATCGCTGGCCAGGCCATCCCTCTACTCACCCATGTCGGGGAACGTAGCATAATTCAAAAAATTTCCTACGCTTCACCAAGATCAATCTAAGGAGTCATCTAGCAACGATCATAATGGAGTGCATCTACATACCCTTTGTAGATCGCGTGCAGAAGCGTTCGAAGGAACGTGGATGAAGTAGTCGTACTCTTCGCGTTCCTCGTCACCGATGATCCCAGCGCAGAACGGACGACACCTCCGCGTTCAACACACGTACGGTACAGCGACGTCTCCTCCTTCTTGATCCAGCAAGGGCGGAGGAGAGGTTGTCGGAGATCCAGCAGCACGACGGCGTGGTGGTGGATGCAACAGGAAATCCTGTAGGGCTTCGCCGGTGCCCTGCGAGAGGAGTGAGAAGTGTGACGGGAGGGGGGAGAGGCGCCAGAGGCTTGGGGCGCGGTTGCCCTCTCCTCCCCCTACTATATATAGGGGCCAGGGGGGGCGCCGGCCCTGGGAGATCAGATCTCCAGGGGGGCGGCGGCCAAGGGGGTAGACTTGCCCCCCAAGGCATAGGGGGCGCCCCCTCCCCCTAGGGTTTCAACCCTGGGCGCATGGAGGGGGGCCCATATGGGTGCGCCAGCCCACCAGGGGCTGGCCCCCTTCCCCTTGCGGCCTATGGGACCCACCGGGATGGGTGGCACCACCCGGTGGACCCCCGGGACCCCTCCGGTGGTCTCGGGACACTCCCGGTGACCCCCGGAGTTCACCCGATGGCCGAACCTGGACTTCCTATATATCATTCTTTACCTCCGGACCATTCCGGAACTCCTCGTGACGTCCGGAATCTCATCCGGGACTCCGAACAACATTCGGGTTTCCACGTGCATGTATCTCTACAACCCTAGCGTCACCGAACCTTAAGTGTGTAGACCCTACGGGTTCGGGAGACACGCAGACATGACCGAGACGACTCTCCAGTCAATAACCAACAGCGGGATCTGGATACCCATGTTGGTTCCCATGTGTTCCTCGATGATCTCATCGGATGAACCACTGTGTCAAGGATTCACTCAATCCCGTATGTTATTCCCTTTGGCTATCGGTACGGTACTTGCCCGGGATTCGATCGTCGGTATGCCCGATACCTTGTTCAATCTCGTCATGGCAAGTCTCTTTACTCGATCCGTAATACATCATCCCTTGACTAACTCCTTAGTCACCTTGAGCTCATTATGATGATGTCTTACCGAGAGGGCCCAGAGGTACCTCTCCGTCATACGGAGTGACAATATCCCAGTCTCAGTTCGTACCAACTCAACAGACACTTTTGGAGATACCAGTTGCATACCTTTATAGCCACCCAGTTACGTTGTGACGTTTGGCACACCCAAAGCATTCCTACGATATCCGGGAGTTGCACAACCTCATGGTCTAAGGAATAAATACTTGACACCAGAAAACCTTATGCATTACGAACTATACGATCTCGTGCTAGGCTCAAGATTGGGTCTTGTCCATCACATCATTCTCCTAATGATGCGATCCCGTTATCACTGACATCCTATGTCCATGGTCAGGAAACCGTGACCATCTGTTGATCAACGAGCTGGTAACTAGAGGCTTACCAGGGACACATTGTGGTCTATATATTCACACATGTATCGCTGTTTCCGTACAATACAATTTAAGCATGAATAACAGACAATTATCATGCACAAGGAAATATAATAATAATACTTTTATTATTGCCTCTAGGGCATATTTCCAACAGTCTCCCACTTGCACTAGAGTCAATAATCTAGTTACATTGTGATCAATCGAACACCCATAGAGTTCTGGTGTTGATCATGTTTTGCCCGTGGAAGAGGTTTAGTCAACGGGTCTGCAACATTCAGATCCGTATGCACTTTACAAATATCTATGTCTCCATCTTGAACATAATTCCGGATGGAGTTGAAATGGCGCTTGATGTGCTTGGTCTTCTTGTGAAACCTGGGCTCCTTCGTAATGGCAATAGCTCCAGTGTTGTCACAGAAGAGAGTCATCGGGCTTGACGCGCTTGGAATGACTCCTAGGTCGGTGATGAACTCCTTCATCCAGACTCCTTCTTGTGCTGCTTCGCAAGTAGCTATGTACTCCGCTTCACATGTAGAATGCGCCACGACACTCTGCTTGCAACTACACCAGCTGACTGCTCCACCATTCAAAATATACACGTATCCGGTTTGTGATTTAGAGACATCTAGATCTGTGTCGAAGCTAGCATCGATGTAACCCTTTACGACGAGCTCTTCGTCACCTCCATAGACGAGAAACATATCCTTAGTCCTTTTCAGGTACTTTAGGATGTTCTTGACCGCTGTCCAGTGTTCCATACCAGGATCACTTTGGTACCTCCCTACCAAACTTATGGCAAGGTTCACATCAGGTCTGGTACACAGCATGGCATACATGATAGAACCTATGGCTGAGGCATAGGGAATGACACTCATCTTTTCTCTATCTTCTGCCGTGGTCGGGGACTGAGCCTTGCTCAATCTCATACCTTGCAAAACAGGCAAGAACCCCTTCTTGGACTGATCCATATTGAACTTCTTCAATATCTTGTCAAGGTATGTGCTTTGTGAAAGACCAATGAGGCGTCTTGATCTATCCCTATAGATTTTGATGCCTAATATGTAAGCAGCTTCTCCAAGGTCCTTCATTGAAAAACTCTTGTTCAAGTAGGCCTTTACATTTTCCAAGAATTCTATATCATTTCCCATCAGCAATATGTCATCTTCATATAATATGAGAAATGCTACAGAGCTCCCACTCACTTTCTTGTAGATACAGGCTTCTCCATAAGTCTGTATAAAGCCAAACGCTTTGATCACATCATTAAAGCGAATATTCCAACTCCGAGATGCTCGCACCAGCCCGTAAATCGAGCGCTGGAGCTTGCACACCTTGTTAGCATTCTCTGGATCGACAAAACCTTCTGGCTGCATCATATACAACTCTTCCTTGAGGAAGCCATTAAGGAATGCCGTTTTGACGTCCATTTGCCATATCTCATAATCATAGAATGCGGCAATTGCTAACATGATTCTGACTGACTTCAGCATCGCTACGGGAGAGAAAGTCTCATCGTAGTCAATCCCTTGAACTTGTCGATAACCCTTAGCGACAAGCCGAGCCTTATAGATGGTCACATTACCATCCGTGTCTGTCTTCTTCTTAAATATCCATTTATTTTCTATGGCGTGCCTATCATCAGGCAAGTCCACCAAAGTCCATACTTTGTTTTCATACATGAATTCTATCTCGGATTTCATGGCTCCAAGCCATTTATTGGAATCCGGGCCTGCCATCGCTTCTTCATAGTTCGAAGGTTCACCGTTGTCTAACAACATGATTCCCATGACAGGGTTGCTGTACCACTCTGGTACGGAACGTGTCCTTGTGGACCTTCGAAGTTCAGTAGTAACTTGATCTGTTTATTCATGATCATCATCATTAACTTCCTTTCTTGTCGGTGCAGGCACCTCAGGAACAATTCCCTGCGCTGCGCTACTTTCCGGTTCGGGAGGGGTGACTGTCACCTCATCAAGTTCTACTTTCCTCCCACTCACTTCTTTCGAGAGAAACTCTTTCTCCAGAAAGGATCAATTCTTGGCAACCAAGACTTTGCCTTCGGATCTGTGGTAGAAGGTGTACCCCATCGTTTCCTTTGGGTATCCTATGAAGACGCATTTTCCGATTTGGGTTCGAGCTTCTCAGGTTGAAGTTTCTTGACATAAGCATCGCAACCCCAAACTTTCAGAAACGACAACTTAGATTTCTTGCCAAACCAAAGTTCATATGGTGTCGTCTCAACGGATTTCGACGGAGCCCTATTTAAAGTGAATGCGGCAGTCTCTAAAGCATAACCCCAAAAAGATAGCGGTAAGTCGGTGAGAGACATCATAGATCGCACCATGTCCAACAGAGTACGATTTCGACGTTCGGACACACTGTTATGCTGAGGTGTTCCGGGCGGTGTCAATTGTGAAACAATTCCACAGTTCCTAAGGTGCGTGCCAAATTCATGACTCAAATATTCACCCCCACGATCCGATCGCAAGAACTTTATTTTTCTGTCACGTTGATTCTCAATCCCATTCTGAAATTCCTTGAACTTTTCAAAGGTCTCAGACTTGTGTTTCATTAAGTAGATATACCCATATCTACTCAAGTCATCTGTGAGGGTGAGAACATAACGATAGCCTCCGCGAGCCTCAACACTCATTGGACCGCACACATCGGTATGTATGATTTCCAATAAGTTGGTTGCTCGCTCCATTGTTCCGGAGAACGGAGTCTTGGTCATCTTGCCCAAAAGGCATGGTTCGCACGTGTCAAATGATTCATAATCAAGAGACTCCAGAAGTCCATCAGCATGAAGCTTCTTCATACGTTTGACACCAATATGACCAAGGCGGCAATGCCACAAGTATGTGGGACTATCATTATCAACTTTACATCTTTTGGCATTCACACTATGAACATGTGTATCATCACGATCGAGATTCATCAAAAATAAACCATTGACCAGCGGGGCATGACCATAAAACATATCTCTCAAATAAGTAGAACAACCATTATTCTCAGATTTAAATGAGTAGCCATCTCGCATAAGACGAGATCCAGATACAATGTTCATGCTCAAAGCTGGTACTAAATAACAATTATTAAGGTTTAAAACTAATCCCGAGGGTAGATGTAGAGGCAGCGTGCCGACGGTGATCACATCGACCTTGGAACCATTCCCGACGCGCATCGTCACCTCGTCCTTCGCCAGTCTCCACTTATTCCGCAACTCCTGCTTAGAGTTACAAATATGAGCAACTGCACCGGTATCAAATACCCAGGAGCTACTACGAGCGCTGGTAAGGTACACATCAATAACATGTATATCATATATACCTTTGACGTTGCCGGCCTTCTTGTCCGCTAAGTATTTGGGGCAGTTCCGCTTCTAGTGACCCGTTCCCTTGCAATAAAAGCACTCAGTCTCAGGCTTGGGTCCATACTTTGGCTTCTTCCCGGCAACTGGTTTACCGGGCGCGGCAACTCCCTTGCCGTCCTTCTTGAAGTTCTTCTTACCCTTGCCCTTCTTACCCTTGCCCTTCTTGAACTTAGTGGTTTTATTGACCATCAACACTTGATGCTCTTTCTTGATCTCCACCTCCGCTGATTTCAGCATTGAATACACCTCGGGAATGGACTTCTCCATCCCCTGCATATTGAAGTTCAACACGAAGCTCTTGTAGCTTGGTGGGAGCGACTGGAGGATTCTATCAACGACCGCTTCGTCCGGGAGATTCATTCCCAACTGAGACAAGCGGTTGTGCAACCCAGAAATCTTGAGGATGTGCTCACTAACAGAACTGTTTTCCTCCATCTTACAGCTGTAGAATGCGTTGGAGACATCATATCTCTCAACTCGGGCATGAGCCTGGAAAACCATTTTCAGCTCTTGGAACATCGCATATGCCCCGTGGTGCTCAAAACGCTTTTGGAGCCCCGATTCTAAGCTGTAGAGCATGCCGCACTGAACCAAGGAGTAATCATCACAACGCGACTGCCAAGCGTTCATAACATCTTGGTTTGCCGGGGCGGGAGCGTCACCTAGCGGTGCTTCTAGGACATAAGTTTTCTTGGTAGCTATGAGGATGATCCTCAGGTTACGGACCCAGTCCGTATATTTGCTACCATCGTCTTTCAGCTTGGATTTCTCTAGGAACGCGTTGAAGTTGAGGGTGACATGAGCGTGGGCCATTTGATCTACAAGACATATTGTAAAGAATTTAGACTAAGTTCATGATAATTAAGTTCATCTTAATCAAATTTTAATGAACTCCCACTCAGATTGACATCTCTCTAGTCATCTACGTGATACATGATCCGAATCCACTAGCCCGTGTCCGATCATCACGTGAGACGGACTAGTCATCAACGGTGAACATCTTCATGTTGATCGTATCTTCTATACGACTCATGTTCGACCTTTCGGTCTTCCGTGTTCCGAGGCCATGTCTGTACATGCTAGGCTCGTCAAGTGAACCCTAAGTGTATTGCGTGTGTAAATCTGGCTTACACCCGTCGTATGCGAACGTTAGAGCCTATCACACCCGATCATCATGTGGTGCTTCGGAACAACGATCCTTAGCAACGGTGCACAGTTAGGGGGAACACAATTCTTGAAATTTTTTAGTGAGAGATCATCTTATTTACTACCGTCGTTCTAAGTAAACAAGATGCATAAACATGATAAACATCACATGCAATCAAATAAAGTGACATGATATGGCCAATATCATCTTGCTCCTTCGATCTCCATCTTCGGGGCACCATGATCATCTTTGTCACCGGCTCGACACCATGATCTCCATCATCATGATCTCCATCATCATGTCTTCTTGAAGTCGTCACGCCGACTATTACTTCTACTACTATGGCTAACGCTTAGCAATAAAGTAAAGTAATTACATGGCGTTATTCAGTGACACGCAGGTCATACAATAATTAAGACAACTCCTATGGCTCCTGCCGGTTGTCATTATCATCGACATGCAAGTCGTGATTCCCTATTACAAGAACATGATCAATCTCATACATCACATATATCATTCATCACATCTTCTTGGCCATACCACATCACATAGCACATGCTGCAAGAACAAGTTAGACGACCTCTAATTGTTGTTGCAAGTTTTTACGTGGCTTCTATAGGTTTTCTAGCAAGAACGTTTCTTACCTACGCCAAAACCACAACGCGATTTGTCAATTTCTATTTACCCTTCATAAGGACCCTGTTCATCGAATCCGATCCGACTAAAGTGGGAGAGACAGACACCCGCCAGCCACCTTATGCATCTAGTGCATGTCTGTCGGTGGAACCAGTCTCACGTAAGCGTACGTGTAAGGTCGGTCCGGGCCGCTTCATCCCACAATGCCGCCGAATCAAGATTGGACTAGTAACGGCAAGAAAATTGAGCAAACTCAACGCCCACAACTTGTTTGTGTTCTACTCGTGCAAGATGCTACGCAAAGACCTAGCTCTGATGCCACTGTTGGGGAACGTAGCAGAATTCAAAAATTTTCCTACGCTTCACCAAGATCAATCTAAGGAGTCATCTAGCAACGAGCATAATGGAGTGCATCTACATACCCTTTGTAGATCGCGTGCAGAAGCGTTCGAAGGAACGTGGATGAAGTAGTCGTACTCTTCGCGTTCCTCGTCACCGATGATCCCAGCGCCGAACGGACGGCACCTCCGCGTTCAACACACGTACGGTACAGCGACGTCTCCTCCTTCTTGATCCAGCAAGGGCGGAGGAGAGGTTGTCGGAGATCCAGCAGCACGACGGCGTGGTGGTGGATGCAACAGGAAATCCTGCAGGGCTTCGCCGGTGCCCTGCGAGAGGAGTAGGAAGTGTGACGGGAGGGGGGAGGGGTGCCAGAGGCTTGGGGTGCGGCTGCCCTCTCCCCCCCACTATATATAGGGGCCAGGGGGGGGGC
This sequence comes from Secale cereale, assembly GCA_902687465.1. Taxonomy (NCBI): domain Eukaryota; kingdom Viridiplantae; phylum Streptophyta; class Magnoliopsida; order Poales; family Poaceae; genus Secale; species Secale cereale. The sequence goes on from LR738709.1 coordinate 271,394,289, forward strand.
GCCGGCCCTGGGAGATCAGATCTCCAGGGGGCGGCGGCCAGGGGGGTAGACTTGCCCCCCAAGGCATAGGGGGCGCCCCCTCCCCCTAGGGTTTCAACCCTAGGCGCATGGAGGGGGGCCCATATGGGTGCGCCAGCCCACCAGGGGCTGGCCCCCTTCCCCTTGCGGTCTATGGGACCCACCGGGATGGGTGGCCCCACCCGGTGGACCCCCGGGACCCCTCTGGTGGTCCCGGGACACTCCCGGTGACCCCCGGAGTTCACCCGATGGCCGAAACTGGACTTCCTATATATCATTCTTTACCTCCGGACCATTCCGGAACTCCTCATGACATCCGGGATCTCATCCGGGACTCCGAACAACATTCGGGTTTCCACGTGCATGTATCTCTACAACCCTAGCGTCACCGAACCTTAAGTGTGTAGATCCTACGGGTTCGGGAGACACGCAGACATGACCGAGACGACTCTCCGGTCAATAACCAACAGCGAGATCTGGATACCCATGTTGGTTCCCACGTGTTCCTCGATGATATCATCGGATGAACCATAGTGTCAAGGATTCACTCAATCCCGTATGTTATTCCCTTTGGCTATCGGTACGGTACTTGCCCGAGATTCGATCGTCGGTATGCCCGATACCTTGTTCAATCTCGTCATGGCAAGTCTCTTTACTCGATCCGTAATCCATCATCCCGTGACTAACTCCTTAGTCAGCTTGAGCTCATTATGATGATGTCTTACTGAGAGGGCCCAGAGGTACCTCTCCGTCATACGGAGTGACAATATCCCAGTCTCGGTTCGTACCAACTCAACAGACACTTTTGGAGATACCCGTTGCGTACCTTTATAGCCACCCAATTACGTTGTGACGTTTGGCACACCCAAAGCATTCCTACGGTATCCGGGAGTTGCACAACCTCATGGTCTAAGGAATAAATACTTGACACCGGAAAACCTTATGCATTACGAACTATACGATCTCGTGCTAGGCTCAGGATTGGGTCTTGTCCATCACATCATTCTCCTAATGATGTGATCCCGTTATCACTGACATACTATGTCCATGGTCAGGAAACCGTGACCATCTGTTGATCAACGAGCTGGTAACTAGAGGCTTACCAGGGACACATTGTGGTCTATATATTCACACATGTATCGCTATTTCCGTACAATACAATTCAAGCATGAATAACAGACAATTAGCATGAACAAGGAAATATAATAATAATACTTTTATTATTGCCTCTAGGGCATATTTCCAACAACCCACACCCCTTGTTATTCCACGGTGACGGCAGCCTCACACCACAGCCGAACCAGTGAACCCTCATACTCCTCTTCGCGCGGGCTTCCACTGCCACGTCTTCCCCGGCTCCGCGGCGTCCCCTTCCTAGGCCTCGCCGTCATCCACCGCCTTGGAGCTCTTGGCACGGCGTGGTCAACGTGGTCAAGGAACGGCTTCCATCGGACATGGACTATACGTGGAGAGGCTGACAGCAAGGTCCACGATGGCAGCAAGGAAGTGCCTCCTTATTACACAGAAAATAATGATTCCTCTACCTGATAGTAGGGACCCACCGGACGGGCCACCGTATTTCATGAAAAAACATTTCCCCCTGACTGCTGGGACCCAGCGGACGGGCCACCGTATTGCGTGAAAAAACGTTCCCCCCGCTGTCAGCTTGGACCCACCGGAAGCGTCTCCTTATAACGCACAAAAAAAGTGAATACTCCCCCTGCTGGTTGGGACCCACCTTGGTGGGAGGCTGACTTGTGGGCTTACTAAGTTGATGGGGATCGAGTGCTTTGTCAACTTAGTCAATATGAACGATTCTAGCTCCAGTGACCGTGCGATGTCCATCCAACAGCCGTAGTGCTTCTTCAACCTCTGGTCTTCTTGCTCCAGCCACCCAAAGCAGCGCCGGTCGTGTTGCGTGCTCCTGGCTCCCGTGGCCGGCCGTGATGCCGCGAAGGCCTCACCGCCCCTACTACTCCCACCGCTGGCCAGGCCATCCCTCTACTCACCCACACCCCCTATTATTCCACGACGACGATAGCCACACATCGCAGCCGAACTAGTGAACCCTCGTACTCCTCTTCGTGTGGGCATCCACTGTCGCGTCTTCCCTGGCTCTACGTCGTCCCCTTCCTAGGCCTCGCCGTCGTCCACCGCCCTGGTGCTCTTGGCGCGGCGTGGTCAACATGGTGAAGGAACGGCTTCCATTGGACATGGACTATACGTGGAGAGGCTGACAGCTAGGTCCACGACGGCAGCAAGGAAGTGCCTCCTTATTACACAGAAAATAGTGATTCCTCCACTTGACAGTAGGGACCCACCGGACTAGCCACCGTATTTCGCAAAAAAATGTTTCCCCCAGACTGTTGGGACCTAGCAGACGGGCCACCATATTGTGCAAAAAAATGTTCCCCCCGCTGTCAGCTCAGACCCACTGGAAGCGCCTCCTTATTACGCACGAAAAAATGAATACTCCCCCTGCTGGTTGGGACCCACCTTGGTGGGAGGCTGACTTGTGGTCCTACTAAGTTGACGGGGACGGAGTGCTTTGTCAACTTAGTCAATATGAACGTTTCTAGCTGCAGTGACCGTACGATGTACATCCAATGACTGTAGTGCTTCTTCAACCTCTGGTCTTCTTGCTCCAGCCGCTCAAAGCAGCGCTGGTCATGCCGCATGCTCCTGCCTCCCGTGGCCAGCTGTGCTGCCGCGAAAGCCTCACCGCCCCTACTATTCCCACCGCTGGCCAGGCCATCCCTCTAGTCACCCACACCCCCTGTTATTCTACGGCGATGGCAGCCTCACACCGCAGCGAACTAGTGAACCCTCGTACTCCTCTACGCGTGGGCATCCACTGCCGCGTCTTCCCCGGCTCCGTGGCGTCCCCTTCCTAGGCCTCGCCGTCGTCCACCGCCCTGGTGCTCTCGGCGCGGCGTGGTCAACGTGGTGAAGGAACGGCTTCCATCGGACGTGGATTGTACGTGGAGAGGCTGGCAGCTGGGTCCACAATGGCAACAAGGAAGTGCCTCCTTATTACACAGAAAATAATGATTCCTCCACCTGATAGTAGGGACCCACCGGACGGGCCACCGTATTTTGCAAAAAAATGTTTCCGCCCTGACTGCTGGGACCCAGCGGACGGGCCACCGTATTGCGCAAAAAACGTTCCCCTGCTATTAGCTCAGACCCACCGGAAGCGCCTCCTTATTACGCACAAAAAAATGAATACTCCCCTTGCTGGTTGGGACGCACCTTGGTGGGAGGCTGACTTGTGGGCCTACTAAGTTGACGGGGACAGAGTGCTTTGTCAACTTAGTCAATATGAAGGATTCTAGGTGCAGTGACCGTACGATGTCCATCCAATGACTGTAGTGCTTCTTCAACCTCTGGTCTTCTTGCTCCAGCCACCCAAAGTAGCGCCGGTCGTGCCGCATGCTCCTGCCTCCCGTGGCCGGTTGTGCTGTCGCGGAGGCCTCACCACCCCTACTACTCCCACCGCTGGCCAGGCAATCCCTCTACTCACCCACACCCCCTGTTATTCTACGGCGATGGCAGCCTCACACCGCAACGAACCAGTGAACCCTCGTACTCCTCTATGCGTGGGCATCCACTGCCGCGTCTTCCCCGGCTCCGTGGCGTCCCCTTCCTAGGCCTCGCCGTCGTCCACCGCCCTAGTGCTCTCGGCACGGCGTGGTCAACGTGGTGAAGGAACGGCTTCCATTGGACGTGGATTGTACGTGCAGAGGCTGATAGCTGGGTCCACGACGGTAGCAAGGAAGTGCCTCCTTATTACGCGGAAAATAATGATTCCTCCACCTGATAGCAGGGACCCACCGGACGGGCCACTGTATTTCGCGAAAAAAATGTTTCCCCCCTGACTGTTGGGACCCAACTAACAGGCCACCATATTGCGCAAAAAAATGTCCCCCCCCCGCTGTCTGCTTGGACCCACCGGAAGCGCCTTCTTATTACGCACAAAAAAAAAAGAATAGTCCCCTTGCTGGTTGGGACCCACCTTGGTGGGAGGCTGACTTGTGGGTCTACTAAGTTGACGGGGACGGAGTGCTTTGTCAACTTAGTCAATACGAACGATTCTAGCTCCGGTGACCGTACGATGTCCATCCAACGGCCGTAATTCTTCTTCAACCTCTGGTCTTGTTGCTCCAACCGCCCAAAGCAGCGCCGGTCGTGCCGCATGCTCCTCCCTCCCGTGGACGGTTGTGCCGCCGCGAAGGCCTCACCGCCCCTACAATTCCCACTGCTGGCTAGGCCATCCCTCTACTCACCCACACCCCTTGTTATTCTACGGCGATGGCAGCCTCACACCGTAGCGATGCAGTAAACCCTCGTATTCCTCTACGCGTGGGCATCCACTTTCGCATCTTCCCCGGCTCTGCGTCGTCCCCTTCCAAGGCCTCACCGTCGTCCACCGCCCTAGTGCTCTCGGTGCGTCGTGGTCAACGTGGTCAAGGAACGGCTTCCATTGGACGTGGACTGTACGTGGAGAGGCTGACAGCTGGGTCCATGAAGGCAGCGAGGAAGTGCCTCCTTATTACGCGGAAAATAAATATTCCTCCACCTAACAGCAGGGACCCACCGGACGAGCCACCGTATTTCGCGAAAAAAACATTTCCCCCCTGACTGCTGGGACCCAACGGACGGGCCACCGTATTGCGGGAAAAAAACGTTCCCCCCGCTGTCAGCTCGGACCCACCGGAAGCGTCTCCTTATTACGCACAAAAAAATGAATACCCCCTGCTGGTTGGGACCCACCTTTGTGGGAGGCTGACTTGTGGGCCTAATAAGTTGACGGGGACGGAGTGCCTTGTCAACTTAGTCAATATCAACGATTCTAGCTCCAGTGACCGTACGATGTCCATCCAACGGCCGTAGTGCTTCTTCAACCTCTGGTCTTTTTGCTCCAGCCGCCCAAAGCAGCGCTGGTCGTGCCGCATGCTCCTGCCTCCCATGGCCGGCTGTGCTGCCGCGGAGGCCTCACCGCCCCCTACTATTCCCACCGCTGGCCAGGCCATCCCTCTACTCACCCACGCCCCCTGTTATTCTGCGGCGACGGCAACCTCACATCGCAGCAAACCAGTGAACCCTCATACTCCTCTATGCATTGGCATCCACTGCCGCATCTTCCCCGGCTTCACGTCGTCCCCTTCCTAGGCCTCGTCGTCGTCCACCGCCCTGGTGCTCTCGGTGTGGCGTGGTCAACATGGTCAAGGAACGGCTTCAATCGACGTCGACTATACGTGGAGAGGCTGACAGCTGGGTCGATGGTCGTAGCAAGGAAGTGCCTCCTTATTACGCGCAAAATAATTTTTCCTCCACCTGATAGAGGGGACCCACCGGACGGGCCACCGTATTTTGCGAAAAAAAATGTTTCCCACTAACTGCTGGGACCAACCAGCTACATCTTCGCACGTAAGGAAGTGCGTCCGGGTAAAAAAAAAACGATTCGCCCCCCTGACTGCTGGGAACCACCAGCTACATCTTCGCACGCAAGGAAGTGCTTGACAGTCGGGACCCACCTAGTCGAAGCGTACATAGCATTGTCAATCTGGTCGCGAACGAGTACGTACATGATGGTCGATTTAGAGGCACGCACGTAGCATGTACACGTACATACAGTGGCCATGGTGCAAGAAAGTAAATACGGCCATGTACGTACATACGGGCGGAACGCCTACTCGCACGTACGTACGGCCAGGGCTCGTGTACATGGCTGGGTCAGCGCGGAGAAACATCGTCATCGCCGTGTTCATGGGGAGCCAACCGGTTGGGTTGGAACGGAATGTGTCATCCTGTTCATTGGGAGGGCTTGGACGGAACAACCGATGGAAACGAGGCCTGGCGTACCGCACAACGGAGGAAACGGCCTTGTGTTCGACCGACCACGGTCGAAACGGGATCCTGTTCATTGGGAGGGGTCTGGCGTACCGCAAAACGGAGGAAACGGACCTCCTACGGTCAAAATGGGGTCCTGTTCATCGGGAGGGGTGTGGTGTACCGCAAAACAGAGGAAATGGACTTGTGTTGGAGCACTACGGTCGAAACGGGGGTCCTGTTCGTGGGGAGGGGTGTGGCGTACCGCAAAACGGGACTCCACGGGATACTGTTCATCACCACTGTCGACCCCCTCCAGCCTCCACGGGCTACTGTTCATCCACAGTCGACCTCCTGCAGCCTCCACCTGCGACTGTTCAGCCTCCACCACGAGCTACTCCACCGGCTACATTTCAACCAGCCCTCTCCACGGGCTCCTGTTCAACCACCCCTCCACAGGCTACTGTTCATCTAGCCCTCCATTGTCTACTGCTCATCCAGCCCTCCACGGGGTGGTCCTGTTCATGCAGCCCTCCACAGGGACCTCTTCATGCAGCCCCAACCGGCTCAATTGATCGGGGTCATGTTCAACACCACTGGGTCCTGTTGAGCCACCCCCATCGGGAACTGTTCATCCAAACCCCCCC
>LR738709.1:271400834-271627306 GCA_902687465.1 Secale cereale
CCCCCCAGTAACGCTCACTGTTCATGCAGAGGCAACATCGATCGGCTTCAGTTAGCAGCAGTTACGAAGGCATCACTCCATGGGGTTCAGTTAACAGCCATCGATCGATCGCTCGGGTTTAGTAATGCGTAGCCTGCAGTGCAATCACTCGGGTTCAGGTAGAGCCCAACGCCTCGCTCGGGTTCAGTTAGAGCCCAACGCCTCGCACCCATGCGCGTGCGTGTACGAGATAAACGCGCATCGCTTGGCCCCGACCACCCACCGTAACTGGGAACACCCCAATATTTTCCTCGCCCTCCCTTCTACCACGGTTTTTTCCGTCATGGATGGCCCAAAGAATATCATGCAGCTGCGTCTCCGGCCCGCCCAAGACGAAAAGCCCATTTCTGTCATGATTTTTTCATAGAAGTAGGACCCCACCACATCTATGATGATACCGTGTTTTTTCACAATTATTGTCATAGAAGTGTCCTAAGTATGACAATTTTTTTTATCGGCCCAAAATGTCACGGATGTGTCTTTTTTTTTGTAGTGGACGGCGTCTTCGTCCGAGGAACCGATTTCCACACCGGCATCTTCGCCGGGTACTTCCTTCCCTCTTCAGGCCGGGCGCATTTGTCAGCTAGACGTAAGAGTTCGGCCACATCCCTGACTTTATTCATCGCCAGCTCCTCACGCATCTTGCGGTTGCACACGTTCTGGTGGAACGCGCTGATGATGGCGGCAGGATGAACGTCTGGGATGTTGTACTGCACTCGACTGAACCTTTGTATGTACTTGCGCAGTATTCATGTGTGTATCAAGTTTCCGATTAATACAATTCTAGCATGAATAATGAGCATTTATCATGATATAAGGAAATATAAAATAACAACATTATTATTGCCTCTAGGTCATATTTCCTTCAGTCTCCCACTTGCACTAGAGTCAATAATCTAGTTCACATCGCCATGTGATTTAACACTGATAGTTCACATCGTTATGTGATTAACCCCCATAGTCCACATTGCCATATGACCAACTCACAAAGTGTTTACTAGAGTCAATAATCTAGATCACATCGCCATGTGATTAACACCCAAAGAGTACTAAGGTGTGATCATGTTTTGCTTTGTGAGATAAGTTTAGTCAATGGGTCTGTCACATTCAGATCTGTATGTATTTCGCAAATTTCTATGTCTACAATGTTCTGCATGTAGCTACTCTAGCTAATCACTCCCACTTTCAATAAGTATCTAGATTGAGACTTAGAGTCATCTAGATCAGTGTCAAGGCTTGCATCGACGTAACTCTTTACGACGAACTCTTTATCACCTCCATAACCGAGAAACATTTCCTTAGACCTTTTTAATGCAACTAAGGATAATTTTGACAGCTGTCCAGTGATCTACTCCTGGATCAATATTGTACCTACTTGCCAAACTCATGGCAAGCTACACAACAAGTTTGGTACACAGCATGGCATACTTTATTGAACCTATGGCTGAGGCATAGGGAATGACTTTCATTCTCTCTATATTTTTCTGCCTGGTCGGGCTTCGAGTTTTACTCAACTTCATACCTTACAACTCAGGAAAGAAGTCCTTCTTTGACTGATCCATTTTGAACTACTTCAAAATCAAGGTATGTACTTATCGAAAGTCGAATCAAGCGTCGTGATCTATCTCTATAGATCTTGATGCCCAATATGCAAGCAGCTTCAACGAGGTCCTTTTTATTGAAAAACTCCTTTTAAACAATCCTTTATGCTTTCCAGAAAATTCTACATCATTTCTGATCAACAATATGTCATTCACATATACTTATCAGAAATGTTGTAGTGCTCCCACTCAATTTCTTGTAAATACAGGCTCCCCGTACGTTTGTATAAAACCATATGCTTTGATCACCTTATCAAAGAGTATATTTTATCTGCGAGATGCTTGCACCAGTCCATACATGGACCGCTGGAGCCTGCACAATTTGTTAGCACCTTTAGAATTGACAAAACCTTCTGGTTGCATCATATACAACTCTTCTTTAAGAAATCCATTAAGGAATGCGGTTTTGACATCCATTTGCCAGATTTCGTAAAATGTGTTAATTGCTAACATGATTCGAACAGACTTAAGCATCGCTACGGGTGAGAAAGTCTCCTCGTAGTCAACTCCCTGAACTTGTCAAAAACCTTTTGCGACAAGTCGATCTTTGTAGATAGTAACATTACTATCAGTGTCCGTCTTCCTCTTGAAGATCCATTTATTCTCAATGGCTTGCCGATCATCGGGCAAATCCTCCAAAGTCCACACTTTGTTCTCATACATGGTTCATATCTCAGAATTCATTGCCTCAAGCCATTTATCGGAATCTGGGCTCATCATAACTTCTTCATAGTTTGTAGGTTCACCATGGTCTAGTAACATGACTTCCAGAACAGGATCACTGTACCACTCTAGTGCAGATCGTGCTCTGGTTGACCTACACAGTTCGGTAGTAACTTGATTTGAAGTTTCATGATCATCATCATTAGCTTCCTCCCTAATTGGTGTAGGCATCACGGGAACTGTTTTTTGTGATGAGCCACTTTCCAATTCGAGAGAAGGTACAATTACCTCATCAAGTTCTACTTTCCTCCCACTCACTTCTTTCGAGAGAAACTCCTTCTCTAGAAAGGATCCATTCTTAGCAAGAAAGATCTTGCCTTCGGATCTATGGTAGAAGGTGTACCCAACAATTTCTTTTGGGTATCCTGAAGACGAACTTCTCCGATTTGGGTTCGAGCTTATCAGGCTGAAGTTTTTTCACATAAGCATCGCAACCCCAAAATTTAAGAAACGACAACTTAGGGTTCTTGCCAAACCATAGTTCATACGGTGTCGTCTCAACAAATTTAGAAGGTGCCCTATTTAATGTGAATGCAACTGTCTCTAATGCATAACCCCAAAATGATAGTGATAAATTGGTAAGAGACATCATAGGTCGCACCATATCTAATAAAGTATGGTTACGACGTTTGGACACACCATTATGATGTGGTATTCCAGGTGGCGTGAGTTGTGAAACAATTCCACATTGTTTTAGATGAATGCCAAACTCGTAACTCTAATATTTGCCTCCGCGATCAGATCATGGAAACTTTATTTTCTTGTTACGATGATTCTCCAATTCACTCTGAAATTCTTTGAACTTTTCAAATGTCTCAGACTTGTGTTTCATCAAGTAAATATACCCATATCTGCTTAAATCATCTTCTGAAGGTCGGAAAATAACGATACCCGCCGTGTGCCTCAACACTCATCGGACCGCATACATCGGTATGTATTATTTCCAATAAGTCATTAGCTCGCTCCATTATTCCAGATAACGGAGTTTTAGTCATCTTGCTCATGAGGCATGGTTCGCAAGTATCAAATGATTCATAATCAAGTGATTCTGAAACTCCATCAGCATGGAGTTTCTTCATGCTCTTTACACCAATATGACCTAAACGGCAGTTCCACAAGTATGTTGCACTATTATCACCGATTCTGCATCTTTTGGCTTCAATAATATGAATACGTGTAGGACTGCGACCGAGATTCAATAAACTATTCACCTTGGGTGTATGGCCATAGAAGGTTTTATTCATGTAAACAGAATAACAATTATTCTCTAACTTAAATGAATAATCGTATTGCAATAAACACATTCCAATCTTGTTCATGCTCAATGCAAACACCAAATAACAATTATTTTGGTTTAATACGAATCTCAGTAGTATAGGGAGTGTGCAATTATGATCATATCAATCTTGGAACTACTTCCAACACACATTGTCACCTCATCCTCAACTAGTCTCCGTTTATTCCGCAACTCCTGTTTCGAGTTACTAATCTTAGTAACCGAACAAGTATCAAATACCTAGGGGCTACTACGAGAACTAGTAAGGTACACATCAATAACATATATATCAAATATAAATTTGTTTACTTTGCCATCCTTCGTATCCGCCAAATATTTTGGGCAGTTCCGCTTCCGGTGACCATTGATACGTCTCCAACGTATCTATAATTTTTTATTGTTCCATGCTATTATATATTCTGTTTTGGATGTTTAATGGGCTTTATTATACACTTTTATATTATTTTTGGGACTAACGTACTAACCCAAGGCCTAGTGCAAATTGTTGTTTTTTTGCTTATTTCAGTGTTTCGCAGAAAAGGAATATCAAACGGAGTCTAAACGGAATGAAACCTTTGGGAGAGTTATTGTTGGAACGATATCAACACAGAAGACTTGGAGTATACGCCAGGAAGCGAGAGAGGCGGCCACGAGGGCAGGGGCGCGCCCAGGGGGGTAGGAGCTCCCCCCACCATCGTGGGCCCCCTCTGGCTCCCCTGACACGCCTCTTTAGCCTATGTATACTCACATACCCTGAAAACATCGAGGACATCCACGAAACCCTAATTCCATCGCCGTAACCTTTTGTACCCGTGAGATCCCATCTTGGGGCCTGTTCCGTAGCTCCATCGGAGGGGGCATCGATCACGGAGGGCTTCTACATCAACACTATAGCCTCTCCGATGAGTTGTGAGTAGTTTACCACAGACCTTCGGGTCCATAGTTATTAGCTAGATGGCTTCATCTCTCTCTTTGGATCTCAATAGAAAGTTCTCCTCGATCTTCGAGGAGATTTATTCGATGTAATCTTTTTGCGGTGTGTTTGTCGAGATCCGATGAATTGTGGCTTTATGATCAAGATTATCTATGAACAATATTGGATTCTTTTCAGAAATCTTTTATGTATGATTATAATATCCTTGCAAGTCTCTTCGATTTATTGGTTTGGTTTGGCCTACTAGATCTATAGTTCTTGCAATGGGAGAAGTGCTTGGCTTTGAGTTAAATCTTGCAGTGTCCTTTCCTAGTGACAGTAGGGGCAGCAAGACACGTATTGTATTGTTGCTTGAGTTTATCCCTCTACATCATGTCATATTGCTTAAGGCGTTACTTTGTTCTTATGAACTTAAAACTCTAGATGCATGCTCGATAGCAGTCGATGTGTGGAGTAATAGTAGTAGATGCAGAATTGTTTCCGTCTACTTTTCACGGACGTGATGCCTATATACAATGATCATACCTAGATATTCTCACAACTATGCGCTTTTCTATCAATTGCTCGACAGTAATTTGTTCACCCACCATAGAATTCTGCTATCATGAGAGAAGCGACTAGTGAAACCTATGGCCCCCGGGTCTATGTTTATCATATTAGTTTCCTGTCAACTTGCCATTTTCTGTTGTGTTGTTTATTTGCTTTCTTTAATTTCAGTCTCTATACCAAAAATACCAAAAATATTATCTTATCTTATCTATTAGATCTCACTCTCGTAAGTGACCGAGAAGGGATTGACAACCCCTTTTATCATGTTGGCTGTGAGGTTCTTATTTGTTTTGCAGGTGCGAGGGACTCGCGCGTGGTCTCTTACTGGATTGATACCTTGGTTCTCAAAAACTGAGGGAAATACTTACGCTACTGTGCCGCATCACCCTTTCCTCTTCGAGGGAATACAACACAAGCTCGAGAAGTAGCAAGAAGAATTTCTAGCGCCGTTGCTGGGGAGATCTACGCAAAAGTCATATACCAAGTACCTATCACAAACCCTTATCCCTCACATTACATTATTTGCCTTTCGTTTTCCTCTCCCCCATGAGGTAGTCCTAGATCGGGGGGTCCGACAATATCTTGGTGGGTCGGACTGGTGGGCCGTGAAAATTACTACAAGATCAACTCTCGTATCCGGATAGGAATCCTGTATTCCTGTAATGGCAAGTTTAGGTTTGAGTGTAGATTTTCCTTCCTCTGCAAGATGATATGTACAAAACCTAGGCCTCTCCGGTGTGTATATAAACCGGAGGGTTTAGTCCATAGAGGCTAGAGAAGAATCACAATATTCTCATAGGCTAGACCTAGGGTTTAGCCATTACGATCTCGAGGTAGATCAGCTCTTGTATACATATTCATCCATACTAATATAGCAGGAAGTAGGGTTTTAGCTCGATCGAGAGGTCTTGAACCTGGGTAAACATTGTGTCCCCAACCATCGATCCTCAGACACATAGTTCGGGACCCCTTCCCAAGATCCGTCGGTTTTGACACCGACACTGGTGCTTTCATTGACAGTTCCACTATGTCGTCGACTGAAGGACTGATGGATCATGTCGTCAACTGCAACGGCGATGCCGAGGGGATTTTCCCTCCCAACCAACTTTTCGTGTTTGGCGGCTTCGCGCTTCGTTCCAACACTGAAGGCCACCTTGAGTAGATCGAGAGCTACGCCCCTGGCCATCATGTGAGATTCGAGAGTTTGAACTACGTTGCTGATATCCGCGAAGACTTGATCTTCGCCGGATTCAAGCCAGCGGCAACCCCTCTCTGCCACCACGATCATCATGACTTAACTCTGTCATCGGATCAAGAAATAGCACCTATAATAGTTCTGGCCCTAGATCCAGAACAGATCGCGTCATCCGAAGACGGGAAGCTCAACCCCACCACGTGAGTCACAGACTCTACGCTGTTGGAGCCGCACACGGACCAGACTACGAGCAAGGTTTGTGTTATCGGAACCCCTGACTCAACTCCGGACTCTGATTCTGAATTGTGCATACCCGCGCCCCTCAAATCCGATCAGGCGCCTCTCGCCGAATTCTGTGCTGCAAATATTTTCCAGCGCTCACCCCTTGGCGACATGTTAAGGTCGCTAAGATCTCTCTCCTTGGATGAGTGCACACAGCTGCACTATATCCGGTTCGAACTGGAGGCTGATGAAGAATTTCGTTCCCCACCCACCACCCACGTGGTAGTCACGGTTGAAGATATAACCGATCTACTTGACTACGCTTCAGAAGACTTTGACGTGATGGACCTCGAAGCTGAAGCAGATCCAGATCAAAGCCGGCCCATAACAGGGCGGTGGAAAACTACGTCTTCATATGACGTGTATATGGTGGATACACCCGAAGAGGCGGCAGGCGACGGCGAAAACAATCCCGTAGAGGATGAGCCCGCCGAAGAGCCTCCCAAGCGTCAGCGTCCAAAACGCCGAACTAAATCCCGTAAAGGAAAGGACAACAACACCGTGACTAATGGTGGTGACTAATACGTCTCCAACGTATCTACTTTTCCAAACACTTTTTCCCTTATTTTGGACTCTAACTTGCAAGATTTGAATGGGACTAACCCGGACTGACGTTGTTTTCAGCAGAATTGCCATGGTGTTGTTTTTGTGCAGAAATAAAAAGTTCTCGGAATGACCTGAAAATCCATGGAGAATTATTTTGGAAAATATAAAAAATATCTGCGGAAAGATCCAGACCAGGGGGCCCACACCATGTCCACGAGGGTGGGGGGCGCGCCCCCTGCCTCGTGGGCCCCATGATGCTCCACCGACGTACCCCCGGACTCCGTATATTCACTTTCGGGGAGAAAAAATCAAAGAGGAAGAATTATCGCGTTTTACGATACGGAGCCGCCGCCAAGCCCTAATCTCCCTTCGGAGGGCTGATCTGGAGTCCGTTCGGGGCTCCAGAGAGTGGAGATCGTCGCCATCGTCATCATCAACCTTCCTCCATCACCAATTCCATGATACTCACCGTCGTGCGTGAGTAATCCCATCGTAGGCTTGCTGGACGGTGATGGGTTGGATGAGATTTACCATGTAATCCAGTTAGTTTTGTTAGGGTTTGATCCCTAGTATCCACGATGTTCTAAGATTGATGTTGCTATGACTTTGCTATGCTTAATGCTTGTCACTAGGGCCCGAGTGCCATGATTTCAGATCTGAACCTGTTATATTTTCATGAATATATGTGTGTTCTTGATCCTATCTTGCAAGTCTATAGTCACCTACTATGTGTTATGATCCGGCAACCCCGAAGTGACAATAATCGGGACCACTCCCGGTGATGACCGTAGTTTGAGGAGTTCATGTATTCACTAGGTGTTAATGCTTTGGTCCGGTACTCTATTAAAAGGAGGCCTTAATATCCCTTAGTTTCCACTAGGACCCCGCTGACACGGGAGGGTAGGACAAAGGATGTCATGCAAGTTCTTTTCCATAAGCACATACGACTATATTCGGAATACATGCCTACATTACATTGATGAACTGGAGCTAGTTCTGTGTCACCCTAGGTTATAACTTTTACATGATGAATTGCATCCGACATAATTCCCCATCACCGATCCAATGCCTACGAGCTTTTCACATATTGCTTGTTGCTTCTTTACTTTTCCGCTACTACTATTTCAAAAACTACAAAAACACTATCGTTACTTTTATTGCCACTGCCACTATTATTATATTACCTTGCTACTAAACTACCTTGCTGCAGACACTAAGTTTCCAGGTGTGGTTGAATTGACAACTCAGCTGCTAATACTTGAGAGTAGTCTTTGACTCCCCTTGTGTCGAATCAATAAATTTGGGTTGAGTACTTTACCCTCGAAAACTGTTGCGATCCCCTACACTTGTGGGTTATCAAGACTATTTTCTCGCGCCGTTGCCGGGGAGGATATCTCTATTCTTTAAGTCACTTGAGATTTATATCTGTTGATCACTATGAAGAATTTGAAATACTCAAAAACCAAGATTTATCCCTCAACTACGAGGGGAGGTAAGGAACTGTCATCTAGCTCTACACTTGATTCACCCTCTGTTATGAGTAAATTAGCGACACCCACTCCTGCTATTGAATCAGATATGTCGCATGTTCTTGATGATGCTACTTCTCCTATGTATGATGAAACTACTTCCATGCTTGATAATTGATGTAGGGTGGAACCCTACGTGGCCGATCTTTCACGAAAAAGAGGGATCCCGAGGAAGAACACGAGGGGCGCAAGGAAAAACACGAGAGAGATAAGGGGAAAACACTCAAATCAACAAACTTAGGTCACACAAATGCTAGATCCGGGTACACAAAGTGCGATACACGATACACGGTCAACTAAGGACGATACAAGTGGCGGTAGTCATCTCCGTGAGGAGGTCTTGATGTTCTTCTCCGAAAGGAGGTCTTGAATCCGGTGGATCTTCTCCGAAGAGGCCGCGGTCTCGTAGGAGAGGAACCACTAGGGGTTTGGTATGAGCTAACACAAAGCTAACCCTAGATAATTTAGGTAGAGTCATATATATAGGCTCAGCGGGGCGAAAGGGTACATGGGCCTCGTCCCAACATCATGCACGCAGGCCCTGTCCGGATGATCCGGACGTTTGTCCGGATGATCCGGGCTTCGGGGGTCCGGATGATCCGTGTGGGCGTCCGGATGATCCGGACGTGTCTGAACGGCCGCGGGTGGTCCGGATGTCCGGGTCTTCGTCCGGATGTCCGGGGGTGTCCGGATGATCCGGGCCGGGATTCGGATGATCCGGTTTTGGCGTGGAGCTTCGGGTGTCGGGGCACCCATTGTCTGGATCATCCGGACATTCGTCCGGATCATCCGGGCTCTGGCTGGATCGTCCGGGACTTCGTACGGATCGTCCGGGCTGTCTGAGCGTCGGCTATTTTCCTCCTCCTTCTTCCTCCTTCGATCCGTCTTGTTCCTTGACTTCTCCATGGTTGCTCCCGTGGTTCCTGAGTATGCAAAGGGTCTCCGGTGAGGGTAGAAGCCATGTCTCATGTGAATCAAAGTGATGTAGAGAGAGGAGTGAAGTCACCTCGGTCTCGAGAGCTCATGCTCGAGCACGTGTCATGGGTCCGCTTGGCACTTGGTGAAGTGAAGGTAGGTCCATGGGGATGACCTTGGGATGCTCCGCATCATCTCCCCTCCCTTGGGAAAGATCCGACCTCGGATCGAAATCTTCATCACCATGGAAAGAGGAGAGATCGTTGACGTTGAAGACATCGCTCACGTTGTACTTCTCGCGTGGAAGGTCGAGCTTGTATGCATTGTTGTTGTAGCGTGCTAGCACCTTGAAGGGTCCATCGGCTCGAGGTAGTAGTTTGGATTTGCGCTCGTGGGGGAAACGGTCCTTGCGAAGATGTAGCCATACAAGATCTCCCGGTTGGAACACCATAGGCTTGTTGTTGGCGTTGATCTTGGACGCTAGACGATGTACTTGCCGCTCGATCGTTGCCCTTGTATCTTCATGCACCTTCTTGAGATAGCTTGCTCGAGCACTTGCGTCCAAGTTTGTGCGTTCTTGTAGAGGTAGAGGTAGAATGTCCAATGGAGACAAAGGGTTGAAGCCGTAGATGACCTCGAAAGGGGACTTGCCGGTAGTCGAATGTCTTGCGCGGTTGTAGGCGTACTCGGCGATGGGCAAGCATTGCTCCCATTCCTTGATGTTCTTCTTGATCAACACGCGAAGAAGCGTAGAAAGCGTGCGGTTTGTCACCTCCGTTTGGCCGTCGGTTTGTGGATCATATGCCGAGGAGAAGAGCAGCTTGATGCCGAGTTTGGTGCATAAAGTCTTCCAAAAGTAGCTCAAGAACTTGACGTCCCGGTCCGACACGATCGTCTTGGGCACTCCATGGAGTCGAATGATTTCCCTACAAAAGAGATTTTCCACATGTGAAGCATCGTCGATCTTGTTACAAGGAATGAAATGAGCCATTTTAGAGAATCTATCCACGACAACAAACACGGAATCTTTTCCATTTTGAGTCCTAGGCAATCCAAGTACAAAGTCCATGCTTATGTCTTCCCATGGATGGAATGGAATAGGAAGTGGCATGTAAAGACCATGAGATTGAGCTTTTGACTTAGCTTTGTGACATGTTGAGCATCGGTTGGTGAGGCGTGAGACGTCACGTAGCATCTTGGGCCAAAAATAGTTTTTGGAGAGCGTAGCAAATGTCTTGTCGCGACCAAAGTGTCCCATGAGTCCTCCTCCATGAGATTCCTGCAAAAGGAGCAAACGGAGCAAAGACTCGGGATGCAAAGTTTCTTTGCTCTCATAAGATATCCATCCTTGATGTAGTAATGTTCCCAAGAAGTGTGAGTCAAACACTTAGCATAAGGATGTGCAAAGAAAGGATCATGCTCATATAAGTCTTTTATGTGCTCAAAGCTAATAACATTCAACTCAAGTTTTGTGACAAGCATGCATTTGCGGGAAAGCACATCCGCCACAATGTTTTCTTTGCCTTTGATGTACTTGATGACGTAGGGAAAAGACTCAATGAACTCACTCCACTTAGCATGACACTTGTTCAACTTAGTTTGACCCTTGAGATACTTGAGGGTCTCATGGTCCGTATGAAGAATGAATTCATGAGGTCTAAGATAGTGTTCCCAAACACGCAAAACTCTCACCAAGGCATATAGCTCTTTATCATAGATGGTGTAGTTAAGTTGTGCTCCGGATAGCTTCTCGCTAAAGTAAGCAATTGGGTGCTTTTCTTGCATGAGCACGCCACCTATGCCGGTATCACTAGCATCACAATGAATCTCAAAAGGTTTATCAAAGTTCAGTAGGGCAAGAAGTGGTGCGTGCTTGAGCAAGTCTTTGAGCTTAATGAACGCGGTGTCTTGCAAAGGACCCCAAACAAAGGGTGTGTTCTTCTTGCTCAAGGTGTGTAGAGGCATAGCAATTGTGCTAAAGTCCTTCACAAAATCGATAGAAACTAGCTAAACCAAGAAAGCTATGCACTTGTTGGAGATTCGTTGGTTGAGGCCACGTTTTAATTGCTTCAATTTTAGTTTCATCAACGTGAACACCTTGGGAAGAAACGACGAATACTAAGAAAACGACCTTGTCAACGCCAAAAGTGCACTTCTCCAAATTAGCATATAAGCGCTCTTTCCGAAGGGTTTGCAAAACCATACAGATGTGTGTCACATGGTCCTCAAGCGACTTGCTAAAAACGAGGATGTCATCAAAGTAAACCACTACAAAGACGCCTATGTAGGGTCGTAGAACAAAATGCATAAGACGCATAAAAGAGCCGGGTGCTTCCGATAAACCCATTGGCTTGACAAGCCACTCATATAACCCAAACTTAGTTTTGAAAGCCGTTTTCCACTCATCACCCTCTTGAATGCGAATTTGGTAGTAACCACTTTTAAGATCAATTTTCCAAAAGATGGTGGCACCTCATAATTCATCAAGCATGTCGTCTAAGCATGGGATAGGGTGACGGTATCTAACTGTGATAGCATTTATCGGCCTACAATCGGAGGACATGCGAAAACTTCCATCTTTCTTAGGCACGAGAATAACCGGAACGGCACAAGGGCTCAAGCTTTCACGTACATGACCTTTGTCGATGAGTTTTTGTACTTGCCGTTGTATCTCCTTGGTTTCCTCGGGGTTGACGCGGTAGGGAGCCTTGTTCAGAAGTGGTGCGCCGGGTATGAGGTCGATGTGGTGTTCGATTCCGCGAAGTGGAGGTAGACCCGGAGGTAGCTGATCGGGAAGACGTCCGAGAATTCCTGCAATAAATTAGACAACACTAAAGGTGGAGGTGGTGAAGTGTTAGTAGGCTTGGCATCCCCTTTGCATAAAAGCACAAGGTGAAAGACACTTGATGGGTTCTCACACACTTCTCTCATCTCACTTTTGGTGGCGAATAACACTAGTTGTTTCTTGTCACTCATCGTGGAGTCGCTCATATTTGGCTTGTGGCTCTCACTCTCCTTTTGGTGGCTCACTCTCTCACCATTCTCTCCAAGATGGTTGGTAGGTAAGTGTTTGTCGGCGGCTACTTGAGTTGGAGACATTGGGCGTAGCACAAACTCCTTTCCTTTCATCTTGAAGCTATTGTGGTTCGTCCGTCCATTGTGTGTGACTCCTCGGTCATATTGCCATGGTCGTCCAAGAATAAGGTGGCACACGGACATGGGGATCACATCACACTCAAGTGTGTCCTCGTAGGCGCCTATCTTAAAGGAGACTTGCATGGTGTGCTCGACTCGAAGAGTTCCGGCGTCGTTAAGCCATTGGACCTTGTATGGGTGAGGGTGCGTCGACTTCACCAAGTTGAGCTTGTCGCACAGCTCTTCGCTTGCCAAGTTGTGACAACTTCCTCCATCGATGATAACCTTGACGGAGCATCCATTGATGTAGGCCTTGGTATGGAAGATATGACATCTTTGATCGTCATCTTGTTGATGTTGGAGTGTTAAGACCTTGGAGACAACGAGATTGGGACTCGAGTCATTGTCGCAAAACACTTGGGGGTCTTCGTCTTCATTCACTTGGCGATGCATAGCTACATGTTTGAGGGCTTCCATTTCATCGTCGCTCATTGAGTCATAAGATCCGTCGTCGTTGATGATCATGGTACGAACAGTCTTGCACTCGAATGACTTGTGGCCTCGCCCTTGGCACTTAAAGCATTTGATGGAGCTCGTCTTGGAGTTCTCCTTGGTTGGAGTTGTAGATGATGAAGCTCTTGGCTTGAAGTTGTTGGTAGAAGCTAGCCGACTTGATGTAGTCGCATTCTTGAAGTTGGACTTGTCACCGAAGTTTGTAGATGGCTTGGTAGAGGAAGTAGTAGGCGAAATCGTTGAAGCTTGGTTGTAGGAGCCAAAGTTCTTGGAGGTGAACTTGGAGTACTTGTAGTCCTCTTGAACTTGTCGCTCCGCTTTGGTGGCTTGATGTACTAACTCGAGGAGATTGGTGTATGGTTGAAAGTCCACAATCTTCTTGATAGGATAGTTGAGTCCATTCAAGAATCTCGCCATCGTTTGTTCTTCATATTCCGGGATGTTTGCTCATATCATGGCAATCTCCATCTCCTTGTAGTACTCTTCAACGGACTTGGTACCTTGCTTGAGGAGTTGTAGCTTCTTGAACAAGTCACAGTTGTAGTGTGTTGGCACGAAATGTGCTCTCATGACTTCCTTCATTTCAGTCCAAGTAGTGATAGGAGGTTCGCCTTTTCCTTCTCTTCTCTCAATGATTTGCTCCCACCAAATGAGAACATAGTCTTGGGATTCAAGGGAGGCCATAGCAATTTTCTTCTCCTCATCAAAGTTGTGGAGGCGAAAGATTTTATCAACTTTCAATGCCCAGGAGAGGTAGTCTTCGGGATCAATACTTCCGGAGAACTTTGGCATGGTGAACTTAAGATTGCCATAGCGATGCTCTTCATTGTTCGCTTGCCTATTGGGAGGGCGGTCTTGATTTGGACGGTTGTCAACCTCATGTTGCTCTTGGCGGTGTAGATGTTCATTGTCATGGTGTACTTGCCGAGCTTGTGGTTCATGGTGAAGTTGTTGCTCTTGACTTGCTTGAGGAGGAACTTGTTGTTGCATTCGTGCTTGGTGGCGCCTCTCTTGTATCTCATCGCAAAGGAAATCCTCTTCTTGACGAGTGTGTCGATTGCGAGTTGCCACATTGCGATGTGCATCACGTAATGCACATTGCGCCTCAAGAGGTTGAGCTTCTCGGCATTGTTGTGCTTGACGATGAGCTTCGAAATCTTGTTCTTCTTGGTGTTGACGTGCTCACTCTTGTTGTTGTTGGCGTAGTCTTTGCCGTTCTTGAGCTTGCTCAAGTGTATGTTGGTTTTGACGATGTCGACTTTCTTGTTCGTCGAGTAAGTTTGGGAGCTCTTGTCATGAAGTGGATTCCGGTTGTCATGTCGAGCTTGACGTGCGGCTTGACGAAGAGTGTTGGATGTAGGGCTACTTGAGCCGTCCGTGGAGTCAATGTGTCGACTTGAGCAGCTTCGTCTTTGAGAAGATGTGAAGAAGAGAGTCGGTTGACTATCAAAGTCCGTAGCGCATCGAATTGAGTAGCCATGTTGGTGTTGATGATGTCGAATTGCTCTCTTGTCCGTGCTTCAAATTGGCGCGCGTCGGCGGCGACTTGCTCAATGTGTTCACGCATAGCTTCACTTTCTTGATGGAGAGCTCGTTGGACACAGAAGAGATGTAGTCTGGTGACGTAGTCGTTCGATTCTTGAGGATCGTCCAAAAGCTGGTTCGTAGATGTACTTGGCCTATCCATCGTCACAAGCAAGTATGTGAGTGGGGGAAAGGAGAAGACAATACCAAATGTACCTTGACCGAAGTTGACAATGTATCAATGATCACTCAATAATGTAACCCAGAAATAGCACTATTGGTACCAAGTCTTGTCGATTCTCACACCTACACAAGTAAAGCTTTTAGAGGAGCTTGGTTAGGATGGTGGCAAAAATTCAATGCAAAAAGTGAGTAAGATTCAATGATGTTGAAAATGATTCACAATTGGCTCATGCAACAAGTAGATCACAAGCAAAGGTAGCACACAGAACACATGCACGGATAGATAAATGTGGTTGTGCAACCAAGGTGAGCGAAAATGTGGAAAACCACGGAAAATGCTCGTGTTGCACAACGCTAGAGAGACGCTAACCGATTGCTTAATAGGCGGATACGCACTTGTGCACGACCTATAAGAGCAATGTAACGACTTTCTATCACAAGTATGCTATGACTGTATGATGTGCTGATGCTTTAGCACAATGATGATGTATTGCTATCTCATATGATCTCTTTTGATGCAAGGCGTTTGATGCTATTGCTTTGCTTATAAGCTTTGTATGGCTCTTTGGCTTAAAAGCTTTTGAGCTCTTTCTTTGGCCACTTATGCATGCTTCTCGGATCAAGGTAGCTATTGTGTATGCGGAACACTCTTGTGTCACACGGAGATATGATGATGTAGTATGCAATGTCTATGACTATCACTAATGTGCACAAGTGTCGTAGCCCGGCAATACTCAAATGGCTAGTCTCGATAGGAAAGCTACGCAAAATGGTCGATTAGGGTCTATCAATGCAATTGCAAGGTAGTAAACGAGGTGTCGTCGATGTTACCGTCCTTGTCGAGGTTGAGAGGTGGTCTTGTCGATGTCCTTCCGCTCCGAGATAGCCGAAACACAAACGGAAACGGAGAAAACAACAACTCAAACGATCCAAGACACAAAGAGGTAAAACCGTAGTGATGTTGGTTAGGTAATGGTGGTGGGGGGGATATGTCGAGGGTATAGAGGAAGAGGTGCCTAGGGTTTTTCCGGTGGCGGGAAAAGTGACGAAGAAAAACTGCAAAATGCAGTTTCGACAGGGTTGGCCGGATGATCCGGGCGTCTGGCCGGATGATCCGGATGGATGCCCGGATGATCCGGGTTTGTCAAACCTTGCGGGATGAACTCGGGGAAGATGGGAAAAATGGTGGGATATGAATTTGTTCTCGGATTTTCGTAGGTTTTGGAAGGTGGGGGAGGTGGGGAAGAGGGTAAACCACTTGTCACACAACTCAACCACGGATCACAATCAACAAAATCTCATCAAAACACAAATATTACAAAAAAAATTGTGGGGCAATTTTTGTGGGGATTTTCGAATTTGGATGAAAAACAACAAAAACAAGCTAGAAAATAAGGTGTGGGGCTCCAAATTCGTGATCAACCAAGGCTCATGATACCATAGATGATGTAGGGTGGAACCCTACGTGGCCGATCTTTCACATAAAGGGGGGATCCCGAGGAAGAACATGAGGGGCACGAGGAAAAACACAAGAGAGATAAGGGGAAAACACTCAAATCAACAAACTTAGGTCACACAATTGCTAGATCCGGGTATACAAAGTGCGATACACGATACACGATCAACTAAGGATGATACAAGTGGCGGTAGTCATCTCCGTGAGGAGGTCTTGATGTTCTTCTCCGCAAGGAGGTCTTGAATCCGATGGATCTTCTCCGAAGAGGCCGCGGTCTCATAGGAGAGGAACCACTAGGGGTTTGGTATGAGCTAACACAAAGCTAACCCTAGATAGTTTAGGTAGAGTCCTATATATAGGTTAGGAGGGGCGAAGGGGTACATGGGCCTCGTCCCAACGTCATGCACACAGGCCCTGTCCGGATGATCCGGACGTTTGTCTAGATGATCCAGGCTTCGGGGCTCCAGATGACCCGGACATGTCTGAACAGCCGCGGGTGGTCCGGATGTCCGGGTCTTCGTCCGGATGTCCGGGAGTGTCCGGATGATCCGGGCTGGGATCCGGATGATCCGGTTTTGGCGTGGAACTTCGGGTGTCGGGGCGCCCATTGTCCGGATCGTCCGGGCTCTGGCCGGATCGTCCGGGTCTTTGTCCGGATCGTCCGGGCTGTCTGAGCCTCGGCTGTTTTCCTCCTCCTTCTTCCTCCTTCGAGTCTTCTTGTTCCTTGACTTCTCCATGGTTGCTCCCGTGGTGCCTGAGTATGCAAAGGGTCTCCGGTGAGGGTAGCAGCCATGTCTCATGTGAATCAAAGTGATGTAGAGAGAGGAGTGAAGTCACCTCGGTCTCGAGAGCTCGTGCTCGAGCACGTGCCATGGGTCCACTTGGCACTTGGTGAGGCGAAGGTAGGTCCATGGGGATGACCTTGGGATGCTCCGCATCAATAATACTGTGCCACTAGGTGAATTTCTAGATGAACAAATTGCTAAAGTTAGGGAGAATGCAAATATTGAAGTGAATTTTTTTATGAAAGTGATGATGAAGCTTCTCCTCCTAGATATGAATTGCCTGTTGTTCCTGAGGGTTATGTTATGGATGAAGAAACTGCTAGAGACTTTCTTGCTTGCAACGATAGATATGATCTTTAGAAATTATTAGCTAAAATGAAAGAAAAGTCATTGAATGCTAGAATGAAGCATGACCCTGCTTTTGCTACTTCACCTATCTTTGTTACTGATAAGGATTATGATTTCTCTGTTGATCCTGAGTTAATTACTTTGGTTGAATCTGATCCTTTCCATGGCTATGAGTCTGAAACTGTTGTGGCACATCTTACCAAGTTGAATGATATAGCCACCGTGTTTACCAATGATGAAAAGATTCGTTACTACTATATCCTTAAGCTATTTCCGTTCTCGTTAAAGGGTGATGCTAATACATGGTTTAACTCTCTTGATCCTGGTTGTGTGCGTAGTCCCTAGGATATGATGTATTAATTCTCTGCTAAATATTTTCCCGCTCATAAGAAACAGGATGCCTTACGGGAAATGTTTAACTTTGTGCAAATTTAAGACGAGAGTCTCCCACAAGCTTGGGGGAGGCTTCTCCAGCTAGTTAATGTTGTGCCTGATCATCCTCTTCAGATAAACGATATAATTGATGTCTTTTATAATGGACTAACCGATGCTTCCAGAGACCACCTAGATAGTTGTGCTGGTTGTGTTTTCAGGGAAATAATAGTTGATCAAGCTGAATTACTATTTCATAATATGCTGGCCAATGAAAATAATTGGACGCTTCCTGAACCAACCCCTAAGCCAACTCCAAAGAAAAGGGGAGTTCTATTTCTCAGTCCCGAAGATATGCAACAGGAAAAGAAATCTATGAAAGAGAAAGGTCTTAAAGCTGAAGATGTTATGAATTTACCACTTATTGAAGAAATATACGGTCTTGATAACCCGACACAGGTAGTAAAGGTAAATTCTCTTTATAGATTTGATGAAGGTGATATTCCTCGTTATAAGTCTACTAGCCAATTCTTAGATGAATTTGACAATTTTATTGCGAAACAAGAAAACTTCAATGCTTATGTTAGTGGACAATTGCAACGTAATGCTTATACGATTGAACGCTTCAGTGATTATATTTCTAGAGTTAAAGGTGAATTGAAACTCGTTAGTAAACATGCTTCTATGGTTACCACTCAAGTAGAACAAGTACTTAAGGCTCAGAATGATTTGCTCAATGAATTAAATAGTAAGAATAATGACTATGCTGTTAGAGTTGCAACTAGAGGTGGTAAAATGACTCAGGAACCTTTATATCTTGAGGACCACCCTAAGAGAATTGAGCAATATTCTCAGAGGGCTAATTTAGATGCACCTAGTTCTTCTAAGAAGAAGAAAAATAAAAATAATGGAACTTTGCTTGCTTCTAGTGAAACTGTAGCTGACACACCTGAGAATCCCAATGATATATCTGTTTCTGATGCTGAGACACAATCTGGTACTGAACATGAACCTAGTGATAATGTTAATGATGATACTCAACCTAGCAATGATAATGATGTAGAGATTGAACCTGCTGTTGATCTTGATAACCCACAATCAAAGAATCAACGTTATGATAAGAGAGACTTTCTTGCTAGGAAAAGCACGATAGGGAAAGAGAGCCATGGGTTCAGAAACCCATGCCTTTTCCTCCTAAACCATCCAAGAAAAAGGACGATGAGGATTTTGAGCGGTTTGCTGAAATGATTAGACCTATCTTTTTGCGTATGCGTTTGACTGATATGCTTAAAACAATTCCTTATGCTAAGTACATGGAATATATTATCACCAACAAAAGAAAGATACCTGAAGTAGAAATTTCCACCATGCTTGCTAATTACACTTTCAAAGGTGGAATACCTAAGAAACTAGGAGATCCAGGAGTACCCACTATACCTTGCTCCATTAAAGGAAACTATGTTAAAACGACTTTATGTGATCTTGGGGCCGGTGTTAGTGTTATGCCTCTCTCTTTATATCGTAGACTTGACTTGAGTAAGTTGACACCTACTGATATATCTTTGCAAATGGTTGATAAATCAATTGCTATACCTGTCAGTATTTGTGAGGATGTGCCTGTTGTGGTTGCAAACATTACTATTCTAACCGACTTTGTTATACTTGATATTCCCGAGGACGATAGTATGTCTATTATCCTTGGTAGACCATTTTTAAATACTGCAGGGGCTGTTATAGATTGCAACAAAGGCAATGTCACTTTTCATGTCAATGGTAATGAGCATACGGTACACTTTCCGAGGAAACAACCTTAGGTCCACAATATCAATTATATTGGAAAAATTTCAACTATTACTATTGGAGGTTTTGAATTTCCTCTTCCTACTGTCAAGAAGACATATGATATTCTTATTGTTGGGGACATACATATCCCCATTGAGGTAACCTAGTGTTATTCGAAAATTCTCCGGTTTCATGTTATTCGGAAAGAGTTTATTAACAAGACCTGATCAACCTTGTTAATGGATTCCTTTTGATGAGCATGAGATAGGTGAATCTAGATAGCACAAACTTCTGTACCCTCCTTTTACTTTCTGTTAATTAGGATAAATAAAGCAACAATAGCATTTTCTGTCTGTTTCCAGACTTATCCGTGCAAAAAAAAAACCCAAAAATAAAAGTTCTCCAAATGCCCTGAAAATGAAATATGATTTTTTCTAGAATATTTGAGAATATATGGCACAGAAAACACAGCGAGGGGAGCCAGCACCTGGCCACGAGGGTCCAGGGCGCGCCCATCCTCACAAGGCGCACCCCCTGCCTCGTGGGCCCCACCTAGCCCCCCTCCACTTATTCCTGCACCCACACCCTTCTTCTTCCTCCCAAAAAATCACTAGCCGGCTCAAGCACGAGTTCTAGCTCATCTTGCTACCATTTTCGATCTCCTTGATCAAAGCTCCATTCACAAAACTGTTTGGGGAGATTGTTCATTGGTATGTGAATCCTCCATTGGTCCAATTAGTTTTTGTTCTAGTGCTTTATTTATTGCAAATTTTTGCTGCTGTGGTGACCTTATTCTTGAGCTTGCATGTCAAATTTCTCTGGTCCCTAGTAGTTCTAATGCATGATATAGTCTCTAGGCACTTGTAGGAGTTGTTGCTATCAATCTTTTTGAGTTTGGTTAACTTTTATTTTGAGTTACTAAAAATTTCAGAAAAATGCATAGGAAAATCTTCCAAGGTCGTTCTTCAAGGAAGCAAGAACCAAGGCTCGCGATTCGTGAGCCGGACGATGAACTACTGAGGGAAGCTGAAGTGCGGCCTTGTGAATGGCTGTCAGATGAATTTATGGTTTAGATTGGCATTAAGGAGGAATTGGACGCATATGTGCGCAATGCTGACGTCGAGGTCTTCATACAAGATAAGTGCCCACAATATCGTTACTTAACTGATACCTTTGTGAGAAGGTTTTAAATTTTCATCTTCACGAAATTCTCACACTGTCCTGTTTGACCTTTATGATAAATCTTACACCATGGACTTAGAGGATTTCAATGATGCTTGTAAGCTCCCGCAGTGGGGCAGTATGGGTGATCCTCGCAAATATGAATATAGAGACTTCCTTGCTAGTATCACTGTGGGGGTATCTAGAGAAATCAGACAAGCTACCATAGGGAGCATTCATTTTCCTGCTATTCATTACTTTGCTCTTTTTATTGGTAGATGCATAAACGGTAAAGATGAGGCTTGTCACATGTGTGTCCCTGATCTTAGTGTTCTCAAGAGTGCTGTACTAGGTGATACACAATACAACTTGGGAGCCATTGTTGCACGTAGGCTACATCATAACAGTTTGTATGGAGATTTATTTGGTGGGATTTATGCCACGCGCATAGCCCGCCATCTTGGTGTGCCTATACATGAAAATGATGAACCTTTACCGCTTGCTCATTTGGATTACAATGCTATGGTTAATCACCGGTTTATAGAGAGGGATGAACAATCCCTCAAGTATCGACTAATCTTTAACAGGTGTCATGTCGTCCATATTGCTCTTCCTGCTCCTACCTTGTTTGACTTTCAGGCAAAAGGGAGATATACTATAACCAGGGAGGAGGCAAATGAGTATCATGATATGATGGAAGCAGCCCGCCTTCGAGCTACAACTCAGTAGGCAATAGATGCTGCATCCCAGTACAACCCCAACTACGACTTTGGATATCCGTCAGGCCAATACTGGCCATAGACCAACTTAGGCTAAAAAGCCTAAACTTGGGGGACTATGTGTTTCTCACCGACTTTACATTCATGCTCACACACTTATTCTAGCTGTCGGTGCTCATACTCTTCCATTGTACCATCCATGCTTAGTTTCAATTCTTTTTCTTAGTCTTTTTCTTGTGTGCTAGAAAAAACCTTAAGAAAAACAAAAAATATATTAGTTGTAGCTAATGGCTACTTTACTTTCCTTGTAGTAGTCGTAATTAAAAGAAAACCCAAATAGATTTCTCGTTCTTCTTTTGCTTGTTGGGAGCTTTCCCGTGTAAATAGTTTTTTTTTCGTTTTCTTTGGGGGTCAAGAGTAGAAGACCATGATTGAAAATTCTTAGTGGCTCTCATATGCTTTATTGTTAATTTAACCTTGAGCCATATTACCTTGTCTTCTCTCTTGTATTAAAATGCTCGTAGATTCCAGCTTAGTCCAATGCATGTGCACTATTATTATTATCCACATCGTTCGGTCGTGCAAGTGAAAGGCAATAAGGATGATATATGATGAACTAATTGAGATGAGAAAAGCTGGTATGAACTCGACCTCTCTTGTTTTTGTAAATATGACAGTTCACCGTTCCCGATTCAGCTTGTTATGAATGAAACATGCTTGCAATGACAATTAGATATCATAGCTGCTTATGCCATGCTTAATTAGCTGAGAGTTTATAATGGTCTATCTTGCGTGCCAACATGATATTAAAACGGTTGTGATGTGGTATGATAGGGTGGTATCCTCCTTTGAACGATTCAAGTGGTCTCCATGATAGTTGAAACAAATTAACATAGTCTCCACGATATTTATGTTCATGGTGATTTATATCCTACTCATGCTTGCGTTCATTGTTGATTAATTTTAATGCATGTTCATGACTGTTGTCGCTCTCTAGCTGGTCGCTTCCCAGTCTCTTTCTAGCCTTCACCTGTACTAAGCGGGAATACTGCTTGTGCATCCACTTCCAGAAACCCCAAAGTTGTTCCATATGAGTCCACCATACCTTCCTATATGTGGTATTTACCTGCCGTTCCAAGTAAATTTGTATGTGCCAAACTCTAAACCTTCCAATGAAATTCTGTTTTGTATACTCGAACAGCTCATGTATCAACTAGGGTTGTCTATATCTTCCATGCTAGGTGGGTTATGCTCACGATGAGTGGGCTCCGCTCATCATTCATGAGAAAATGGCTTATAACCGGGATGCCCACTCCCATGCTCAAAATCATATTAATTAAAAAAAAATCCCCAAGGGCTGTTGCTGGTTTGGACGGTACCCGTTGTTTCGGGCTAGCCGTGGAGTGTGCTTGTTGGTGGTTGGGGGAGTATAAACTTTACCATTATGTCTGGGAACCGCCTATAATGTGCGTAGTATGGAAGATATCGAGAATCTTGGTTGTTATGTTGACAATGAGAGTATACCGCTCAAAATGTTATTCATCTCTATTTAAAAAATCGAGCTCTGTCACCTCTACAAATCCCTGCTTCCTTCTGCAAAGGGCCTATCTATTTACTTTCATGCTGAGTCATCATCCTCTTATTAAAAAGCACCAGTTGGAGAGCACCTCTGTCATTTGCATGTATTGCCATTAATTTGCATTGAGTATGATCATGACTCAATCTCTTTTACCATGAATTACAATGTCTAGTCAGTCCTTGATCTTTAAAGGTGCTTTGCATTTATGTTTCACGGTCTCGGAAAGGGCTAGTGAGATACCATCTTGTTATATCATATTATGATTGTTTTGAGAAAGTGTTGTCATCCGAGGTTTATTATTATTGCTCGCTAGTTGATTATGCCATTGATGTGAGTAGACATGAGACCTGAAAGTTATTGTGAATGTGGTTAGTTCATGATCTTTGCTGAAAACCTGAATGCTGGCTTACATATTTATAACAACAAGAGCAAACAGAGTTTGTCAAAGTTTTTGTTTATCACTTTCAGTTTATCAACTGAATTGCTTGAGGACAAGCAAAGGTTTAAGCTTAGGGGAGTTGATACTTCTCCAACGTATCTACTTTTCCAATCACTTTTGCCCTTGTTTGGGACTCTAACTTGCATGATTTGAATTGAACTAACCCGGACTGACGCTGTGTTCAGCAGAATTGCCATGGTGTTGTTTTTGTGCAGAAATAAGAAGTTCTCGGAATGACCTGAAAATCCACGGAGAATTATTTTGGAAAATATAAAAAATATCTGCGGAAAGATCCAGACCAAGGGGCCCACACCCTATCCACGAGGGTGGGGGGCGCGCCCCCTACCTCGTGGCCGCCCTAATGCTCCACCGACGTACCCCCGGACTCCATATCTTCACTTTCGGGGAGAAAAAAATCAGAGAGGAAGAATTATCACATTCTACGATACGGAGCCGCCGCGAAGCCCTAATCTCTCTTGGGAGGGATGATCTGGAGTCCGTTCGGGGCTCCAAAGAGTGGAGATTGTCGCCATCGTCATCATCAACCTTCCTCCATCACCAATTCCATGATGCTCACTGCCGTGCGTGAGTAATCCCATCGTAGGCTTGCTGGATGGTGATGGGTTGGATGAGATTTACCATGTAATCGAGTTAGTTTTGTTAGGGTTTGATCCCTAGTATCCACTATGTTCTAAGATTGATGTTACTATAACTTTGCTATGCTTAATGCTTGTCACTAGGGCCCGAGTGCCATGATTTCAGATCTGAACCTATTATGTTTTCATGAATATATGTGTGTTATTGATCCTATCTTGCAAGTCTATAGTCACCTACTATGTGTTATAATCCGGCAACCCCGATGTGACAATAATCGGGACCACTCCCGGTGATGACCGTAGTTTGAGGAATTCATGTATTCACTATGTGTTAATGCTTTGGTCCGGTACTCTATTAAAAGGAGGCCTTAATATCCCTTAGTTTCCACTAGGACCCCGCTGCCACGGGAGGGTAGGACAAAAGATGTCATGCAAGTTCTTTTCCATAAGCATGTATGACTATATTCGGAATACATGCCTACATTACATTGATGAACTGGAGCTAGTTCTGTGTCACCCTAGGTTATAACTTTTACATGATGAATTGCATCCGACATAATTCCCCATCACCGATCCAATGCCTATGAGCTTTTCACATATTGCTTGTTGCTTATTTACTTTTCCGCTGCTACTATTACAAAAACTATCATTACTTTTATTGCCGCTACCGCTATTTTCATATTACCTTGCTACTAAATTACCTTGCTGCAGATACTAAGTTTCCATGTGTGGTTGAATTGACAACTGAGCTGCTAATACTTAAGAGTATTCTTTGGCTCCCCTTGTGTCGAATCAATAAATTTTGGTTGAATACTTTACCCTCGAAAACGGTTGCGATCTCCTACACTTGTGGGTTATCAGTGACATCCTGTAACAAGCCAAAGACCCGGTAGACCCAGCAACAGAGTAGGATGAGCGAGAGGACGGCGAACAAAGTCCGAAGCCGCAGTCCGATGACAGCGATGCCGAAGACGGTACTTATGAACCAGTCTCCGAAGAAAAGGATAGCCTGGGCGACGATGAATTCACCATCCCAGAAGAACCCTCAGAACAAAAACGCTTCCACAGGAGGCTTATTGCCACCGCTAGGAGCTTGAAAAAGTAGCAGAGATGGCTTCGAGCCGCACAGGACACGCTTAATGATAGATGGAACGAGGGTGAACAGAAACATGGCTTTAATGGCCAAACCAAAGGCTATCCTAAGCGTAAGCTGCTGCCCGAATTCGACGATGAGGCCTTTGCGCCCGTCCAACCGAAGAATAACACCGCCGACAAGCTGGACCGGCCACCACGTGGACTGGATAGAGTCGCTAGCTATGGCGTAAACAAGCCCACACCCCATAAAGGAAAGAGGGTGCAGCCCAAGTCCGAAAACACGATCTGCGTGAGGACCTAATCAAAAAGCTAGCAAGACCAGGTCTATATTCGGACCTAGAGACCGAGCTTCCCCACGGGACGGCGGCTATCAAGCCAATCGCGCCGGTGACATACCATTTCGGGGTCAATACCGAACACCACAACCATCAGACATACACCACGATATAGCAAGATATAGAGGAGCTTCACACCCTCTATGCTTCACCGATGAGGTGCTGGGTCATGATTTCCCAGAAGGGTTTAAACCCGTGAACATCGAAGCATACGATGGAACTACGGATCCCGCCGTCTAGATAGAAGAATTTATTCTTCACATCCACATGGCCCGAGGAGATGATCTCCACGCCATCAAATATTTACCGCTCAAGCTAAAATGACCAGCTCAACACTGGCTAAACAGTCTCCCAAAGAATTCCATTGGGAGTTGGGAAGAACTTGAGGACGCTTTTTGGGCCAATTTTCAAGGGACTTATGTCCGGCCCCCGGATGCTGACGATTTAAGTCACATCATCCAACAACCCGGGGAGTCAGCCCGCAAGCTTTGGAACCAGTTTCTCACTAAGAAGAACTAGATCGTCGACTGTCCGGACGCCGAAGCCTTGGCAGCATTCAAGTACAGTATCCGGGACGAATGGCTAGCCAGACACCTCAGACAGGAAAAGCCAAGGACAATGGTAGCCCTAACTACACTCATGACTCGCTTTTGCGCGGGTGAGGATAGCTGGTTAGCTCATAGCAGCACTAGTGACCCTGGAACATCCGAAGTTAGGGATGGCAATGGAAAGCCATGACATAACAAAAACAAACGTCAAAACAATTCTGGAAGCCCATATGATACAGCAGTAAACGCCGGATTCAGTGGCTCCAGACCCGGTCAACGGAAGAAGCAATTTAAAGGCAACAAAGATGGTCCATCAAGTCTGGACAGAATATTAGACAGGCCCTGCCAAATCCATGGCACCCCAGAAAAACCTGCCAACCACACCAACTGTAACTGTTGGGTTTTCAAGCAGGCTGGCAAGCTAAACACCGAACACAATGGAAAGGAGCCTCAGAGCGAAGACGAGGATGAACCTCGCTAGCCGAATATAGGGGGACAGAAGAAATTTCCATCGGAGGTCAAAACAGTGAACATGATATATGCCACTCATATCCCAAAGAGGGAGCGCAAGCACGCACTCCGAGACGTCTATGCTGTTGAGCATGTCGCCCCAAAATTCAACTCGTGGTCAGCCTATCCGATCACTTTCGATCGCAGGGATCATCCGACTAGTATTCGTCATGGGGGTTCGGCTGCCTTAGTGCTCGACCCAATAATAGATGGATACCATCTAACTCGAGTCCTTATGGACGGCGGCAGTAGTCTCAATCTGATATATCAGGACACTGTTTGCAAGATGGGGATCGACCCATCAAGAATCAAGGCAAGCAGCACGACCTTTAAAGGAGTGATACCGGGCATTGAAGATCGCTGCATAGGCTCTTTAACGTTGGAAGTTGTATTTGGTTCTCCCGACAACTTTCGAAGCGAAGAACTACTCTTCGACATAGCTCTGTTCTGAAGTGGCTATCACGCTCTACTCGGAAGAACGGCCTTCGCCCACTTTAATGCAGTTCCGCACTATGCCTATTTCAAGCTCAAGATGCCTGGATCACGTGGCGTTATCACGGCCAATGGAAATATGGAGCACTCTCTCCGTACGGAAGAGGACACTGCGGCCTTAGCAGCCGAAGTCCAATGCGGCCTACTCAAGCCAGATAATCTATCAATAGCGGACACAGTTAAACGTGTCTGGCACATGCTTCAGTGCGGAAGCTCAGATGAACCTGAGCAAGATTGACAGCTACGCCCCCGTCGACTACCACATGAGGTGATAGCATATGTGCCTCGAGTACATAATTATGCCTTAAAAATTCCTTGGGCGACGACCGGGGGCACCCGCATATAGTCCTTAGTTCGGCTAGACCCTATTCGGACTCTAAACTTACCGTCTTCAAGTTCATTAAACGAACCAGACTTGTTATGGCCACACCGGATCGATTTCTTTGTTTCCAGGTTTTCTTTTTTTTTCTTTTTCCTTTTCTACAGCTGGCTATCATACTCACACCTTCAAGGACACATTACAGAGGAGGAAATGACGAAGACGTGCAGCAGGGACCCGCACTAAGGTTTCTTTATAGATTAAGACCCTATGTAAACCTTTTTTTCTCATTCTTGTTATATACCTTCTTGGCATGTAAAATGTCCAAAAAAGGTCATCGGCATTATCTGTAAAGTTTGCGGCTCGCCGTACTATAGAGGGATATTAATAGAACAATTTTATTTGTATTATGTCCAGAGTTTTATTCACTCACCACCGAATGTTCTTTTCCTGCATCAGATTGCCATATGTGCCTTCTAAATAAGGATTTATTACCAAGAGCTATAGACAGCCCTGGTACATGTTGAAAAGACCAAACACCTATAGGGAGTGTTCGACGTCCTAGATATTTGCATTATATGCACCAGTTCCGAATCATGTCTTGGGTCAATAGTTGGGTTGCCTGACTCCTCTGCTTACCCCTACGTTCCCGATTGTTCGGCTAGGGTGTAATGGGAGAACTACTGCGATAGTACTTCTGGCTAGTCCGGTCAAGTACCTCAATAGAGAGCCGAAAACTGACTGTCATGATAAGCGAGAATCTAGTCAGCAATCCGATGACTTAGTTTTATACTACGATTGATAGAGATCTACCCCGTGTTATACGAAGGGCTGGTTCTTCGCCCAGCCAGGTGCAATTGAACGCCTTAAAACAAGGAATATTATATCCACACATGTCAAACTCCTATGACTAAGTGAAAGCAATAACTCCGCATAGTCTGATTGCCTGGTTCGCTCCGCATACACCTCCTATATGGACCAAGACGTTGGATAAATAGTGTATTTGCATATGACCGAACACACCAGTACTATGTACCTGGGGGCTGAAGCCGACGATTGGAAACTTTCAGATTTAAGATAAACAGTCACATTGGAGGTAAAAGGCGCTGATATTATAGTAGCGCAAAAGTTATATACACTGGATTCATAAGCCTAGTCTTTACATCCGGATACAATCACTCGAAGACAACATCCTTCGAACACTGGCCTTCTACAAGGCAGGCTCCCTCGATGACGTCCTTGAAGTACTTCTCTGGCTTGCGGTGCTCCTTGCCTGCGGGTGGGCCAGCAGTGGCTATATGCACTACATTCATCTTCGCCCAGTGCACTTTGACGCGAGCGAAGGCCATCCGAGCACCTTCTATACAAGCCGAACGAGTTAGTGCGTCGACCCGCGGACTCGCCTTGACGAGCCGCTTCACCAATCCGAAGTAACTACTTGGGATTGGTTCAGTGGGCCATAGCCGGACTATTAAGTCCTTCATGGCCGAACCCGCCATGTTGTGCAGCTCGACCAGCTACTTCATCTGGTCGTTGAGGGGCATTGTATGTTGTGGCTCATAGAACTGCGACCAGAACAATTTCTCCATGTCGTTCCTCTCCTGGGCTCGGAAGTATTGAGCGGCATCTGCGCTGCTCCTTGGAAGATCAACAAACACGCCTTGAGAACTCCACAATCGTGTCAGCCCAATATACTTCCGCCCTCCGAAGATGCTCTGTAAGAGAAATATCTTATTAGATGCTATTTGTCGCACCTGCTTGATTTCCTCACAGGTGTTGTGCGCCTCGCCTCGCGCGTCCTGGGCAGAGTTTACTGCCACTGACAGCTCGGATGCTTGTTCCGAAGTCTTCTTCTTCAATGCCTCACACTTCCAGATGGCGTCGTTAAGTTGAATCTCGACTTCCGACACCCGAGAATTGTGCTTCTCTCACTCGGCCTTTTTGGTCCAATTAGGCAGCCTCTTTGTCAGTGGCTACCTTGTTCGCCACAGACTCCTTCTTGGCCTTGGCAACCTCGCCCTTGAGGGCCTCGAGCTTAGCGGTGCCAACTGTATAATACAGAATACAATATTAGAGTTTGTAAACATACTCAATCAAAGAGGTCTTATTGACATTTAAAAAAAATAAAAAAATAAAAATGCCCGCATACGTTGCGTTTTATCAAAATGCTGGTTCACGGTCGAGGTCTGCGTTCGCCACCTCGAGCTTCCGGTTTAGTTCGGCAACCTCTGCGTCTCACGCAGTTGCCGCAACTAGAGAAGCATGCACCAACAGTTCAGCCCTATAAGAATGCTATACTATGGATACTTCGTCTGATTCTTTTGAGAATCAGACAAAGCATCAGGGGCTACAGGTTATATATGTGTATTTAAAACAAATAAAATTTCTTAAACAACATTACATTGCTTACCTCAAAGCCTATTAAAAGGTTGTTGAAGGCTTCATTCAGTCCGCCCTTGACGGACTAAATCTTCTTCATCACCGCACCCATCACGGTGCAGTGTTCTTCAATGATGAGATCACTTTGTAGTGCTCCCTCCATAGAATCCGGTGCCTCCGGATTAACTCCGGGTGCCGCCGTATCCTCCTCTGCTTGAGGAATCGGGTCTTCGGACCCCGGAGCCGCGCTAGGCTCCGGGATGATGTTCGGTGGGCCCCCGGATTGATTGGCCCCCACGTCTTCAGTCTCCATGGGGACCGTCTCCCCATGGTCAGCGGCCGCCGAGGTATTACCCCCAACCGCCTTGTCTCCTGCCCCGCCCTCCTCTCCTTGGGTGGAGAGCACCCGCTAGGACGACACTTCGGTGTCCCTACTGATTACGGGCGATGGAGCCCGGACTGGCGGGTCACTCTCCGTCTCTCCAGGCGCCAGAGAGTTCCCCTCCGATGAGGTAACATCGGGGTTTACATCGGGAGGGCTGTAGGTCAGCAGGAGAAAAATATTAATTAAAATACCAGAAAAACTGAATAAACAAAGGTGCAACACTTGAGTCCGGACTGACTTATGTCTCGGGCAAGGGTTTTTCCCTGGGCTTCATCACATAGCTATGTTTGGATGAACTCGAACTAGCTCTCAGGTTTAGTTTCCTCTGGGGCGCGGCTATACCCGCGTCAGCGACGACTCCCCTCTTCCTCCCCCTGCCTTGCGCAGGAGGTATTTCTTCTTCTTCCTCTTCCTCCTTATCATTTTCCTCCGCCTCGTCAGAGGAGAGGATGTGGAGGTCCTCAGCCTTCTTGCCCGCAGGACGGGGGCTGTCTCCAGCCCCCTTGACCTTTGTCTTCTTGGGCCTCTTGGTCGGCACCTTGTACGGCACCGGAACCAGCATCGCCGTCAGTAGAGGCAGTGCTGGCTCTTCGGGCAAAGGCGCCGGACACTTAATCCGGGTCACCTTCTTCGTCCAGACATGTATATCACGTAAAAATTCCATCTCCTATTATCATTAAATAAGGGAAAGGGTAAGTGTACGGCAAGGATTATTATTGCCTCTAGGGCGGAAACTTTGGTGCTGAAGCCCGCATCCTCGGCCTCTTCGAGCCATTCCTTCTGGCTCTTGAAGAGGTGCTTCCATATCTCCTTGTGCGTAGAGCCGAAGAGATGCTTCAGCGGCTTGTCTCCTGCTGGATCGAACTCCCATAGGGAGGAATCCCGGCTTTGGCAAGGGAGAACAAGCCGGGTCAGCATCACCTGGACCATGGAGGAGAGCAGGTGCCCCTTGGAGATCACGCCGGACACACGACTCACGAGAGTCGTCACCTCAGTATGCGACCCTCAGTCCAGACCTTTCTTGGTTCAGGAGGTCAACCTCATTGGGGGTCCGGAACTGAAAGCAGGTTCCGCCGCCCACTTGGTGTCGCGGGGTTCGGTGATGTAGAACCATTCCTGCTGCCAGACCTTGTTCGTCGCCACGAACGAGACCTTGGGCCAAGTTGCATTCGTGAGCTTACTGATCATGGCGCCTCTGCACTCCGTGTGTTCCCCATCAACCACCTTCGGCTTCACGTTGAAGGTCTTAAGCCATAGGCCCAAGTGTGGGGGGATGCGGAGAAAGGCTTCACACATCACTATGAAAGCGGATATGTGAAGAATTGAGTTCGGGGATAGATCATGGAAATCTAGCCCGTAGAAGAACAAAAGACCCCGAACAAACGGGTGGAGTGGAAACCCTAGCCCCCTAACAAAATGAGAGGTAAAAACTACCCTCTCGCCCGCCTTTGGAATGGGAATCACCTGGCCCTTAGGGGCACTCGGTGTGCGATGTCGCCGATGAGGTACCCCACGCTCAGTAGATCCTCCACGGTCTTTTCAGTAACCGTGGAAGCCTCCCACTTGCCTCTGGCACCGGATCCAGCCATTGCTGGGAAAAGGAGTGGTGGTTAAGGAACGAGGAGTGGTGGGCGCAGGAGATGAGAATACGGGGGCAAGGGAGATTGGAGAACTTGAGCTTGAGGATGGTGTGGGGCTGATGAAAGGGATTGGTGTCCTTTTATAACACCGCGAATACAGAGCGTCCCCCCTCTTTAGCCATAAAACTCGCCGGTTCCCAAAGCGGTCGTGCGTAACGTGCGGCGTGGGTGCTCGCGTCACACTTATAAGGATCCCACAATAAGCAGGCAAAATCTCAATTCTGATGGGACGTGACAATGAGGATATACCTCAAAACGCGAAACTAGGACCAAATAAAATGGTTCAATATGTTAGTGGGTTGGACACGACGCTTCACCCAAAAGTTGTCAGTAGAGACACACTATTCATTTTCTTTTAAGAGCCTTGCCTTTGAGGCTAATGGTTGTACTAATCTTGGAGAGCCGAACATAATCCACCTGTTTGCAGCAGATATATTCGGGAAGAGGAACCCATCTTGCAATGCTGATGACAATACGGAAGCCGAACTCATCGTCCTCGAAGACAGGTTCAGGGGCTACTGAGGGAGTCTTGGATCGGGGGGGTCCTCATGTGGCCGGACAAACTCTTGGTGGGCCGGACTGGTGGGCCGTGAAGATTACTACAAGATCAACTGTCGTATCCAGATAGGACTCCTGTATTCCTGTAATGGCAAGTTTAGGTTCGGGTGTAGATTTTCCTTCCTCTGCAAGATGATATGTACAAGCCCTAGGCCTCTCCCGTGTGTATATAAACCGGAGGGTTTAGTCCATAGAGGCTAGAGAAGAATCACAATATCCTCATAGGCTAGACCTAGGGTTTAGCCATTACAATCTCGAGGTAGATCAACTCTTGTATACATATTCATCCATACTAATATAGCAGGAAGTAGGGTTTTACCTTGATCGAGAGGGCCTGAACCTGGGTAAACATCGTGTCCCTAGCCTCCTGTTACCATCGATGCTCAGACGCATAGTTCGGGACCACCTACCCGAGATCCGCCGGTTTTGACACCGACACCCCTCTTCACCCTTGTCGATTTATTTACCCTTCTTTTTTTGTGTGTTTTACCGTTCACTTGCCTCGTGTGTGTTCGTCTTTATTCTGGTTTGTTGCTATCATGTCTGAGATGGGGGAGGATGTCGTTGAAAAGGGTAGTAACGTTGAGGGCAACTTTGCCTTTGTTGATCCTCCGGATGAAACTACCACTTTACATACTAAGAAGTTCCGGGTTGGTAGTGGTAATATTATTGGAAAAGGAGTTCTTCAAGACTTCTTTACTTGTGCCGGTGCTTTACCCACTATGGGTGGATCTATTCTTCATAGAACTAGTAGTCTTGCGGATGACATATCTATGCTTGTAGTTGAAATTGAAAGGCCATTTATCCATATGCATCCTTGCATTCAGAGAATTTTCTGGAATTTTCCATTATTGAACATTCTTTTGTTAAGCGCGCAGCTATTATCTTTTTGGCTCATGAGTTCAGATTCATAATGAAAGAGGCCAAAGAAATCTTTACGCATTATAGGGTGGACGCTGGTCATCCTCCAATAGAAGCTATCTTATTTAATCAAGATGACATAATGCGTTTGCAATCTTTAGATCATGTTGCTTTTAATGAAAACCTTAGGAAAAAGGTTCCTACCAATATCTTGGTTGATAGAATCTATGAATTGAATGATGATTTTGCAATTCAAAACAATGGGTTAGATTTTTCCCTAGAGCAAAGGCTCATGACCTTTTGCCAAAAGAATGCTTATAATGATGAATTGGTTGTGCAATATGAAGGGCAAAAGGAGGAACCTATACCTCCTGAGCTTGATATGGGGGAATTTTGTCCTATTAAATTTAGGCCTTTTGATTACTTTTGCTTGCCACAAAGAAAACTTGCTGCTGAACGTAGGGATTATGAGATGAGTTTTCGTGATCTACCTTATCATTACTGAAGGAAATATGCCCTAGAGGCAATAATAAAGTTGTTATTTATATTTCCTTATATCATGATAAATGTCTTTTATTCATGCTAGAATTGTATTAACCGGAAACTTAGTACATGTGTGAATACATAGACAAAACAGTATGTCCCTAGTATGCCTCTACTAGACTAGCTCATTGATCAAAGATGGTTATGTTTCCTAGCCATAGACATGAGTTGTCATTTGATCAACGGGATCACATCATTAGGAGAATGATGTGATGGACAAGACCCATCCGTTAGCATAGCACTATGATCGTTTAGTTTAACTGCTATTGCTTTCTTCATGACTTATACATGTTCCTATGACTATGAGATTATGCAACTCCCGAATACCGTAGGGACACCTTGTGTGCTATCAAACGTCACAACGTAACTGGGTGATTATAAAGATGCTCTACAGGTGTTTCCGAAGGTGTTTGTGGTGTTGGCATAGATCAAGATTAGGATTTGTCACTCCGAGTGTCGGAGAGGTATCTCTGGGCCCTCTCGGTAACACACATCACAATAAGCCTTGCAAGCAAAAGACTAATGAGTTAGTCACGAGATGATGTGTTACGGAACGAGTAAAGAGACTTGCCGGCAACGAGATTGAACTAGGTATAAAGATACCGACGATCGAATCTCTGGCAAGTAACATACCGTTTGACAAAAGGAACAACGTATGTTGTTATGCGGTTCGACCGATAAAGATCTTCGTAGAATATGTAGGAGCCAATATGGGCATCCAGGTTCCGCTATTGGTTATTGACCGGAGAGATGTCTCGGTCATGTCTACATAGTTCTCGAACCCGTAGGGTCCGCACGCTTAAACGTTCGTTGACGATATAGTATTTAATGAGTTATGTATGTTGGTGACCGAATGTTATTCGGAGTCCAGGATGTGATCACGGACATGACGAGGAACTCCGGAATGGTCCGGAGATAAAGATTAATATATGAGATAATAGTGTTTGACCTCCGGAAGGGTTCCGGAATTCACCGGAAGAGGTTCCGGATGTTTCCCGAAGTGTTTGGGTACAAGAACACGTTATTTGGGCCAAAAGGGAAAGCACACAAGGTTTTTGGAAAGCGCAAAAGGAAGTTTTGCGGAGTCCAGGGGCCAGACGCCGGGAACCTTGGCGTCTGGCCCTGGAGTCCGAGAAGGACTCTTGCCTTTCGGGTGAAACCGACTTTGTGAAGGCTTTTACTCCAAGTTTCGACCCCAAGGCTCAACATATAAATAGAGGGGTAGGGCTAGCACCCAAGACACATCAAGATACACCAAGCCGTGTGCCGGCTACCCTGACCCTCTAGTTTATCCTCCGTCTAGTTTCTGTAGTGCTTGGCGAAGCCCTGCAGAGATTGTTCTTCATCAACAACCGTCACCACGCCGTCGTGCTGCCGGAACTCATCTACTACTTCGCCCGTCTTGCTGGATCAAGAAGGCGAGGACGTCATCGAGCTGAACGTGTGCTGAACGCGGAGGTGCCGTACGTTCGGTACTAGATCGGGACGGATCGTGAAGGTGCACGACTACATCAACCGCGTTGATAAACGCTTCCGCTTTCGGTCTACGAGGGTACGTAGACACACTCTCCCCTCTCGTTGCTATGCATCTAGTAGATAGATCTTGCGTGATCGTAGGAAAATTTTGAAAATACTACGTTCCCCAACAGTGGCATCATGAGCCAGGTCTATGCGTAGATGATATGCACGAGTAGAACACAATGAGATTGTGGACGATACTAGTCATACTGCTTACCAGCATGTCATACTTTGCTTCGTCGGTATTGTGAGATGAAGCGGCCCGGACCGACATTACGCGTACGCTTACGCGAGACTGGTTTCACCGTTACGAGCACTCATTGCTTAAAGGTGACTGGCGGGTGTCTGTCTCTCTCACTTTAGCTGAATCAAGTGTGGCTACGCCCGGTCCTTGTGAAGGTTAAAACAGCACATACTTGACGAAACATCGTTGTGGTTTTGTATGCGTAGGTAAGAACGGTTCTTGCTAAGCCCGTAGCAGCCACGTAAAACTTGCAACAACAAAGTAGAGGACGTCTAACTTGTTTTTGCAGGGCATGTTGTGATGTGATATGGTCAAGACATGATGAGTTATACGGTTTTGTATGAGATGATCATGTTTTGTAATGTTATCGGCAACTGGCAGGAGCCATATGGTTGTCGCTTTATTGTATGAAATGCAATCGCCATGTAATTGCTTTACTTTATCACTAAGTAGTAGCGATAGTCATAGAAGCAATAGTTGGCGAGACGACAACGATGCTACGATGGAGATCAAGGTGTCGCGCCGGTGACGAAGGTGATCATGACGGTGCTTTGGAGATGGAGATCAAAAGCACAAGATGATGATGGCCATATCATGTCACATATTTTGATTGCATGTGATGTTTATCTTATTATGCTTCTTATTTTGCTTAGGACGACGGTAGCATTATAAGATGATCCCTTACTAAATTTTAAGGTATAAGTGTTCTCCCTGAGTATGCACCGTTGCGAAAGTTCTTCGTGCTGAGACACCACGTGATGATCGGGTGTGATAAGCTCTACGTTCAAATACAACGGGTGTAAGACAGTTTTGCACACGCAGAATACTCGGGTTAAACTTAACG
The DNA here is from genome assembly GCA_902687465.1 of Secale cereale. Classification (NCBI taxonomy): domain Eukaryota; kingdom Viridiplantae; phylum Streptophyta; class Magnoliopsida; order Poales; family Poaceae; genus Secale; species Secale cereale. Next base: position 271,437,287 of record LR738709.1, read on the forward strand.
AGCCTAGCATATGCAGATATGGCCTCGGAACACTGGAGACCGAAAGGTCGAGCGTGAATCATATAGTAGATATGATCAACATAAGATGTTCACCATTGAAACTACTCCATCTCACGTGATGATCGGACATGGTTTAGTTGATTTGGATCACGTGATCATTTAGATGACCGGAGGGATGTCTATCTAAGTGGGAGTTCTTAAGTAATATGATTAATTGAACTTTAATTTATCATGAACTTAGTCTTGGTAGTATTAGCATATCTATGTTGTAGATCAATAGCTCGCGATGTTGCTCCCCGTTTATTTTTCATATGTTCCTAGAGAAAACCAAGTTGAAAGATGTTAGTAGCAATGATGCGGAATTGTTCCGTGATCTGAGGATTATCCTCATTGCTGCACAGAGAAATATGTCCTTGATGCACCGCTAGGTGACAGACCTATTGCAGGAGCAGATGTAGACGTTATGAACGTTTTGACAAAAGCTCAGTATGATGACTACTTGATAGTTTAGTGCACCATGCTTTACGGCTTATAACCGGGATTTCAAAAACGTTTTGAACGCCACGGAGCATATAAGATGTTCCAAGAGTTGAAATTAGTATTTCATACTCATGCCCGTGTCGAGAGGTATAAGACCTCTGACAGTACTTTGCCTACAAGATGGAGGAGAATAGCTCAACCAGTGAGCCTGTATTCAGATTGTCTGGGTACTACAATTACTTTAATCAAGTGGGAGTTAATCTTCCAGATAAGATAGTAATTGACAAAGTTCTCTAAGACACTATCACCAAGTTAGTAGAACTTCGTGATGAACTATAATATGCGAGGGATAACGAAAGGAATTCCCAGCTCTTCGTGATACTGAAGTAGGCGAAGGTAGAAATCATGAAAAAGCATCAAGTGTTGATGGTTAACAAGACCACTTGTTTCAAGTAAAGGGCAAAGGGATAGAAGGTGAACTTCAAGAAGAATGACAAGCAAGTTGTCACTCCCGTGAAGAAACCCAAAAGATAAACTCAAGCCTGAAACAAGTGCTTATACTGCAAAGGAAATGGTCACTAAAAGTGGAACTGCCCTAGATACTTGGCGGATAAGAAGGATGGCAAAGTGAACAGAGGTATATTTGATATACAGATTATTGATGTGTATTTTACTAGTGTTCATAGCAACCCCTCGGTATTTGATACTGATTTAGTTGCTAAAAAGTAGTAACTCGAAATGGGAGTTGCATAATGAACAGAAACTAGTTAAAGGATGAAGTGACGATGTGTATTGGAAGCAGTTCCAAGATTGATATGATCATCATCGCACACTCCCTATACTTTCGGGATTAGTGTTGAACCTAAATAAGTGTTATTTGGTGTTTGTGTTGAGCATGAATGTGATTTGATCATGTTTATTGCAATACGGTTATTCATGTAAGTTAAAGAATAATTGTTGTTCTGTTTACATGAATAAAACCTTCTATGGTCATACACCCAATGAAAATAGTTTGTTGGATCTCGATCGTGTGATACACATATTCATAATATTGAAGCCAAAAGATGCAAGGTTAATAATGATAGTGCAACTTAGTTGTGGCACTGCCGTTTAGGTCATATTGGTGTAAAACGCATGAAGAAACTCCATAATGATGGACTTTTGGAATCACTTGATTATGAATCACTTGGTACTTGCGAACCATGCCTCATGGGCAAGATGACTAAAACTCCATTCTCCGGAACTGTGGAGCGAGCAACAGATTTGTTGGAGATCATACATACAGATGTATGTGGACCAATGAGTGTTGAAGCTCGCGGCGGGTATCGTTATTTTCTGACATTCACTGATGATTTGAGCAGATATGGGTATATCTACTTAATGAAGCACAAGTCTGAAACATTTGAAAAGTTCAAAGAATTTCAGAGTGAAGTAGAGAATCATCGTAACAGGAAAATAAAGTTTCTACGATCTGATCGTGGAGGAGAATATTTGAGTTACGAGTTTGGTCTTCATTTGAAACAATGTGGAATAGTTTCACAGCTCACGCCACCCGGAACACCACAGCATAATGGTGTGTCCGAACGTCGTAACCGTACTTTATTGGATATGGTGCGATCTATGATGTCTCTTACCGATTTGCCACTATCGTTTTGGGTCATGCATTAGAGACCGCTACATTCACGTTAAATAAGGGCCTCATCTGAATCCGTTGAGACAACGCCTTAAGAACTGTGGTTTAGCAAGAAACCAAAGTTGTTGTTTCTTAAAGTTTGGGACTGCGATGCTTATGTGAAAAAAAGTTTTCACATGATAAACTCGAACCCAAACCGGAGAAGTAAATCTTCATAGGATACCCAAAAGAGACTGTTGGGTACACCTTCTATCACAGATCCGAAGGCAAAAATATTCGTTGCTAAGAACGGATCCTTTCTAGAAAAAGAGTTTATCTCGAAAGAAGTGAGTGGGAGGAAAGCAGAGCTTGATGAGGTAATTGTACCTTCTCCCGGATTGGAAAGTAGTACATCACAGGAAATTGTTCCAGTGATTCCTACACCAATTAGCGAGGAAGTTAATGATAATGATCATGAAACTTCGGATCAAGTTTCTACTGAACGTCGTAGATCAACCAGAGTACGTTCCGCACCAGAGTGGTACGGCAACCCAGTTCTGGAAATCATGTTACTAGACCATGATGAACCTACGAACTATGAGGAAGCGATGATGAGCCCAGATTCCGCAAAATGGCTTGAAGCCATGAAATCTGAGATGGGATCCATGTATGAGAACAAAGTATGGACTTTGGTTGACTTGCCCGATGATCGGCATGCCATCGAAAATAAATGGATCTTCAAGAGGAAGACCGACGCTGACGGTAATGTTACTGTTTACTAAGCTCGACTTGTTGCGAAAGGTTTTCGACAAGTTCAAGGAGTTGACTACGATGAGACTTTCTCACCTGTAGCGATGCTTAAGTCTGTCCGAATCATGTTAGCAATTGCCACATTTTATGAAATCTGGCAAATGGATAACAAAACTGCATTCTTTAATGAATTTATTAAAGAAAAATTGCATATGATGCAACCCGAAGGTTTTGTCAATCCTAAAGGTGCTAACAAAGTATGCAAGCTCCAGCGATCCATCTATGGACTGGTGCAAGCATCTCGGAGTTGGAATATACGCTTTAATGAGGTGATCAAAGCATATGTTTTTATACAGACTTTTGGAGAAGCCTGTATTTACAAGAAGTGAGTGGGAGCACTACAACCTTTCTGATAAGTATATGTGAATGACATATTGTCGATCAGAAATGATGTAGAATTTTCTGGAAAGCATAAAGGAGTGTTTGAAAAGAGTTTTTCAAAGAAAGACCTCGGAGAAGCTGCTTACATATTAGGCATCAAAAATCTATAAAGATAGATCAAGACGCTTAATTGGACTTTCACAAAGCACATACCTTGATAAGATTTTGAAGAAGTTCAAAATGGATCAGTCAAAGAAAGGTTCTTGCCTGTTTTACAAGGTATGAAGTTGAGTAAGACTCAAAGCCAGACCACGGCAGAAAAATATAGAAAGAATGAAAGTCATTCCCTATGCCTCAGCCATAGGTTCTATAAAGTATGCCATGCTGTGTACAAAACACGTTGTGTACCTTGCAAAGAGTTTGACAGGGAGGTACAATAGTGATCCAGGAGTAGATCACTGTACAGCGGTCAAAATTATCCTTAGTAACTAGATGACTAAGGAAATGTTTCTCGATTATGGAGGTGATAAAGAGTTCGTCGTAAAGGGTTACGCCGATGCAAGCTTTGACACTAAATCCAGATGACTCTAAGTATCAATCTGGATGCGTATTGAAAGTGGGAGCAATTAGCTAGAGTAGCTCTATGCAGAGCATTGTAGACATAGAAATTTGCGAAATACATACGGATCTGAATGTGACAGACCCGTTGACTAAACTTCACTCACAAGCAAAACATGATCACACCTTATTACTCTTGGGTATTAATCACATAGCAATGTGAACTAGATTATTGACTCTAGTAAACCCTTTGGGTGTTGGTCACATGGCGATGTGAACTATGGGTGTTATTCACATAACGATGTGAACTATCGGTATTAAATCACATGGCGATGTGAGCTAGATTATTGACTCTAGTGCAAGTGGGAGACTGAAGGAAATATGCCCTAGAGGCAATAATAAAGTTGTTATTTATATTTCCTTATATCATGATAAATGTCTTTTATTCATGCTAGAATTGTATTAACCGGAAACTTAGTACATGTGTGAATACATAGACAAAACAGTATGTCCCTAGTATGCCTCTACTAGACTAGCTCATTGATCAAAGATGGTTATGTTTCCTAGCCATAGACATGAGTTGTCATTTGATCAACGGGATCACATCATTAGGAGAATGATGTGATGGACTAGACCCATCCGTTAGCATAGCACTATGATCGTTTAGTTTTACTGCTATTGCTTTCTTCATGACTTATACATGTTCCTATGACTATGAGATTATGAAACTCCCGAATACCGTAGGAACACCTTGTGTGCTATCAAACGTCACAACGTAACTGGGTGATCATAAAGATGCTCTACAGGTGTCTCCGAAAGTATTCGTGGTGTTGGCATAGATCAAGATTAGGATTTGTCACTCCGAGTGTCGGAGAGGTATCTCTGGGCCCTCTCGGTAACACACATCATAATAAGCCTTGCAAGCAAAAGACTAATGAGTTAGTCACGAGATGATGTGTTACAGAACGAGTAAAGAGACTTGCCGGTAACGAGATTGAACTAGGTATAGTGATACCGACGATCGAATCTCGGGCAAGTAACATACCGATGACAAAAGGAACAACGTATGTTGTTATGCGGTTCGACCGATAAAGATCTTCGTAGAATATGTAGGAGCCAATATGGGCATCCAGGTTCCGCTATTGGTTATTGACCGGAGAGATGTCTCGGTCATGTCTACATAGTTCTCGAACCCGTAGGGTCCGCACGCTTAAACGTTCGTTGACGATATAGTATTTAATGAGTTATGTATGTTGGTGACCGAATGTTATTCGGAGTCCAGGATGTGATCACGGACATGACGAGGAGCTCCGGAATGGTCCGGAGATAAAGATTAATATATGAGATAATAGTGTTTGACCTCCGAAAGGGTTCCGGAATTCACCGGAAGAGGTTCCGGATGTTTCCCGAAGTGTTTGGGTACGAGAACACGTTATTTGGGCCAAAAGGGAAAGCACACAAGGTTTTTGGAAAGCGCAAAAGGAAGTTTTGCGGAGTCCAGGGGCCAGACGCCAGGGTCCCTGGCGTCTGGGTCCAGACGCCGGGAACCCTGGCGTCTGGCCCTGGAGTCCGAGAAGGACTCTTGCCTTTCGGGTGAAACCGACTTTGTGAAGGCTTTTACTCCAAGTTTCGACCCCAAGGCTCAACATATAAATAGAGGGGTAGGGCTAGCACCCAAGACACATCAAGATACACCAAGCCGTGTGCCGGCTACCCCGACCCTCTAGTTTATCCTCCGTCTAGTTTCTGTAGTGCTTGGCGAAGCCCTGCAGAGATTGTTCTTCATCAACAACCATCACCACGCCGTCGTGCTGCCGGAACTCATCTACTACTTCGCCCGTCTTGCTGGATCAAGAAGGCGAGGACGTCATCGAGCTGAACGTGTGCTGAACGCGGAGGTGCCGTACGTTCGGTACTAGATCGAGACGGATCGTGAAGGTGCACGACTACATCAACCGCGTTGATAAACGCTTCCGCTTTCGGTCTACGAGGGTACGTAGACACACTCTCCCCTCTCGTTGCTATGCATCTAGTAGATAGATCTTGCGTGATCGTAGGAAAATTTTGAAAATACTACGTTCCCCAACAATTACGACATTACCTAGGTCTATTCTTGTATCGTTCATAGCTAGGGGCGTTAAACGATAGCGCTTGTTGGGAGGCAACCCAATTTTATTTTCTTTGATTTTGCTTCTAATTAGGAATAAATATTGCATCTAGCTTGTGTTTATATGGGGTTTTTGTGTTTTAATTAGTGTTTGCGCCAAGTAGAACCTTTGGGAAAATTTGGGTGAAGTTTATGCCATCATGCTGTAAAAAATAGAAACTTTAGCGCTCACGAGATTAGCTACCATTTTTTACTGGAGAGTGATTTTTAGTTGATTATTTTTGTAGATGATTAATGGAAAAATTCCTCACGTCCACCAATTTATTTCAATATTTTTAGAGTTACAGAAGTATTCGAATGTTACAGATTGCCACAGACTGTTCTGTTTATTACAGATTCTGTTTTTCGTGTGTTGTTTGCTTATTTTGATGAATCTATGAGTAGTATCAGGGGTATGAATCATAGAGAAGTTGGAATACAGTAGGTTTAACACCAATATAAACAAAGAATGAGTTCATTACAGTACCTTTGAGTAATGGTTTGTTTTCTTATATAACGGAACTCACGAGATTTTTGGCTAAGTTTTGTGTTGTGAAGTTTTCAAGTTTTGGGTAAGGATTTGATGGACTATGGAACAAACAGTGGAAAGAGCCTAAGCTTGGAGATGACTGGGAAGGCATCCCCTCTTTCGTCTTCATCTATCGGTAACTTTACTTGAGACTATATTTTTATTCACCACATGATATGTGTTTTGCTTGGAGCGTCATGTATGATTTGAGTCTTTCCTTTTTAGTTTACCACAATCGAGATACACATGGATCAGAATTTATTAGAATACTCTTTGTGCTTCACTTATATCTTTTGAGCTAGATAGTTTTTCTCTAGTGCTTCACTTATATCTTTTAGAGCACGGTGGTGGTTTTATTTTGTAGAAATTATTGATCTCTCATGCTTCACTTATATATTTTTGAGAGTTTTTTAGAACAGCATGGTAATGTGATTTGGTTATAAAACTAGTCCTAATATGATAGGCATCCAAGATGGGTATAGTAAAAACTTTCCTATAAAGTGCATTGAATATTACGAGAAGTTTGATACTTGATGATTGTTTTGAGATATGAGGATGGTGCTATTAGAGTCATGCTAGTAGAGTAGTTGTGAATTTGAGAAATACTTGTGTTGAAGTTTGCAAGTCCCGTAGCATACACGTATGGTAACTGTTGTGTGACAAATTTGAAACATGAGGTATTTCATTGAGTGTCATCCTTTGTGTGGAGGTCGAGATTGCGCGATGGTTAACTCCTACCAACCCTTCCCCTAGGAGCATGCGTGTAGTACTTTGTTTTGATGACTTGTAGATTTTTGCAATAAGCATGTGAGTTCTTTATGACTAATGTTGAGTCCATGGATTATACGCACTCTCACCCTTCCACCATTGCTAGCCTCTCTTGTACCGCGCAACTCTTGCCAGTACCATACACCCACCATATACCTTCCTCAAAACAGCCACCATACCTACATATCATGGCATTTCCATAGCCATTCCGAGATATATTGCCATGCAACTTTCCACCGTTCTGTTTACTATGACACGCTTCATCATTGTCATATTGCCATGCATGATCATGTAGTTGACATCGTATTCGTGGCTAGGCCACCATGCATAATTTTTCATACACGTCACTCTTGATTCATTGCACATCCCGGTAGACCGTCGGAGGCATTCATATAGATTCATACTTTGTTCCAGTATCGAGTTGTAAATCAATAAAAGTGTGATGATCACCATTAGAGCATTTTCCAAAAGCAAAAAAGAAAATAAAAAAAGAAGGAAAGGCAAAAAAAGGCCCAAAAAAATAAAAAAAGGAGAAAAGGAAAAAAAGAAAAGAAAAAAGGGACAATGCTACTATCTTTTTTCCACACTTGTGCTTCAAAGTAGCACCATGATCTTTATGATAGAGAGTCTCTTATTTTGTCACTTTCATATATTGGTGGGAATTTTCATTATAGAACTTGGCTTGTATATTCCAACGATGGGCTTCCTCAAATGCCCTAGGTCTTCGTGAGCAAGCAAGTTGGATGCACACCAAGTTAGTTTCTTTTGTTGAGCTTTCATACATTTATAGCTCTAGTGCATCCGTTGCATGGCAATCGCTACTCACTCACATTGATATCTATTGATGGGCATCTCCATAGTCTGTTGATACGCCTAGTTGATGTGAGACCATCTTCCTCTTTTGTATTCTCCACAAGGACCACTCTATTCTACCTATAGTGCTATATCCATGGCTCACGGTCATGTATTGCGTCAAAGTTGAAAAAGTTTGAAAAAATTTAAGTATGAAACAATAGCTTGGCTGAAACCGGGGTTGTGCATGATTTGAGTATTTTTTGTAACAAAGATGGAGCATAGGCACACTATATTATTTTGTAGGGATGAACTTTCTTTGGCCATGTTATTTTGAGAAGACATGATTGCTTTCATAGTATGCTTGAAGAATTATTATTCTTATGTCAATATAGACTTTTGTCTTGAATCTTTCGGATCTGAACATTCATGCCACAACAAAGAAAATTACATTGAGAATTATATTGGTTAGCATTCCACATCAAAAATTCTGTTTTTTTCATTTAACTACTCGAGGACGAGCAGGAATTAAGCTTGGGGATGCTTGATACATCTCCAACGTATCTATAATTTTTGATTGTTCCATGCTATTATATATTCTGTTTTGGATGTTTAATGGGCTTTATTATACATTTTTATATTATTTTTGGGACTAATCTACTAACCCAAGGCCCAGTGCAAATTGGTATATTTTTGTCTATTTCAGTGTTTCACAGAAAAAGAATATCGAACGGAGTCCAAACGGAATGAAACCTTTGGGAGAGTTATTTTTGGAACAATATCAACACAGAATACTTGGAATACATGCCAGGAAGCGAGAGAGGCGGCCACGAGGGTAGGGGGCACGTCCAGGGGGTAGGCCCGCCCCCACCCTCGTGGCCCCCTCTGGCTCCCCTGACGTGCCTCTTCAGCCTATATATACTCCCATACCCTGAAAACATCGAGGACATCCACGAAACCCTAATTCCACCACCGTAACCTTCTGTACCCGTGAGATCCCATCTTGGGGCCTGTTCCGGAGCTCCGCCGGAGGGGGCATCGATCACGGAGGGCTTCTACATCAACACCATAGCCTCTCCGATGAGTTGTGAGTAGTTTACCACAGACCTTCGGGTCCATAGTTATTATCTAGATGGCTTCTTCTCTCTCTCTTTTGATCTCAATACAAAGTTCTCCTTGATCTTCGAGGAGATCTATTCGATGTAATCTTTTTGCGGTGTGTTTGTCGAGATCCGATGAATCGTGGGTTTATGGTCAAGATTATCTATGAACAATATTGGATTCTTTTCTAAAATCTTTTATGTATGATTACAATATCCTTGCAAGTCTCTTTGAATTATTGGTTTGGTTTGGCCTACTAGATCTATAGTTCTTGCAATGGGAGAAGTGCTTGGCTTTGTGTTCAATCTTGCGGTGTCCTTTCCCAGTGACAGTGTAATGCCCAGGATGGGACTATACCTCCTACGTGTCGAGGCACGACTTAAAGGTATAAGCCCATTCTGGAATGATCTCAAGTTTGGTATCTTTGCACGACTCATGTAAAATAGGGATGAAAATGCAAAAGGAGATAGTTGGCTTACACTCGCCACTTCACACAATACATTACATAAGCAAAACATCATTCAAAACATCACAACCCGACTACGGGCGAATATCCAAAAGAAAGATACCAAAAACATAAAGCCACAGGTCTGAATCGCCCCTAGTAGAAACCACTACTGATCGTCGAAACACGTCACAAACATACGGCCACTCTCTTCATCGAGCTCCCAGTGGAGTACTTGAACCAGCTTCTGCATCATCCTCGGCTGAACCTGCGTCTGGTGTTGTAGTATCTGTGAGCCACGAGGACTCAGCAATCCCATAACCATGGGTATCAAGACTAGCAAAGCTTTATGGGTAGGAAGAGGTAAAGTGGTGAGGTTGCAGCAGCGGCTAAGCAAAATATGGTGGCTAGCTTACGAGTACAAGAATAAGATGAGCATCTACGCAAACGGTCGCAACTAGTAGTGATCGCTAAAGATCCTGAACTACATACGAGTCAAACATAACCCCATCGTGTTCTCTTCTCAAAGTGAAAAGAGACAGTCACGGTTACTCACACAGTTGTGTGTTTTACTTCGGATCCTCTGTCAAGTTTTCTACAACCGGACATTAACAAATTCCAATCTGCCACATAACCGCGGGCACGGCTTTCGAAAGATCATAACCCTGCAGGGGTGTCCCAACTTAGCCCATCACAAGCTCTCACGATTAGCTGAAGTGATAAATATAATATCATAACCCCTTATCTTAGGGAAAATCCGATCAGGCTTGGCATCCCGGTGCACAAGACATTTCGACAATGGTAAAACAAGTCCAGCAAGACCTCCCGGCGTGCCGACACCCTGATAGTAGCCGCGCGTATCTCGTCTCAGGCTACAACCGGATGGGACATCCTACAGGAGCCAGATACCTCGAGTTTCCCCGAGGCGGTCCCGCAGTCTGCCCGTTTGGGACCAACACCATCAGCAATGGCCCCCCCTGCTATGTAGAAAGAATCCCCGGGGACGCGACCCCCTATGCAATTTTAATTAATTAATTAAGTTGTTATTATGAGCAAATTAAAACCAATGTTGGGCCTTGCTGGAGGAGTTTTATTCAAAGTCAAACTGTCAAGGGGTCCCCATCCACCCATCATGTAAGGAACGCAAAATCAAGGAACATAATGCCAGTTTATCGGCGCCTAAGGTGGCATGAGTGGAACAAAACACCAAGCAAAAGGACAAGCCTTCCACCCATGCCCAGTATATAGGTGTGTTAATAATAATAATAGATATTGTGACATTCCAACAACAAGTTCCCACCTGGAACAATCTTCATCTTCACCTGCAACTAACAACGCTATAAGAGGGGTGAGCAAGCGGGTAACATAGCCAAACAGTGGTTTTGCTAGGAAGGTGTCAAAGGTTAGAGGTTTCATGGCAACAAGGAGAGGGCTGACAATTAAAGATGGGTAGCGCGACATGTAACGATAGCATTGAGACAACTAAGCATGTCAATGGTAGTAAAGGTATCCAAGGGTATGATCATCTTGCCTAGGATTCCGCAAGGGACAAGAACGGATCCATGAAGTAGACGGAGCAACCTAGTCGAGCGAATCCTCACAACTCCGGAACGAAACTGAAGCTAACAAGAGAAGCAACCGGAAAGAAGCAAACAACACGGTAAACGCACAAACATAAACATGGCATACGATGCACATCCAAGTATGATGCATGTCCGGTTTAAATATGCATGGCATGGCAAAGTGCACAAACAAGTACTACAAGTTAAGTGTAGCTCAATATGCAACGAGTTGCATATTGACGAAACACCACATTTTATTTATTTAGTTAACTCTCGTTTATTTACAAGACAAGATTAAATATTTGTTAACATGGCAAGAGGTGAGCATAATAAAACTACACTATTTAGACATTTTAAATGAGGCCGGAAATAACAACAACAATGCCGGAAAATCCCCATGAGCATGTTTAGCAATTTTTTTAAGCAAACAACAATTCACACATTTTTAATGTTGTTAACATGATGCTGATGGCATGATCAAGTTTATGCAATTCTTAGTTAAAGGTTGACGAGAGAGATATGAAGCACTTGTCACCGTGGTGGAAAGGGGTGCCACGGCGACGATAACCGAAATGATGCCACGGCATCATATCGGTTCCGGTAACTCGTTGAGAGTCCGGTGCAAAAGCAAAGGTGGAGTGAGCGAGTCGAACAAGATGAAAGGTGGGGTGATCCCGTCACCGGGTTCCCACGGGTCCGCGACGAGGCAACCGAGGAGCATGACAAAAGAAGAAATGGGCACGGTGCACACAAGGGAAACATCTCATACAACACATGCATTCCACGGGTCATCGTCTCGGGGTTATACCTTCGAAGCGTTCGTTTTCGGGGCGGTTCGAGGTCGTAGAGGAAGTAGTGGAAGTAGTGGAAGTAGACGTTCTCGGACGTCGGGGATGTAGACGTTCTCATTCGTAGATGTTCGGGGTCATCGTCTCGTGGTACTTGGGGTCATCGGACTTGCCGGTCTCGTTTCTCGCGTCGGTAGTGGTACTTGACGTTTCTCCTTGTAGTCGAACTTGACATCGGGCGTCGAGGTACTTGGTGGTTCGTAGTGGTACTTGACGCATCGTCGTGGTACTTGGGGTCTCCGTGCACTTGGCGCAATCCACGACAACGGTGCTTGACGGTCCGGTTACGGGTCTTGCCGCCTCGTCGGGTAGTCGTACACGGGTCCTTGGCAATTTCAACAGAACAAACCAACACAAAAAAACACAGTGCAAGGCAGCACGGGGGCGACGAAGCCATGGCTCGGGCTGCATGGGAGCCGGTGGCCGGTGCGAGGCGCTGCAGAGGCGAGGACGGGCGGCCTTGGCGACGGAGGGTGCGGGCATGGAGGCGAGGCAGCTGGGCCGCGAGGGGGGGGAGGAGCCCAGCGGCTGGATCGGCGCCGAGGGAGGCCGATGGAGTCGTCCTGCTCCTCGATCCCGCCTGGATCGAGCGAGACAGGGAGTGGCGGCGCCACCTCGGCGAGGGGAGGCGGTGCGACGGCTCGGGGAGCTGGGCCTCGCGGCTGCCTGGCCTTCGGCCCACCTAGCCAGGGCGCGAGGGAGTCGCTGGCCTGGCGCGGCTGCGCGGCCTTGCGGGCGAAAGCGAGGCAGAGGAGGGAGCCGCAGGGGGAGATCGAGGGAACGGGAAGATCGAAGGAGTGGGATTCGGGCGCTGCGCTGGTGAGTGGCTGGCGGCGCGAGGGAAAGAAGGATCGAAGGGAGGAGGGGTGAGCGATGCGGGAGAGCGAGGGGAAGAAGCTGCGGCGCTGGGAGGGAGAGGGAGAAGAGGGAGGGGATGAGGAGCGGTCGGGCTAGGGTTGGCGCTGGAGTGGGCCTTGGGCCAAGGTGGTGCGGGACTGCGGGAGAGGGAAGGTTGGGCCGGCCTGGGAGCAGATGGGCCAGCTGCGGCTGGAACTTCCTTTCTGCTGATTTTCTTCTGCCATATCCAATTACAGAAAAAAATAGCCATGAAGAAAAAGAGAAGAGAGGAAGGGTTTGAAACAGAATTTGGACAAGAGGTTAATTTTACTGGACTCGTAAAAATGTCCACGGTCCATGAAAAATAGAAGAGGAAGGAATGCAAGAGATAATAATCAAACTCATTTGAATTAAATTCAAATGATTTGAATTAGGGCATGACTTAAAAGTGTCCAAAAGTGTTGAGGTTTTTGGAGGAACCTCGATAAACGGGAAAAGAAATATAGGGAGGGTTTTTGACGGTGACACTTGAATTAAGAGGCATGGGGAATATTTGCAAGTGTGTTATGGTGAATTCCAACAAATGGAATAATTATTAATATAGCTGCCTAAATATTGGGAGGATATGTTTTAAAGAGAAGTCACACTTCCCTCAATTTAAATGGACCGAAGGTCCACACAATTTATTTAAGTTGAGATGCAAAAGATTAAAGACATGATGGCATGATGACATGATGCAAAGCAGAAATAAATAACACAAGCACAAAAGAAACACACGGGAGAACCCGGAACATCTAGAACCTCTGGAATCTTCTGGGACGTCGGTCTTCGGGCATCACAACTCTCCCACACTAACAGAGGATCTCGACCCGAGATCCTAGAGATGGCACCGGGTAAAAAAAACGGAAGAGGAAGAGGTAAAACAAAGTTGCTTCTTCGACAAACGAGTGAAACCAAAGAACCTTGAGAGGTTAAACAATCTTGAAAGAAAGAATAGAATGGAGATGAACGAATATGACAACACTCCGGTAAAAAGGAGGAGCAAGGAACATAATGAGAACCTTGTAGGTTGAAAAACATGAAACAAGAGCTTACGAACCAAAAGAATACGGAACCGCAATGGTATAGCCAAGGAATAAGAATGACATAATTTGGACAGCACTCCGTCTGAAAATGGAAGGAATTAACAAGAACTTGAGGAGATTGGATGATCTTGATGAAATCAGCAACACATTGCCTCTGAAACAATTGAAAGAATGGCACAAGGGGTAAGAAGGATTCAGACAGCACTCCGGTTGAAAAGAGAGGCAAAACTAGATAAGATGACGGAACTTGAAAAGAGGACATAACACTCCAGTTAAATAGACAAGCAAGGGAGAATATGATCTTGATAAAACGAGATGAGGGTTAAAGAGAGCAATATCACAAAGCCTCCGAAACGAAAGAATAGATGCAAGATCGTTGGGAAGAAAGAACGGAGAAGAAAAGACAACTTCTCCCAAAATTGAATTTTGAAAGAGCATCCTTACGAAGAATGGTTGAACAGAGTTGTTGGAAATTCAACAACGAAAGAATAAGCTTGATGTGGGCTTATGGAAAACATCTCAAAATTATGAGGTGACAATCAGCCACTGACGAACATTTGATTGGATTGAGATCAACAAGGAGACGAAAAACTTATCTCACCGGGAGGATAAATGAAGAACTTGGGTCATTTATAAGCACCATAATAGCAACAAACCTTAAGGAAAGCTTTTAGGTGAATTATAACCCAAGATAACTCCAACGAATAAATTAAAGGGTTGAAAAGATCTCCTGAACGAAGAAAATGATGGGTTTTGAATATCTCATTCTTGATAACTCGTGAATCATAAAACATGAAGGAATTGTCAAGAATGACATAACACCATCTGAAAGATAAGGTAGAAAGGATTGCACTTGGAAATCATGATGAAGAATGCTTGAGCTCCAACAAGAATGTTGATGAAGACTTCGAGGATGAATTAAATCATGAAGAACCACCAAGAGAACTCCGGTAATGAAAGCATGAGAAGTGAAAAAAAATGAAAAGAATAAGATTCAAGGCCTACAATGAATTAGATTGAGCTTTGAAATGATATAATTGAAATAACTTGGAACTCCGGAAAACAAGATGAACAACTTAGAACCGAGAATATGATATGATGAACAATCTCCGGAAAACAGAGATTAATTACTTCGAGGAAAAATAAGAATAAGATTTACTGTATGCTTATCCTTCATCAAATTAAATTGATGAC
The DNA here is from genome assembly GCA_902687465.1 of Secale cereale. Lineage (NCBI taxonomy): Eukaryota > Viridiplantae > Streptophyta > Magnoliopsida > Poales > Poaceae > Secale > Secale cereale. The sequence goes on from LR738709.1 coordinate 271,452,375, forward strand.
GAGCAAACGGATTTGGCCTACTACTTATTATTGTTGCAAAGAATTCAAGAGAGATCTCGCACAAACTTGGGTAAATCTTCAACGAACCACCGGTAGGATTATGAAAAAAACGATTGAATTGATACGATAACAACGAAAGAGTAATCTTGAACGAACCACCGTGACAATTATGGAGACGAACGAAGAGGCATCAATGAAGAATATTTGGAGGGAAAAGTTGAAAACTGAGAACGAAGAAATCTTCTGAAATGATGGCCTTCGGAGGAACACAAAGAAAAGAATTCATGAAATGCTTTGGATGGTATAAAAGAATTCCTCACAATCGAAACAATAATGAGGATGGCATGAAGCTAGAACCTCAACTCATCAAGAGAATGGGTCAAAATTTAAGAGAAACACTTCTCCGGTCTTCAAATGTTGAGAGTGAAGACGAGAAATGCCATGAAGAATTTCGAGATACTCCGGACGAATGACAAGGGGAAGGTGGAGCTAAAGATGGAAATAATTGAAAACAAGCTTGGAGAAGGCATGTGACTGATGGAAATCATTCTTATGTCACACTTTGAAAAGAATTTCAGAATAACTCCGGAAATTAATTAGAAGAGTCAGGTAAGATCTTGGAAAAAGACCTGTGGGTTAGGACCCACTAAAGAAATCACCGTTGAAAAAAAAAGATTGCTTAAGAGATATTGCACCGGTTGAATTAAATGGCTTGAATAAGAAGACAATCCTCAAAATAATTTGAACGGATTAAGAATGGAAACACGAATCTTCAAGATATCTTCAGCACTCCGGATATGAATAAAGAGATGTGAAGAAATAAGAGAGCCTTCGGATAAGAAATTTCAACATGTGAAAACATGTGAACAAAAGGAAGAGATATGACCATGACCGAAGCTTGAATTAAATCCACCGGCAGAATTTGAGAACAAAAGAATGATGAACTTGAAGCTCTTGAGCATCTTCACGATAAATCACCGGATAAGAACATTGAAGGAAAAGAATGAAGAAACATCACATGAATAAAATGGATACTTCATCTGAGAATTTCTTGCTCCGAGAAGAAGAAGGGTGGGAGGGTGGGGAAAACAAACACAACTTGAGATGAATGAAACAGACAAATCATCAGATTTCTCAACGGCGTCCGTATGGAATAACTTGAAGAGAAGGCACACCGGTTGAAAAGGATTAACATGAAAATCTCGATTGTCAAGAAGAATTAGCACTCCCATAGAAATATGAGAACACCGATTAGGAAAGGTATGGAATCAACATTTGACATCGAAGCAACTCGAATACCAGAATCAAATCAAAACAAAGGATAGATATGTTGCAACATGATCTTCACAATATCATTCGAACAGAGAATTGAACGAATGAATTCCGCAGGTACATCAACTTGTCGAGAAGCCACTTGGAGAACAAAAGGTAAATAAAAGCAACAAGGAGCAGATAGAACAAATACAAGATAGAAGCTTCGTTCCACATATTCGTGCTGAAAGCTCATGGAACGTGTTACAAAAGGGTTTTGCAATCCCCGGATCAGCATAGCCAAGGACCCTTTAAGATGCAACTCCCGATTGGAACAAGCCCATAAAACCACTTCACTCAATGTAGAACCCCGAACTTCATATCATGCACTCGTTGGAAGAATGCCTAGAACTACTAGATGAACCCACCTATTAATTTCTGAAAGTTTCCAGTTATGCAATCAGGTGTTGGGGATACAGGGGAAGCATCGCGCACTCAACTCTAATCCTACATCCAGCTGTATCCATCCTTCAACACATAACCAGTCTTTCTCGGAAACCGTTTACCTCGGACCTTCGAAACGCATCTACTATACAAGCTATGGCAATACTCCCGAACTACCTCCCCAGTACTTGGTGATGTTGGGGTTATCTTGCCACTAACCGCATAGGAGAGTATTCGATGTCGGCCGTCTTAAGTATTCCAGAACTGATGTGATATATTTGTGACGACAACACCTCGGAGCTCAACTCCCCGGGACACTGCCACAACCCCTAATGTCAGGAGGCATTGAGAACAATATTCTCGTCACAAAGACATCGGAACAATCCAAAAAATACTCGCGTGATCCTAAAAAAAATTGGTGAATTTTTGAGAGTAGAAGAGACAAGAGTAATCGTCAGGAGTCCTCACCAGAATGAAAAGAGATGAGGAGCAAAAGAAATCCCACTCTCCGATATATATATATATATATAGGACTCAAAACATTTTAAGTGTGTGCCTAGACTCAACCGTCAACGATTTTATCAATCAGTGGGGGCTTCCAGGTCGGAGTAGGCTCTGATACCAACTTGTAATGCCCAGGATGGGACTATACCTCCTACGTGTCGAGGCACGACTTAAAGGTATAAGCCCATTCTGGAATGATCTCAAGTTTGGTGTCTTTGCACGACTCATGTAAAATAGGGATGAAAATGCAAAAGGAGATAGTTGGCTTACACTCGCTACTTCACACAATACATTACATAAGCAAAACATCATTCAAAACATCACAACCCGACTACGGGCGAAGATCCAAAAGAAAGATACCAAAAACATAAAGCCACAGGCCTGAATCGCCCCTAGTAGAAACCACTACTGATCGTCAAAACACGTCACAAACATACGGCCACTCTCTTCATCGAGCTCCCAGTGGAGTACTTGAACCAGCTTCTGCATCATCCTCGGCTGAACCTGCATCTGGTGTTGTAGTATCTGTGAGCCACAAGGACTCAGCAATCCCATAACCATGGGTATCAAGACTAGCAAAGCTTTATGGGTAGGAAGAGGTAAAGTGGTGAGGTTGCAGCAACGGCTAAGCAAAATATGGTGGCTAGCTTACGAGTACAAGAATAAGATGAGCATCTACGCAAACGGTCGCAACTAGTAGTGATCGCTAAAGATCCTGAACTACATACGGGTCAAACATAACCCCACCGTGTTCTATTCTCAAAGTGAAAAGAGACAGTCACGGTTAGTCACACAGTTGTGTGTTTTACTTCGGATCCTCTATCAAGTTTTCTACAACCGGACATTAACAAATTCCAATCTGCCACATAACCGTGGGCACGGCTTTCGAAAGATCATAACCCTGCAGGGGTGTCCCAACTTAGCCCATCACAAGCTCTCACGATTAGCTGAAGTGATAAATATAATATCATCACCCCTTATCTTAGGGAAAATCCGATCAGGATCGGCATCCCGGTGCACAAGACATTTCGACAATGGTAAAACAAGTCCAGCAAGACCTCCCGGCGTGCCGACACCCTGATAGTAGCCGAGCGTATCTCGTCTCAGGCCACAACAGGATGGGACATCCTACAAGAGCCAGATACCTCGAGTTTCCCCGAGGCGGTCCCGCAGTCTGCCCGTTTGGGACCAACACCATCAGCACTGGCCCCCCCTGCTATGTAGAAAGAATCCCCGGGGACGCGACCCCTGATGCAATTTTAATTAATTAATTAAGTTGTTATTATGAGCAAATTAAAAGTAATGTTGGGCCTTGCTGGAGGAGTTTTATTCAAAGTCGAACTGTCAAGGGGTCCCCATCCACCCATCGTGTAAGGAACGCAAAATCAAGGAACATAATGCCGGTTTATCGGCGCCTAAGGTGGCATGAGTGGAACAAAACACCGAGCAAAAGGCCAAGCCTTCCACCCATGCCCAGTATGTATGTTAATAATAATAATAGATATTGTGATATTCCAACAACAAGTTCCCACCTGGAACGATCTTCATCTTCACCTGCAACTAACAACGCTATAAGAGGGGCTGAGCAAGCGGGTAACATAGCCAAACAGTGGTTTTGCGTAAGGTGTCAAAGGTTAGAGGTTTCATGGCAACAAGGAGAGGGCTGACAATTAAAGATGGGTAGCGCGACATGTAACGATAGCATCGAGACAACTAAGCATGGCAATGGTAGTAAAGGTATCCAAGGGTATGATCATCTTGCCTGGGATTCCGCAAGGGAGAAGAACGGATCCATGAAGTAGACAGAGCAACATAGTCGAGCGAATCCTCACAACTCCGGAACGAAACCGAAGCTAACAAGAGAAGCAACCGGAAAGAAGCAAACAACACGGTAAACGCACAAACATAAACATGGCATACGATGCACATCCAAGTATGATGCATGTCCGGTTTAAATATGCATGGCATGGCAAAGTGCACAAACAAGTACTACAAGTTAAGTGGAGCTCAATATACAACGAGTTGCATATTGACGAAACACCACATTTTATTTATTTAGTTAACTCTCGTTTATTTACAAGACAAGATTAAATGTTTGTTAACATGGCAAGAGGTGAAGCATAATAAAACTACACTATTTAGACATTTTAAATGAGGCCAGAAATAACAACAACAATGCCGAAAAATCCCCATGAGCATGTTTAGCAATATTTTTAAGCAAACAACAATTCACACATTTTTAATGTTGTTAACATGATGCTGATGGCATGATCAAGTTTATGCAATTCTTAGTTAAAGGTTGACGAGAGAGATATGAAGCACTTGTCACCGTGGTGGAAAGGGGTGCCACGGCGACGATAACCAAAATGATGCCACGGCATCATATCGGTTCCGGTAACTCGTTGAGAGTCCGGTGCAAAAGCAAAGGTGGAGTGAGCGAGTCGAACAAGATGAAAGGTGGGGTGATCCCGTCACCGGGTTCCCACGGGTCCGCGACGAGGCAACCGAGGAGCCTGACAAAAGAAGAAATGGGCACGGTGCACACAAGGGAAACATCTCATACAACACATGCAGTCAACGGGTCATCGTCTCGGGGTTATACCTTCGAAGCGTTCGTTTTCGGGGCGGTTCGAGGTCGTAGAGGAAGTAGTGGAAGTAGTGGAAGTAGACGTTCTCGGACGTCGGGGATGTAGACGTTCTCGTTCGTAGATGTTCGGGGTCATCGTCTCGTGGTACTTGGGGTCATCGGACTTGCCGGTCTCGTTTCTCGCGTCGGTAGTGGTACTTGACGTTTCTCTTTGTAGTCGAACTTGACATCGGGCGTCGAGGTACTTGGCGGTTTGTAGTGGTACTAGACGCATCGTCGTGGTACTTGGGGTCTCCGTGCACTTGGCGCAATCCACGAAAACGGTGCTTGACGGTCCGGTTACGGGTCTTGCCGCCTCGTCGGGTAGTCGTACACGGGTCCTTGGCAATTTCAACAGCACAAAGCAACACAAAAACAGACAGTACAAGGCAGCACGGGGGCGACGAGGCCATGGCTCGGGCTGCACGGGAGCCGGTGGCCGGCGCGAGGCGCTGCAGAGGCGAGGACGGGCGGCCTTGGCGACGGAGGGTGCGGGCATGGAGGCGAGGCAGATGGGCCGCGAGGGGGGAGGAGCCCAGCGGCTGGATCGGTGTCGAGGGAGGCCGAAGGAGTCGTCCTGCTCCTCGATCCCGCCTGGATCGAGCGAGACAGGGAGCGGCGGCGCCACCTCGGCGAGGGGAGGCGGTGCGACGACTCGGGGAGCTGGGCCTCGCGGCTGCCTGGCCTTCGGCCCACCTGGCCAGGGCGTGAGGGAGTCGCTGGCCTGGCGCGGCTACGAGGCCTTGCGGGCGAAAGCGAGGCAGAGGAGGGAGCCGCAGGGGGAGATCGAGGGAACGGGAAGATCGAAGGAGTGGGACTCGGGCGCTGCGCTGGTGAGTGGCTGGTGGCGCGAGGGAAAGAAGGATCGAAGGGAGGAGGGGTGAGCGATGCGGGAGAGCGAGGGGAAGAAGCTGCGGCGCTGGGAGGGAGAGGGAGAAGAGCGAGGGGATGAGGAGCGGTCGGGCTAGGGTTGGCGCTGGAGTGGGCCTTGGGCCAAGGTGGTGCGGGACTGCAGGAGAGGGAAGGTTGGGCCGGCCTGGGAGCAGATGGGCCAGCTGCGCCTGGACCTTCCTTTCTGCTGATTTTCTTCTGCCATATCCAATTACAGAAAAAAAATAGCCATGAAGAAAAAGAGAAGAGAGGAAGCGTTTGAAACAGAATTTGGACAAGAGGTTAATTTTACTGGACTCGTAAAAATGTCCACGGTCCACGAAAAATAGAAGAGGCAAGAATGCAAGAGATAAAAATCGAACTCATTTGAATTAAATTCAAATGATTTGAATTAGGGCATGACTTAAAAGTGTCCAAAAGTGTTGAGGTTTTTGGAGGAACCTCGATAAACGGGAAAAGAAATATAGGGAGGGTTTTTGACGGTGACACTTGAATTAAGAGGCATGGGGAATATTTGCAAGTGTGTTATGGTGAATTCCAACAAATGGAATAATTATTAATATAGCTCCCTAAATATTGGGAGGATATGTTTTAAAGAGAAGTCACACTTCCCTCGATTTAAATGGACCGAAGGTCCACACAATTTATTTAAGTTGAGATGCAAAAGATTAAAGACATGATGGCATGATGACATGATGCAAAGCAAAAATAAATAACACAAGCACAAAAGAAACAGGGGAGAACCCGAAACATCTAGAACCTCTGGAATCTTCTGGGACGTCGGTCCTCGGGCGTCACAGACAGCAGGGGCAGCAAGGCACGTATTGTATTGTTGCCATCGAGGATACAAAGATGGGGTTTATATCATATTGATTGAGTTTATCCCTCTACATCATGTCATCTTGCTTAAGGCGTTACCCAGTTCTTATGAACTTAATACTCTAGATGCATGCTGGATAGCGGTCGATGTGTGGAGTAATGGTAGTAGATGCAGAATCGTTTTGGTCTACTTGTCACGGGCGTGATGCCTATATACAATGATCATGCCTAGATATTCTCATAACTATACGCTTTTCTATCAATTACTTGACAGGTAATTTGTTCACCCACCGTAGAATTCTGCTATCATAAGAGAAGCCACTAGTGAAACCTATGGCCCCCGGGTCTATCTTTATCATTTTAGTTTTCTGTCAACTTGCCATTTTCTGTTGCCGTTGTTTATTTTCTTTCTTACTTTTAGTCTCTATACCAAAAATACCAAAAATATTATCTTATCATATCTATCAGATCTCACTCTCATAAGTGACCGAGAAGGGATTGGCAATCCCTTTTATCGTGTTGGTTGCGAGGTTCTTATTTGTTTGGGCAGGTGCGAGGGACTCACGTGTGGTCTCCTACTAGATTGACACATTGGTTCTAAAAAACTAAGGGAATTACTCACGCTACTGTGCTGCATCACCCTTTCCTCTTCGAGGGAATACAACGCAAGCTCGAGAAGTAGCAATAACCATCTCCTTTGAAGTAGAAGTACTTAGTTTTAGGCTTAGGTCTAGCTTTGGGCTTCTTTACAGGATTGACAACTTACTTGCCCGTCTTCTTGAAGTTCCCTTTCTTTCCCTTGCCCTTTTTATTGAAACTAGTGGTCTTGTTATCCATCAACACTTGATGCTTTTTCTTGATTTCTACCTTCGCCGATTTCAACATCGCGAAGAGCTCATGAATCGTTTTCGTCATCACTTGCATATTATAGTTCATCAAAAAGTTCTTAATAGCTTGGTGATAGTGACTAGAGAACTTCTATCAATCACTATCTTATCTGGAAGATTAACTCCCACTTGATTCAAGTGATTGTAGCACCCAGACATTCTGAGCACATGCTCACTAGCTGAGCTATTCTCGTCCATCTTGTAGGCAAAGTATTTGTGAGAGGTCTCATACCTCTTGAAATGGGCATGAGTCTGAAATACCAATTTTAGCTCTTGTAACATCTCGTATGTTCCATGGCGTTCAAAACGTCTTTGGTGCCCCGATTCTAAACCGTAAAGAATGGCGCACTAAACCATCAAGTAGTCATCATATCGATCTTGCCAAATGTTCATAACGTCTGCATCTGCTCCTGCAATAGGTCTGTCACCTAACGGTGCATTAAGGGCATTATTCTTTTGTGCACCAATGAGGATAATCCTCAGATTACGGACCCTATCCGCATCATTGCTACTATCATCTTTCAACTTAGTTTTCTCTAGGAACATATCAAAAACATAGGGGAGCTACAATGCGAGCTATTGATCTGCAACATAATTTGCAAATACTAACATGACTAAGTTCATGATAAATTAAAGTTAATTTAATAAAATTACTAAAGAACTCCCACTTAGATACACATCCATCAAGTCATCTAAATGATCGCGTGATCCAAATGAACTAAACCATGTCCGATCATCACGTGAGATGGAGTAGTTTTCAATGGTGAACATCTTATGTTGATCATATCTACTATATGATTCAACCTCGACCTTTAGGTATCCAGTGGTCCGAGGACATGTCTGTACATGCTAGGCTCATCAAGTTTAACCCAAGTACTCCGCATGTGCAAAACTGTCTTGCACCTGTTGTATGTGAACATAGGGCTTATCACACCTGATCATCACGTGGTGTCTCAGCACGACAAACTGTCGCAACGGTGCATACTCATGGAGAACACTTATACCTTGAGTTTTTTTAGTGAGGGATCATCTTATAATGCTACCACCGTACTAAGGAAAATAAGTGCCCAAAAGATAAACATCACATGCAATCATAATATGTGAAATGATATGGCCATCATCATATTGTGCCTTTGATCTCCAACTCCAAAGCACCATCATGATCTCCATCGTCACCGGCTTGACACCTTGATCTCCATTGTAGCGTCGTGGTCGTCTCGCCAACTATTGCTTCTACTACTATCGCTAACTCATAGTGATAAAGTAAAGCAATTACATGGCATTCGTATTTCATACAACAAAGAGACAACCATAAGGCTCCTACCGGTTGCCGATAAGTTACAAAACATGATCATCTCATACAATAACGTATAACTCATCACGTCTTGACCATATCACATCACAACATGCCCTGCAAAAACAAGTTAGACGTCCTCTACTTTGTTGTTGCAAGTTTTACGTGGCTGCTATGGGCTTATTGCTAGTACCGTTCTTACCTACGGCACAAAAACCACAACAGTGATTTATCAAGTTTGCTGTTGTAACCTTCAACTAGGACTGACCGCAGTAAAATTCAATTCAACTAAGGTAGGACAAACAGACACCCGCCAGCCACCTTTATGCAAAACTAGTTGCATGTCTATCGGTGGAACCGGTCTCATGAACGTGGTCATCTAAGGTTGGTCCGGGCCGCTTCATCCAACAATACCACCGAATCAAAATGAGACATTGGTGGTAAGAAGTTTGACGATGACCGCCCACAACTCTTTGTGTTCTACTTGTGCATATCATCTACGCATAGACCTAGCTCATGATGCCATTGTTTGGAAACGTAGCATGCAATTTCAAAAACTTTCCTACGTTCACACAAGATCTATCTAGGATATGCATAGCAATTAGAGGGGGAGAGTGTGTCCACGTATCCTTGTAGACCGAAAGTAGAAGCGTTTGACAACACGGTTGATGTTGTCGAACTTCTTCTAGCTCCGATCGATCAAGCACCGAACGTACGTCACCTCCGAGTTTTACACACGTTCAGCTCAATGACGTCCCTCGTTCTCTTGTTCCAGCAAAGGTGTCAAGGAAGTAGATGAGTTCTGTCAGCACGACGGAGTGGTGACGGTGATGGTGAAACGATCCACGCAGGGCTTCGCCTAAGCACTAGAGAATATGACCGGAGTCGTAAACTATGGAGGGGGGCGCTGCACACGACTAACAATTGTTGGTGTGTCTTCTAGCGGTGCCTCCCCCACATATATATACGTTGGAGGGGAGGAGAGGCAGCAAAGGGGGCACCCCAAGTAGGAGGAATCCTACTTGGGGTCCTCCCAATTCGGCCAAGCCTTCCCTTTCCTATTCCTATTCGGATTAGGAAGGGAAGAGGGGGAAGGGGGAATCCTATTCACTTTTTCCTTAACTCCTTCCCCTTTCGGTCTGTAATTTGACCAGCCCATATGGGGGGCGCACCAGCCCCTTTATGGCTGGTGTGTTTACCCACTTGGCCCATAAGGCCCATATATTTTGTCGAGGGTGCCCGGAACCCCTTCCGAGGACCCGATAAGTACCCAGTGCATCCCAAAACACTTCCGGTGTCCGAATACCATCGTACTATATATGAATCTTTACCTCTCGACCATTTCGAGACTCCTCATCATGTCCGTGATCTCTTCCGAAACTCCGAACAACATTCGGTCACCAAATCACATAACTCATATAATACAACATCGTCATCGAACGTTAAGCGTGCGGACCCTACGGGTTCGAGAACTATGTAGACATGACCAAGACACTTCTTCGGCCAATAACCAATAGCGGAACTTGGATGTTCATATTGGTTCCTACATATTCTACAAAGATCTTTATCAGTCGAACCGTTATGACAACATACGTTATTCCCTTTGTCATCGGTATGTTACTTGCCCGAGATTCGATCATCGGTATCTTCATACGTAGTTCAATCTCGTTACCGACAAGTCTCTTTACTCGTTCTGTAATACATCATCCCGTGACTAACTCATTAGTATTTGCTTGCAAGGCTTATTAAGATGTGTATTACCGAGAGGGCCCAAAGATACCTCTCTGATACTCGGAGTGACAAATCTTAATCTCGATCTATGCCAACCCAACAAACACCTTTGGAGATACCTGTAGAGCATATTTATAATCACCCAGTTACGTTGTAACATTTGATAGCACAAAAGGCATTCTTCTGGTGTCCGGGAGTTGCATAATCTCATAGTCGAAGGAATATGCATTTGATATGAAGAAAGCAATATCAGTAAAACTGAACGATCATTATCCTAGGCTAACGGGTGGGTCTAGTCCATCACATCATTCTCCTGATGATGTGATATCGTTCATCAAATGACAACACATGTCTATGGTTAGGAAACTTAACCATCTTTGACTAATGAGCTAGTCTAGTAGAGGCTTACTAGGGACACGGTGTTTTGTCTAGTATCCACACATGGATCAAGTTTCCGGTTAATACAATTGTAGCATGAATAATAAACTTTTATCATGATATAAGAAAATATAAAATAAAAACTTTATTATTGCCTCTAGGGCATATTTCCTTCATCAGTTACCCTTGATGAAAGCACTTCCATGACGCACCATTTATCGTCATGGAGGTGGACACTTCCGTGATGATAATTTTGGTATTGTCATTGAACACTTATACGACAGCACATGTATGACTATCTTGATTCTGTCATAAAATCTTCATGGATGTACATGCATGACACCAAACGTGACCTACTGTGACAAACACGTATTATCATAGAAGTTGTTTTTTTGTAGCAGTGAAAATACCAAATGAATACCAAATTCACATGATTACTTAGGACAAGACTTCTCCCGTGTCCTCAAGAACAAAAGTATCTACTCACACAACATGTTCATGTTCAAGATCAGAGGAGTATTGAATATCATAATAGATCTAAACATATAATCTTCCACCAAATAAACCAACTAGCATCAACTATAAGATGTAATCAACACTGCTAGCAACCACATGAATCAATCTGAGGTTTTGAGACAAAGATTGAATACAAGAGATGATTTGGGGTTTGAGATGAGATGGTGTCGGTGAAGATGTTGATGAAGATTGGTCCTCACATGATCAAAGGGTTGTTGGTGATGATCGTGGCTCCGATTTCCCACTCCCGGAGGGAAGTATCCACAGCGGAATCGCTCTGCCAGAGAGCAAAAGTGCTCCTACCTAGGTTCTACCTCGAGACGGCGGCGCTTCGTCCCGAAAGTCCTCTCATTTTTTATAGGTCAAATAGACTTATATACCAAAAGATGGGCATCAGAACTGGGCCAGGGGCTCCAGAAGACACCAAGGCGTGCCCTGGTGCCTCGTGGGCACTTGGCTAGCCATGCCTCGTACTTATTTCCACCAATATTTGTTATATATTTCAGAACAATTCTCCGTGGAATTTCAGCTCATCTCGAGTTGTGCAGAATAGGTATCTCTGACATAGCTTTTTCAGGTCCAGAATTCGAGCTGCCTGCAATCTCCCTCTTCATGTAAATCTTGGAAATTAAGAGAGAAAAGGCATTAGAATTGCTCCACGAATTATTATATTAATCTAAAACATGATAAATAATAGTAGGTATTCATGATGCAACATGGATGTATCACTAATTTATCATCATGTTCACCTCCTATACTCCAAGTCAGGTCCAAATTAACGCTCAAACTTGAGTTTTAAATTGCTTGTGGGGCCCATATGGAGGTAGCAATGAATAGTATCTATGTCTATTACCTGGTTCACCTAGGGTATGTCTATGTTGTTCATCTTGGGTGGAAACAAATAGTAAAGCAATCATCATCTGTCTTTTTATTGAATTAAAGCTATCATCATTTTTGGATCTATCCACTAGATGTTACGATCACTCTAGATTTTTGCATGCTCTCCTTACATAATCTCACTATTTTTTGTATGCCAGTTATTGTACATAGTCATGCTGAGCATCCATGGAAAAAGAGAATAGTTTTGCATGGAAATTCGAAATGCCATGCAAACATCGCTCCATGGTGGTAGCAACGGCAAACCCTCCCCCCAGATTGTAATCCAGAGGAAGATAGTTTTTCAAAGGAGGATTCACCGGGAGCCGACCACTCCTATTTGCCCCCTGAGGTGTTTGCTCTAACTTGCCATGATGATGTATGTTGGTCACATCATGCATATGTTGCCTTGCATTGCTTACTTTCGACATCATATATATCATCTGCTTATTTTAGACATGTTCTGTAATGCCACCTGTTTAGTTTCTATATATATGTGAATTATGCAATCTCATATTCTTAGCCAGCCATAATATATGTGAAATATGCAATGCCATCATGTTTAGCCAGGCACAATATATTTGAATTATATCTTGCCATTCCGATTTTTTATTACATTTCCATTTGTCGACAATGTTTGTATATTCAAATACTCTTCTTGTGACGTAATAAGTCATTTTCTGGATTTAGTTCAAATTAGAATAACCAGGAAATTTCAGAAAATGTTATGAACTTATAAAAATCATATAAAATTAAATGCAACTCCAAATGAAATAATTTATATATGAAAAATTATCAGAAAAATATGAAGAATCTGTTCATGGCATTTCCATGCATGTTTGAACAACTTACAACCACTGTATATGAAAATTTGAATAAATGACATTTTAAATGTCTTACGTGGAGTTTGAATTTGAGCCTTATGATCAAACCAACTTCATTTAAATTGTTGCTAGCTACATTAGCTGAAATCACATTATGTTGCCATGTCATGATCATGCATCATATTGTTGCATTGCATTGATTGTGTTATCTCTTGTTTGCCGTTGTTTGTCCCCTCTCAGTAGACATTGTTCCGATGATGTGATTGATGACACTGATGAATACACAATACTATCTATAGAAGTGCCAGGCACGAAAACCCCCCTTGATCACTCCGATACAATCCCACTTTCTCGCTTCTGCTATATTTTATTGCATTAGGACAACAGTGATTTAACTGTTGCATGTTGAAGTAGTTGAACCCATTCTTTTGCATGATCTGTCTTTGCCACAGTAAATAGTTGAAATCCACTAGCATGAGTAGTAGTTGTTTAAGCCATGATGTGACTACTCATTCATGCTTGCTTGTTATGCCTACTATGCTTAGAGTTGTGTCAGGTATGATTCATCTAGGATGGATTGGAATGGAGGTGAACATGTCCTACTATTGAGAGCTAAGTGTGTGAACATGATTTGCTAAAGGTAGCGACGAGAGGCCATGTAGGAGTACATGGTGGGTTGTATCATTGAAACTGCCCTCACGAACTGAGTTCTGTGTTTGTGATCCAAGACAGTTACTACCACATATTGGGCTCCGGGCACTCCAAGCTCTCTCGACTTATTAATCGCCTTGATCTCAGTCCAGGAGTTGCAACTAGTTTCTGGTGTTTGTAGGTTGCATTAGTAGTCTACTAAGTGGCACCCGGTACAGGTGGGCTTGGGATAGACTAGGCAAAGTGGCATGGTGTACCAAGTGGCACCCAGATGGTGGGCTTGGGAACCCTGCTCACATCGTTTTGGGCCGTAGTGGAAACCTCAGCCGAACTTCCTTGCGGGTGGAACTCAAATAGGTGATAAACCTGGACTAGAGACTTGTGTGGTTAGTCAGGTCGTGGCCGACACCCCCGCTGGGCTTTTGCTTGAAGGTTGCCAAGTACATGTTGATGAGCACATCAATACCATTGTTACACCCACATCCCATGTTGCTATACATATTGGACCAATTACTAGAGCTCGCGCATGCCAAGTAAATTACCATGCCAAGTAAATTACCAGGTACTTTTTTTCTTGGTAATGATTCTAATGTTCATTAGAATATGATGCTGCCTAAATTGGATACATTTGTCTTGCTTACAAATGAAGGGCCTAGCTTGGACAAGAAGGATGAACGTTGGAGCAAGATCAAGCATGGAGATGATGTCATGCGCAAGGGAAACAAGAAAAGAGTTACACATGATGATTTCAGGACTTTGAAGCCACCATAATGAGTGCAAGAAGCCTTGGACGAAATATACAAGATGCCACTTCATAAATTTCATTCAGAGGCTATTATAGGTGTTGCGTCACTTTATTATTGAGCCAGGCCCATGTAATTTCGAAATAGTAAAGTATAGGCTGTTTTAGAGGCCGTATGTGTGGGGAAAACAAAGTTAGGGTTGGTTTACCGAAAAACGCTTTCGCCCCACTTTATATATAAAGCATGATCCCAACAACCCAGTACAAACACATGCCACCAAAACACACGCACACACCCAAGGCATTATACATAGGCGCTGAGCGCGGCAACACCACCCTAGCACTACCACCGCAAAGAGATGAAGCCACATATGACGAACCATGGGCTCCAAGGCGGTGCCTTCAGGAAGGGTACAACACCAGAGCGCCGCCACCGCCCAGTCCGATGATTAGAGTTTCCCCCGGAGCCGCACGATGGCCAATGAGAGCCGCGACGACGCCTTCAAGAAGGGTACTAGTTACGCCGCCGCCGGTCCGTCGGAAGATAGAACAGGTTTTCACCCCGGCCAAAACTCACCGCCACTGAACGCCACGCCCCGGCGACCATGCCGCCCACACGGCCATGGCCACTGGGCAACACCAAGCCACGACCTCCATCCGAGAGAGACGCGCAACCACCACTAGGGCCGCCACCCCGGCATCTAAGACCTGCCTCTATCCCAACCAAAGAGACGAGCAGAAAGGTCCCACCTCTCGCACCCCTGGGCGAACCCCAGCACTGAGACCCAATAAGCCGGTCACCAGGCCTCCATCGACCCGTCCTACAGCACCAGGCGCGAGGCGAGCTCGTCCCCGCAACACCGTGTGCAAGACGGGCTCAGTCCTGCTGCACAGTGCGCGAGATGAGCTTAGTCCCGCGGCACTGTGCGCGAGACGAGCTCGGACATGCGCACCGGGCGCGAGGCGAGCGATGGACCGCGGGTGGGAGAAGGCCAGCCCCTTCGCCGAACATAGCGACTAGACGACGAGGAGGGGGAGCCAAAGGCAACAGATGAGGAAGGGTAGCAAGACAACCACCACGGCGAGGGCGGGCAAGAAGACGAAGAATCTCCAGGACATGATCACGACGGTGATGCTGTACACAGTCATCATGTAGAAGATGCCGGACATGATGATGAGGGAGATCAAGACGAAGGCCATGATCATGATATAGATGAAGATGCCGGAGCAATCGATGATGGAGGCTGGGTGCAGGACCCTCATATTCAAGAGTTGCTTCTCAAGCAGACAGATAACGCAAGAGCTGCCACCCGAGAGAAAGCCAAGCTATATCAACTGGATATAGATGCGGTTACTCCATTGTATGAAGGATGCATGCCCAAGGATACCCCCCTAAAAGTAACACTCATGGCTATGGAGATGAAGGTAACACACAAAATGACCGACGCATGCTTCGATGAGAACATGTCATTCTGGCACGAACGTCTTCCCAAGGGGAACAAGTGCCCGACCAGTTTCGAGGAGGCGAAGAAAATCGTGTGTCCTCTTGATTTACCGCACGTGAAATACCATGTGTGCATGAACAATTGCACCATGTATCGGGACGAGAACGCGGAGTCTACCATATGTCCGGTGTGCGGCGTCACTCGATACAAGAAGCGGAAGAAAGCTCCTCAAAAAGTGGTGTGGTACTTTCCGATCACTCCTCATCTGCAGCGGTATTTCGCGGACCCTAAGGTAGCAAAGCTCCTGCATTGGCACGCGGATAGGGAGGAGAAGAAGCGAGAAGATGACGGAAATGATCCGGAGATAAATAAAAAAGACAAGATGCTGAGTCACCCTAAGGATGCGAGCCAGTGGCAAGCGTTGAACTTCGAAGACCTAGAATTTGGGAATGATCCAAGGAACATCGTGCTGGGCGCGAGCACCGATGGAGTCAATCCGTTTGGCAGCCAGAGAAGCACACATAGCACCTGGCCTGTGTTTGTGTGGATGTACAACCTTCCCCCTGGTTGTGCATGAAGAGAAAGTACATTCACATGAGTATGCTAATTAAAGGGCCGAAACAACCAGGGAACGACATCAATCTGTATCTGGGGCTGCTGAAAGAGGAGCTAGACACGCTGTTGAAAACGCCAAGCAATACGTGGGACGCCGCAGAGAAAGAATATTTCCCTATGAGAGCGCACTGCTCACGACGGTGCACGACTATCACGGTTACGGATATGTCGCGGGGCAGGTGGCCCACAGATTTTCTGGATGCGTTAGGTGCATGGATGACACAACGTATCGCCAGCTAGATAGAGATCCCGGGTCTTCGAAAACCGTGTTCATGGGACATCGAAGGTGGCTTCGCGAAGATGACCCGTGGAGGAAACGCAAGGATCTGTTTGATGGTGAAACCGAACCCTGAAGACGCCCGCGTACAAGGAACGGCGAGGAAATAGACGAGCTGTTGAAAAATTGGAAAGATTGCCCACTGCCGGGAAAGAAGCAAAAGGTGCCAGAGCCGGGAAAGAAGCGAAAGGCGCTAGAGCCGCTGCTGAAGGTATGGAAACGAGGTCTGTTTTCTTGGACTTGTCGTACTAGAAGATCCACCGTGTGCCTCACAGCCTTGATGTCATGCAAGGGCAGAGTCTGCTTGGTACTCTACTCAACATGCCCGAGAGGACCAAAGATGGGCCGAAAGCAAGGGCAGACTTGAAATCAATGGGCATCAGGCAGGAGCTTCACGCTAATGATGATGATGATGATGATGATGATGATGATGATGATGATGAGGCGAAACAGGACACGGAAAGTCGTCGCAAAGGCAAAAAGGCCAAGAAGACCGGAAATGACTAACCTCTCGCGTGCTTCACTCTAAGTCAGGAGGAGATCGAGCAGTTTTTCACCTGCCTCATAGGAGTAAAACTTCCTTACGGTTACGCAGGGAAGATAAGCAGATACCTAGACCAAGCAAAGTAGAAGTTCAGCGGGATGAAGTCTCATGACTGTCACGTGCTGATCACGCAGATACTTCCAGTTGCAATCTGTGGGATCATGGACGCGCACGTCCGTGAAACGCTATTTGGCCTATGCAACTTTTTCGATGTCATCTCTCGGAAGTCGGTTGGCGTGAGGCAACTCAGAAGGCTACAGGAAGAGATCGTGGTGATACTATGCGAGCTTGAGATGTACTTCCCGCCCGCATTCTTCGACGTTATGGTGCATCTGCTGGTCCATATCATGGAGGATATCATCCAACTCGGGCCGACGTTCCTGCACATCATGATGCCGTTCGAAAGGATGAATGGTGTCATCAAAGGATACATTCGCAACATGTCACGTCCAGAGGGAAGCATAGCCAGGGGCTTTCTGACCGAAGAGTGCATCTCCTACTGCACGAATTATCTAGGCATCGAGAACCCCGTTGGTCTGCCCGTCAACAGGCACCTCGGCAGGCTCGCTGGATGGGGTCACCGCGAGGGTCGCCGTGAAATGCATGTCGACTTCGAGGGTCGACTCGCCGACTTTGAAAGAGAAAACCTAGTCGCACTACAACACATAGACGTGGTCGATCCTTGGGTGGTAGAGCACAAAACCTTTATTGAGAAGACGTACAATGATCGAGGCCAACAGAGGACGGACGGAGATATAATCAAAGAGCACAACTCATGTTTCACGCGTTGGTTCAAGTAGAAGCTTCTGTCGTACCCTTTACATGAGGATTCTTCCGCGGAAGAACAACTCATATTCGCCTTGTCACAGGGCGCCGAGCACAACCTGATGACCTATGAGGCGTACGATATCAACGGCTACACATTCTACACCGAGGACAAGGACATGAAGAGCGATGGTTATCAGAACTCCGGGGTAACGATGGAATCCTACATCGGCAACGACAAGGACAGATACTACAGAAGGATCGAGGAGATCTGGGAGTTGAGCTTCGCTGGAGAGAAGGTCTCGATGTTCCGTGTCAGATGGGCCAAGAGCGTCCTAAAAGAGGACCGGTATTTCACCACCATGGTTATACCCGAAGCCAAATCCAAGACCGCGGGTGCAAACGTCACCGTGAAAAATGAGCCATGGGTACTGGCTTCCTAAGTGGACCAATGCTTTATCATTACCGACCCGTCAAAGCCCAGTTGTGTTGATGTGAGGAGAGGCAAAAGGAAGATCATCGGAATGTATGGAGTCGCCAATGAGCAAGACTTCGACAAGTACGGCGACCCGAAGATGGAACATGACGACGATGATGAAGTAGTAGCATACACCACAAGAAGAAGGAGGACCACCCTACCTAAAGGACGGCCGTTCCACAGAAGAACTCCATTTGCGAAAAAGAAGGGCAAGAAGAAGCAGGACCACCCTACCTAATGAATATTTTTTGAACTGATGAATATTTTGTAATTTCATGGGCACTTTTTGAATTCATGAATATTTTAAAATTTCCTGGGCACTTTTTGAATTCATGAATATTTTGTCAAATTTGATGATATTTTTTCATATTCATAAATGTTTTACCAATTCACAAATGAATGCAACTAAAAATCCAAAAAAAAAGACTAGTTGTGCTTGGTTATATGTTACTCCCAAAAGCATATAAAGTTTGTCAAATTTGGAGCTATGGATATTTAGTTATGATTTAAACAAGTTTGAACATATTTAAACACAAATAAATATCAAACAACATTTTAAATGTTGTTAACATGGCAACAAACTGCATATTATTTTTCTACATGAAATTCTGAGCATCTAGCATATGCGACATGTTATATTTGGATGCATGGATAAAAAGATATGAGCAAAGAAAAAAATGGTTAAAAACAAAAATTGGGGAGCCTGGGGCACGAACCCAGGACCTCCTGGTGTGTGCGCTGCGTGCTGACCAGTCGGGCTAGTGTATGTGCTCTGATGTAGATGGGGTTTGGTGGAAAATAACCTGTGGGCTTGAACAGAAATAAAAAAATTACTTATGGCGCACCACGAGGAGGTGCGCCATTGCTATAGATGTACTTATGGCGCACTAGTGGGAGGTGCGCCATTAGTAACCCTCCCCCACTCGACTTGATCCCCTCTCTCCCTCTCTGCGCCAGATCCCCTCGCCCCACTGCGCCAGATCCCCTCGCCCCCCGCCTCTGCTCTGCCGCCTCCACTGCGCCGCCGCCCCATCCACTCCTCGGCCTCCACTGCGCCGCCGCCCCGGCCTCCATTGCCGCCCCCTCCACCTCACACGCCGCCCCCTCCACTCTCTCCGCTCGCCGTCGTCGCCTTCGTGCGGGGACGACGTCCAGGAGGTCCGCGCCGGCCGGCTTCGTCAAGTCCACCAGGAGTGGAGGCCCCACGTCCACCAGGAGAGGAGGCCCGCGACCTCCCCGCCGTCTATCCCCGCCTCCCCCAAGCTCTCCGTCTCCGCTCCGGCCACCACCTCATCATGGTCAGGTAACCCTCCTCCCTCTGCCTCTCTTCTCCTCTCTTCCTCCTCTCCTCCCTCCCGGCCATGCCCTCTTCTTCTCTCTTTTGCTAGGTTTAGGTCAAACCCCTCTTGAATTTAGGTCAAATTAGGTTCAAAAAATTAACTAATTAACCTTGTGACCGATTCAGTTAGTTGTTATTTTGGAGGATAGAGGATGATGCTTTAAAGGTTTCTAGCTGGAGGTGGTGCCTGGCCTGGCATGCTAGTTTCTCAGCTTAATTGCTGTTAGAGTTAGTAGTTAATGTATTCTGCTGCTTCGTGGCAGCAGCAGTAGAAGTAGAACAAGACTTGTGGCTAAGCATATCAGCCCTTCTTGTAGTTCAAGTTTCAGTTGTGCAAGGACCAAGTTTTAGTTGATGGCAGTTAATCTATCATGTGATGATGGTGTGTTGATGAAAGAAGGACTAAGTTCAGTACATTGCTGTTAATCTATGTGATGATGATGTGTTGATAAAACATCCAGATTTAATTTACAATTTGAAAACTGGTGTTATGAAATGTATGGTGCTTCTTTTAGGTGTAGCAGAGTAGAAACACTTGGTGCTGCTCTTGGACCCTATAAAAATGATAGAGAAGGGTCAGTACGATTGAATGTTTTATAAGAATCAAGTGACAAAATATTATACTGTTGAGTGCCCATGAGGCTCTAGTTCTACAACATCATCTGTGTTCTTTCTGCTCCTTACCTAGACATAAACTTGGCAAGTTTTAGCAACAAGAATACAAATGATAGTCACTGCAGCTGCACATGATCTCTGCTAGTTATAGAAATTCATTGCTTGTCCTATGTTTTCTGTCAGGGTATTGTTCAGAAAGCTTGCTTTAGTTTGTGTCCTTTAATGTGTAAATCTGCAGTTCTAGCCACCTTTCGTAGTTGTAGCCACTCCTTGCTGCTAGTTCCTCAAGGAGTTCTGCTCAAAATTAGCTCAACAAGTTGCTCAAATTATATGTAGTCAAGCTTGCAAATTGGATTATCTGTAGTCAACCTATTAATATTTGTCTGTTTTGAAAATTCAGTTTATTCGGTTACTAAAAATTTAGTTAATTCAGTTAGGCACACAAATTTCAGAACTTTTTTTGCTATCTAAATTGAGATTCATTATTTTGTTTGCACCTGTTCTTATATGGGTGAAACTTCACTTGTTTTTAGGCTAGTGCAGGGTGTTGCTTTATTCTGTCATCATTTGTAACTATGTCACAAATAAATTGTTCCTTCTTCTGTATTTGACAAGTAATGACTGTTGATAAGCTGAGGCATGGATTAAGCTGTTTCTTTGCTGTAACATATTGTATATCACTCCACAATGAAATACAGTACATATTGATGTGCTTTGTAAAACTTGTTCATGTACTGAACTACTAATGCCTTGTGATGCTCTGAATTACTTGTGATGCCTCTGAATTACTTGTGATCACATTGAGAAAGACTTGTAAAGATGATGATCATCTTTTACCGAAAACAATTTCTGTAAACACGTCAGTAACTTTGCTAGTTTGCTGGGTTTTGTCTCCGACCATCGTGTCGTGATGATTTTGCAGGTACCCCGAGAGGCCCTTGAGTTTGCTGGAATGTCGATTAACTCCCGTTCCGGTAAATTCGGGTACTCCATATGTCCTATTTTCAGCAAAGGTCATGCTGAAATTTTCCGTGAATTTTAGCATGACTTTGCTAAAAATTAGACATATGGGGTACTTGTGACTAATGCATGGGCTGGGGTATCTTAGTACTTAATTAAGTAGGATCAACTGCCCCTTTATTCTTGCTGCATTAAACCATAGGCGGAAATAGAGCCATGTGATTAGGCCCAACTTAGAATTCTCCTTCCCAGCTTAGCTTTTAGGATGCCTCGGTGTCGACAAACCATAAATTATAAAAACTTGGCTTTTAGGGTGCCTGGGTGTCGATAAAAACCGAAATGATGAAAGCTTAGGCTTTTAGGGTGCCTCGGCGTCGAAAAACCCTAAATGACAAAAGCTTAGCTTTTAGGATGCCTCAGTGTCGACAAACCCTAAATGATGAGACCATGATCTTGTTCCTTGACAATAACCAACTTTTTGACCAAACTTTTTTCCTATTTAGAGAGAAACATGGCCCACAATGATGAGGCCGACGGTTCGGGCGGCAAGGCATTCTGGGAGCTGTCCCAGGAGATGGAGGAACAACCTCACTTCTATGAGGACGCCGCGAAAGACACCAATCCTAACACCACTGATGGTGCCGCCGAGGATGACCCCACTGATGATGCCGTCGGGGATGACACCATTGATGGTGCCGCCGAGGATGCCACCACTGATGATGGCGGCGCACGCACAGATGGCAGCCAACCGAAGAGGCAACGGAAGAACCGACGCCCGACCGTGCTCCGCACCGTCAAGAAGGAATTTACTGAAGTGGGCTCCGACGGGAATCCAACGACGCCCAAACAAATAGTCAAGGGGTACTCGGTTCAGCTCGGGTGCATTCTCCGGAACACTGTCTCGATCAACACCGAGAACCTAAGGCATAAGGACCGAGGGAATTTGTGCAACCTCCTCTTCACGAAGTTGCACGAGCGATACAAGTTCCCCGCTGAATTTGAAAACACACGCCTCACAAGGAATAAAGGGAACAATGCCGCCCTCACGAAGATGAGCACGGCCCTGTCTACTTGGAGAAGCTCGGTGAAGAGAATGATTGACAAAGGTTTTAGTTATGAGAAGATCAAGGAGAAAAATCCTTCGATCACCGAAGATGACTACAAGGAGTTCAAGATCAAGTGCGAGAGCACCGCAACCTCCGAATCTAGTCAGTGGGGGAAAGATATGCGATAGTTGAACTTAGGGGAACACACACTCGGTCCCGGCGGTTACAGAGTGGCGGAGCCTATATGGGACAAGGAGGACGCGGAGCGTGCCGAGCAAGGCCTACCGCCCCTCTTCCATAAATACGGTGACAAGCAGACCATGAACTTTGTCAGGGCCCGGTACAAGGAGGACCCGGTAACAAAGGAGCTCACCACGGATCTGAAGACCAGGGCCCTTGAGGTTGTTCTGGTAAGGAATACACCCCCGCATAATTAGCCCCATATGGTTGCATTCCAATTAATGAAGCCAAATTTCTAAATGGTTCACATTCCTTCCGAAGGCGACTGAAAGCAGTATCGCGGGGTCGACTCAGAGCACCCCTTGGGACACCACTCTAAATAGGGCGTTGAATGTAATGAAAAAAGGATAAGCTCAGTAAGCCGTCGTCAGCTGGTCGTGTGGCCGGCAAAGGCTTGTCCACAAAATGATCGGCATACTATAACGCTGGTGGGCGAAAGGAGAAAAAGACCTGCTCGGAAAGCCAGGCGCGCGAGGTTCAAGAACTCAAGGCATAAGTGGCGCGGATTCCGGAGATTGTCCAAGAGCAAGTGCAACAACAACTGGGATCGATGCTCACCGACATTATGCCTACCTTGATTCAGGGGCTGACGACGTGGATTGCGGGCGGCCAACAGGGGCCGCCCCCGATTCCCAGCTTCACGGCCAGCAACTCGCAAAATGCGCAGGTGGGGCCATTGGTGTCTCCGGCGGAGGCGACATTGGTGTCTCCGACGCCGGCACCGGCATTGCAGCTTAATGCACCCAGGTGTACGCCGGCCGGAACCTTTGCAGCAAGCGGCCCCTCCGTCAATTGCACGCCCGCCGTTGGCGGTGCCTTGACATTAGCCGAGCTCGACACCATCATCATGGTAACTAATTAAGCCTCTCGGCCGAGGACTTCATCTCCTTGCATTTGACTAGGCATCCCTGACGCCCTACATGTTTTGGAAGGGCGCAGCCGACGTTTCGTGCACTCTCCTGCACTTCATGAACGACGAGTTGGTCGATGTTGCCAAGGGCAGAATCGTTCAACCGGGAAACCCCATGTACCACGGTAATCCGATGCCACCCAGCGTGTATAGGGTTCAACTGGTTCGGGTGCTGCCAGGCTGCGACGAGTTGTTACCTCCGATTCGACCCGCCGGGGCCAACGAAGATGATGTGATGACCCTCAGCTCCTGCCTAAGCTGGCCCCTGCTTTGGCCGAAGAGCCAGATTCGTTTGGGGGCGGGGAACACCACCCCAAAGACAACACCGCCCGTCTTGCCGGCGCCAAGCCATGGCAAGACTGCCGCAACGTTGCCGGACATCCCTATGGCACAGGATCCGAACATGCATATGGCACAGGATCTGGACGACGACGACGACAACGACAACGATGATGGTACATTTTCCAACATCGATAAGTACTTTGCCGATCATGGGTACGATGGCGAATTCATGGGGCCTCCTTCTCAAGAACCCGACCCTACAAAAGACGATCGCGATCTAGCTGGTACGGCGGAGAAACCAAGTTGCAACAGGCGTCGTCTGGCGTTCAATTCTCAGGAGACGCCTCCAGCTGCCGACTTCACCGAGCCTCAGATAGCCGAGGTGCGAAATATTATCAGCCCCAACACACTCAAGAAGGCAGTCTGTGAGCAGAACTCGGTCCCATTACAGGAGAAGAAGAAGGGAAGGAAAAGAAAGAGTAACAAGGGTGCGAGCCAGCCGGCACCGAGTACGATCCATGCTCAGGACGGGCCACCTTCACCTAAGGATATAATGAGGAGGGTGCATGTGGCGGGTAGGCCGATGCTACCAACTAATATGCTCAATTCCGCAACCGGTGCTATGCGGAGTCTGCATGACAGTGTTCTTTCTTTGGAGAAGCGGCGTCTCAGTGAGAAGGATGTGGCATACCCGGTTTTCGTAGCCAAGGTGCCACAGGGCAAGGTCTTTGTGGATAACTCTATCGGGGGTACGATCGTCCTGCGGTTTGATGACATCTTCGCTATGTTTAACCTTCATCCGCTGCACTATACCTTCGTTCGGCTATTTTCGCTGAGTATGGAGATGCGGATCATTAGAGACAAGACCCCGGACATCGTGATAATCGACCCCTTCTACATGCGGGCCAAGATCTTAGGCAGCGCTGGGGACCGGCAAGTCGCGAGTTCTTACCTCGAAGGTGTCATTCTGGCAAACCGAGATAAGGATAACTTCCTCGTGCCTTACTTTCCCGAGTAAGTCGTCCCCTCAACCGCCCCGTAACATATGATTTCTTAGATTTTGATCGTTTTTTTTAACATTCCGTGTTTTGTGCAGTGACACACATTGCACACTCATCCTCCTAAGACCGAAATATTCCATGGCCACGTATTTCGACTCGGACCGTCAGTCGAAGGTAGACTACACAAATGTCAAGAAAGTACTTGATGATGTTCTCCCCGGCTACGCCAAATCTAGAGGCACCTTCACCAGGCCAGTTCGTAAGTATGGCAAGCACGTGTTCGCCCACAATACGATGTTTTGTTGCGTCAAGCAGCCGCCTGGTAGTCAGAAGGGTGCCTACTACGCCATCCATCACATGCGGGCGATCGTACGGGACGATAATCACCTTCTGCTACCAGATAAACTCAAAGATTGGGTTGCGAGCTTGTCGGCAATCCAGGACACGGACATCAGACAAGAATTCTTTCGCATCCAGTCGGAGTTTGCGGCAATCATCCATCAAGATGTCCTTCGTACCTCGGGGCAGTTCAACCTCAGAAATCAACCGTCCAATAGTGACATAGACACAACACTACAAATGCAGGCTGACAACGCCCGCGATTTCATGACTCCCACGATAGACGGCGGCTTCATCCATGCTCCGGTCCCTTGAGTCGAGTCGAAAGTAGTGATGCTATGTCTAGTTCTGAAACATCGATTGGCTCATGTTGTAATTAAACTTTAATGAACTTGTATGTCTATTTGGTTTGGACAGTCGTTCAACTTAGATGTAATCGATGCTATTAATGT
The DNA here is from genome assembly GCA_902687465.1 of Secale cereale. Lineage (NCBI taxonomy): Eukaryota > Viridiplantae > Streptophyta > Magnoliopsida > Poales > Poaceae > Secale > Secale cereale. The sequence continues at coordinate 271,478,117 of LR738709.1, forward strand.
CTTGCTTTTCTCTTCCGATCCTTTTGTTGCATACTTATATATTGCTTATGTATTGTTTGTTAATTGGTACTAACGTTTCGTTTGGCTAGTGCATAGCGATGCCATCGTATGTCATGTACAAGGGTAAGGTTCCCAGAGTCTACGATGACCGGGAGGAGTGTCGGAGACAGGTTCACCGTTTCCGCGGTAACAGTTACAAAGGGTACACCACTAGGGCAGAGGCAGAATCTAGATACGCGCTCTATCTAGCGGGAGAGAGGAGGGTGCGTTGGAGGAACCGGATGAAGACGAGTTTCATCGCGATGACCGCAGCTCTCTTCTATGTGATGGTAGTTTAGATGATCGATATCGACTTGTAATGTGAAGACAAACTCGCTACTCGCGGTCTCGAGACTTGTAATATAATGTTCTATCTTTGTTCGGTCTTTTGAATTCGGAGACTAATATGATGAATTGTATTCGTAGACTATTATGATGAATTGTATTCGGAGACTAACCTTCTATTGTATTCGATGAATCTGGTGTTGCTGTGTGGTGTTGTCTAAATTTTGTCCAATAATATATTTTGTATCCTGTGAAAATATCAAAACAGAAAAAAAATCTTATTCATACAAGTGGCTCACCACTCAAGACACTAATGGCGCATTGTCCAAATGAAACTAATGGCGCATCACCCACGAGTGTGCCATTAGTATGCCAAAGCACATGGGTACATATGGCCCCCTGGGAGGCATACTAATGGCGCACCACGGGTGCGCCATTAGTATTTAATTCTAATGGCATGGTGCTAGTGACGCACCACTAGTGGGCCATTAGTAGGCAAAAGTGGTGCGCCACTAGCATGCCTTTTCCTAGTAGTGTGAACCGGTATCAAATACCCAGGAGTTGCTACGAACTCTAGTAAAGTACACATCAATAATATGTATATCAAATATACCTTTGTTCACTTTGCCATCCTTCTTATCCGCCAAGTATCTAGGGCAGTTCCACTTCTAGTGACCATTTCCTTTGCAGTAGAAGCACTTAGTTTCAGGCATGAGTTTAGCTTTGGGTTTCTTCACGGGAGTGAAAACTTGCTTGTCATTCTTCTTGAAGTTCCCCTTCTATCCCTTTGCCCTTTACTTGAAACAAGTAGTCTTGTTAACCATCAACACTTGATGCTCTTTCTTGGTTTCTACCTTCGCCGATTTCAGCATCGCGAAGAGCTCGGGAATTACTTTCGCCATCCCTTGCATATTATAGTTCATCACGAAGTTCTAGTAACTTGGAAATAGTGACTAGAGAACTTTGTCAATTACTATCTTATCTGGAAGATTAACTCCCACTTGATTCAAGCAATTGTAGTACCCACACAATCTGAGCACATGCTAACTAGTTGAGCTATTCTCCTCCATCTTGTAGGCAAAGTACTATCAGAGGTCTCATACCTCTTGATATGTGCATGAGTATGAAATACCAATTTCAACTCTTAAGAACATCTTATATGCTCCGTGGCATTCAAAACATTTTTGAAGTATCGGTTCTAAGCCGTAAAGCATGGTGCACTAAACTATCAAGTAGTCATCATACCGAGCTTTTGTCAAAACGTTCATAACGTCTGCATCTGCCCCTGCAATAGGTTTGTCACCTAGCGGTGCATCAAGGACATAATTCTTCTGTGCAACAACGAGGAAAATCCTTAGATCACGGAACAAGTCCGCATCATTGCTACTACCATCTTTCAACTTATATTTCTCTAGGAACATATAAAAATAAACGGGGAGCTACATCACGAGCTATTGATCTACAACATAGATATGCTAATACTACCAGGACTAAGATCGTGATAAATTAAAGTTCAGTTAATCATATTACTAAAGAACTTCCACTTAGATAGACATCCCTCTAGTCATATAAATGATCACGTGATCCAAATCAACTAAACCATGTTTGATCATCACGTGAGATGGAGTAGTTTTCAATGGTGAACATCTTATGTTAATCATATCTACTATATGATTCATGGACCTTTCAGTCTCCAGTGTTTCGAGGCCATGTCTGTACATGCTAGGCTCGTGAAGTTTAACCCGAGTATTCTGCATGTGCAAAACTATCTTACACCCATTGTATTTGAACGTAGAGCTTATCACACCCGATCATCACGTGGTGTCTCGGCACGACGAACTTTCGCAATGGTGCATACTTAGGAAGAACACTTGTACCTTGAAATTTTGTACGGGATCATCTTATAATGCTACCACCGTACTAAGCAAAATAAGAAGCATAATTAGATATACATCACATGCAATCAAAATATGTGACATGATATGGCTATCATCATCTTGTGCTTTTGATCTCCATCTCCAAAGCATCCTCATGATCTCCATCGTCACCGGCTAGACACCATGATCTTCATCGTAGCGTCGTGGTCGTCTCGCTAACTGTTGCTACTACTATTATCGCGAACTCATAGTGATAAAGTAAAGAAATTACATGGCCTTCGCAATTCACACAATAAAGAGACAACCATAAGGCTCCTGTCGGTTGCCGGTAATTTACAAAACATGGTCATCTCATACAATAATGTATAACTCATCACGTCTCGACCATATCACATCACAACATGCCCTGCAAAAACAAGTTAGACGTCCACTACATTGTTGTTGCAAGTTCTACATGGCTGCTACGGGCTTAGCAAGAACCGTTCTTACCAACGCATACAAAAACCACAATGATTTTTCATCAAGTGTGTTGTTTTAACCTTCACAAGGACCGGGCGTAGCCACACTCGATTCAACTAAAGTTGGAGAAACTAACACCCGCCAGCCACCTGTGTGTGAAGCACGTTGGTAGAACCAGTATTGCGTAAGCGTACGCATAATGTCGGTCCGGGCCGATTCAACCAACAATACCGCTGAATCAAAGTATGACATGTTGGTAAGCAGTATGACTATTATCGCCCAACTCATTGTGTTCTACTCATGCATATCATTGATACGCCTCCAACGTATCTATAATTTTTTATTGTTCCATGCTATTATTTATGATGTTTTGGATGTTTAATGGGCTTTGTCATACACTTTTATATTATTTTGGGACTAAGCTATCGACCCAAAGGCCCAGTCCAGATTGCTGTTTTTTTTGCCTATTTCAGGGTTTTAGAGAAAAGGAATATCAAACGGAGTCCAAACGGAATGAAACCTTTGGGAGAGACATTTTTGGAGCGATATCTTCACGGGAGACTTGAGAACCACGGAATAGGGCACACGTGGCGTCCACGAGGGTGGGGGGCATGCCCCTTGCCTCGTGGGCCCCACATTTGTCCCCCGGTGCCCTCCTTCCTCCTATATATACCTATGAACCCCGAAAACATCAGAAACAGAGAGAAAACCCTAATTCCACAGCCGCAACCTTCTGTTCCCGTGAGATCCCATCTTGGGGCCTGTTCTGGACCTCCGCCGGAGGGGGATCTACCACGGAGTGCTTCTACATCAACACCATCGCCTCACCATGAGTTGTGAGTAGTTTACCACAGACCTTTGGGTCCATAGTTAGTACCTAGATGGCTTCTTCTCTCTTTTTGGATCTCAATACCAAGTTCTCCTCGGTCTTCGAGGAGATCTATTCGATGTAATCTCTTTTTGCGGTGTGTTTGTCGAGATTCGATGAATTGTGGGTTTATGATCAAGATTATCTATGAGAAATATTTGGTTCTTTTCTGAACTCTTTTATGTATGTTTATAATATCCTTGCAAGTCTCTTCGAAATATTGGTTTGGTTTGGCGTACTAGATCTATAGTTATTGCAATGGCAGAAGTGCTTGGCTTTGGGTTCAATCTTGCGGTGTCCTTTCCCAGTGACAATAGGGGCAGCAAGGCACGTATTATATTGTTTCCATCAAGGATAAAAAGATGGGGTTTATATCATATTGCTTGAGTTTATCCCTCTACATCATGTGTTGTAGGGTGGAACCCTAAGTGAAGATCTTTCACGAATTGGAGGGGAATCCCCAAGAACACGATGAACACAAGAGAGGGAAAACACTCAAATTGACTAGATCCAATCACACATATGCTAGATTCAAGAACATGCAAGAGTTCACAATGATTCAAGAACAACAAAAGGAAAGATACAAGGTAACTAGTTCATCCCACTCCTTGAGGAGGTGAGGTCTTGCAATCCACAAGGATTCTTCTCCCGTGGGAGGTCTTGCAATCCCACAAGGATTCTTCTCCCTTGGGAGGTCTTGATCTCCTAGAGGAGGGGATACAAGGAGCAAAGCTCTCAATGTCTACCAAATACTTTGCTAAACTCTAGAAAGAAGGTGGGGGTGGTCTATTTATAGTCTACGCCATGAAGGGGTAAGTGGAGAGGGATACAAGGCCAAAGGCCCGCGGCTGCGCACAGGCAGAGCGGTAGTACCGGACCTCGGGCAGTAGTACCGCTTGGGAGCGGTAGTACCGCCTGTAGGCGGTAGTACCGCATGGGAGCGGTAGTACCGCTCGCTCCGGACTGGATATGCCCTTCTTCGCTTGTGTCGCTCCTTTCCTCCTTCTTCTCGTACGTCTCCATGTGGACTTGGTGGTGCTCCCCGGCTTCATGTAGGTGGCCGTCCTTGTACCTAAAGATGCACGATGTTCCGTGGTGAGGTAGTGACCAAGTCCAAATGATATTCATGTAACTCTCGAAGAGGAGCGAGTTCACCTTAAGTCCGGTAGGTTCACTTGGGGCTTGAGGAGCTATGACGGTGTACATGGAGATAGCCGTAGGATGCTCCGCATCATCTCCTCCCCCTTGGGAAAGATCCGTCCTCGGATCGTGAACCATATCGTCATGTACACGGTAGGCATGGATGAACTTGGAGTTGGGCGACTCCAAGATGTCGTCGGAATGGTAGACATGCAAAAAGAGCAAACACAAGGGACACTTGGAAATACAATGGTTAGCGGACGCAAGGTGTCCATCATTTAAGCATGAGTTCATCCAAAGAAAACGGTAGTGGCAATGAGCATGAATTGTAGCAAAATGAAAGAGCATGGCATACAATGCATTCATGTGATCAAGCTCATCGTGCAAGAAGTTGCAAATGCTACCATTGTGCAATATGATGTCGTAATGGGATTGTGTATCAAAAGCATGAACATGGTAAATGATGCTCAATGTGAGTATGTGATCATGCAATTGATGCTTGGCAATGTGATCAATATGTATGAAGAGTCCATCAAGAAAGATCACAACAAATTTGCTAAGAAAATGCACAAGCTCGTATATCATGGATGACATGGGAATACAAGATGCAACAAGGCAATCATAATGGGAGTCAATCCATGCACAAGATGCAAATTTGTTATGGGAATGATATCTCCAAGGAGCATGGCATATGAGCGCACAATCAATAAATATGAAGGTTTGGGTGCCATGTGCCAAAGGAGTGTTGATATACTCATGCTCAAAGTCATGGCAATAGTGGTAGACCGGTGGTGCATCCATGAAATCCAAGCGTATGTGAGTATGGCTCACTAGGAAGGAATGCACCTTGATGAGAATGTCGAAAACGGTGTTGTCGCCTCGCACCGTGTATGCCTTCACATGCCCAAGATGCCTCGTGATGGTACCGCCTTGTGAAACCTTCAAAATGAAAGAACATGACAAACACTCGGAAAAACAAATGAGGTTAGCGAAGATGCAATACCTATTCGTGTGGTGAGTCACCCAACAAGTATGTTCATCATTGTAATGCCCAGGATGGGACTATATCTCCTACGTGTCGAGGCACGACTTAAAGATATAAGCCCATCCTAGAATGATCTCAAGTTTGGTATCTTTGCACGACTCATGTAAAAGAGGGATTAAAATGCAAAAGGAGATAGTTGGCTTACACTCGCCACTTCACACAATACATTACATAAACAAACATCATTCAAAACATCACAACCCGACTACGGGTGAAGATCCAAAGAAAGATACCAAAACAACATAAAGCCACAGGTCAGGATCGAATCCTAGTAGAAACCACTACTGAACATCGAAACGTCTCAAGCAAACGGTCAAACTCTTCAACGAGCTCCTGGTGAAGCACTGAACCAGCTTCTGCATCGTACACGGCTGAACCTGCAACTGGTGTGGTGAAGTAACTGTGAGCCACAGAGGACTCAGCAATCCCGTTCCCGGGTAACAAGACTATTTAAGCCTTGGGTGAGGACAAGGCTGAAGAAAGAACGAGAGGTGAAGGAACAAACAAGAGAATGCAGCAGCAACTAGCACTAACTTACGTAAAAGAGAGCGAGAAGAGAAGAGCATCGGTCGAAAGATGATCACGAAGTGATCCTAACTAAAACCGGTCAAACATAACCCCACCGTGTTCAACTCCCGAATCCCTATTCGGAAATTGACAGTCACGGTACACACGCTGGTAGTGTATTGAAACATTGTGTCAAGTTATCTACAACCGGAATTAACAAGCTCCCATCTGCCACATAACCGCGGGCACGGCTTTCGAAAGTTCAAACCCTGCAGGGGTGTTCCAACTTGACCCATTACAAGCCCACGATCCGCGGAGTCGCAACTCCATAGGTGGGAAGACCCGAGTATTCTCGGAATCCCGTGCTCAAGTTAAACCGAACTAAGGTAAGGCTAATCCAGCAAATCCTCCCGGCGTGTCGACACCCTGATAGTAGCCGCGCGTATCTAGGTCTCAGGACACGACCGGATGGGCGATGCTACAGGACCCAAACCTCGAGTTTCCCCGTGGTGGTTCCCGCAGGACCCCCGTTTGGGACCAACACCATCGGCACTGGCCCCCCCTGCTATGTAGAAATAAAGGATCCTCAAGGGAGCGACCCTCTATGCAAATTTAATTAATTAATTAAGTTGTTATTATGAGGCAAATAGTACCAAATGTTGGGACTTGCTGGAAAAGACTTAGCACTTAGCGGTTTATCAAGGGGGTCCCATACACCCCAACCGTGTTAGGAACGCATAATCAAGGAACATAACACCGGTTTATACGGTTCCTAACGGCATGAGTGGAACAAAACACCAAGCAAAAGGCTTAGCCTTCCACCCTGCCAGTATATAGATGATTTCATTTAGCATTTATATAGTGTGATATAACCCAACCAAACTTCAACATGAAGCAAGCATCTTCGATCTTCACCTGCAACTATCAATGCTATAAGAAGGGCTGAGCGAAGCGTACTTAGCCAAGCAACGGTTTGCGTAGGTAGGGTGGTTAAACATGGCAATGGTTACAAGTAGGAGGCTGACAAGAAAGACATGGGCATCGAGGCAAAACTATAGATCGAGACTACTAACAAAAGGCAAAAATAGTAATGGTATCCGGGTTCGGTCATCTTGCCTGGGATTCCACAAGGGAGAAGAACGGATCCAAAAAGTAGACGGAGAAACTGACGAGCGGATCCTCACAACTCCGGAACGAAACCGAAGCTAACAAGAGAAGCAACCGGAAAGAAAGAAACAACACGGTAAACACACAAACATAAACATGGCATAAGATGCACAAGCAAGCATGATGCATGTCCGGTTTAATTATGCATGGCATGGCAAAGTGCACAGACAATACTACAAGTTAAGTGGAGATCAATATGCAACGGGTTGCATATTGACGAAACACCACAATAATTATTTAGTTGACTCTTGTTATTTACAAGACAAGCTTAAATGTTTTTAGCATGGCAAGAGGTGAAGCATAAAGAAACTATACTAACTAGGCAAGTTTAAATGGGGCCGGAAAATAACAACAACATATCCGGAAAATCCCCATGGGCATGTTTAATAATTATTAAAGCAACAACAATTACACATTCAAGGTTGTTAACATGATGCGGATGACATGATCAAGTTTATGCAAGTTTATTAAAAGGTTGACTTAAAAGAGACATGAAGCATTTGTCACCGTGGTGGAAAGAAAAGGGTGCCACGGCAACGATCCGAAAATGAAGCATGGCAACATATCGGTACCGGTAACTCGGGAGAGACCGGTGCAAAACAAAGGTGGAGTGAACGAGTCAAACGAGATGATGGGTGATCCCGTTGCCGGGTTCCCACGAGTCGGTGACGAGGCAACCGAGGAACATGACAAAGGTGGAACGGGCACGAAGCACACACGGGAAACATTTCATACAACCACAACAAGCATACACGGGTCACGTCTCGGGGTTATACCTTCGAAGCGTGCGTTTCGGGACGGTTCGAGACGTAGTGGAAGAAGCCGTAGTAGTGGAAGTAGTTGTACTCGGGCGACGGTAGAGGAAGTAGTGGTACTCGGCGACGGTAGTTGTACTCGGGACGACGGTAGACGTTCGTGCCGTAGATGTACTCGGTCGTCGCGGTACTTGGTCGTAGGGGTACTCGTGGCGACCGTGTAGTCGAACTTGACGGTCATCGTGTGTAGTCGTACTTGACGAAGGTAGTTGTACATGTCATTTGTCGCCGTGTAGTCGTACTTGACGGGTCGTCGGCGACTCGAAGGTGTACACGGGTCGACGTTCTCGTATATGTAGTCGTTCACGAATGTAGTGGTACACAGCCGAAGAGGAAGAAGTCGTTCCGCAACTCGTAGAGGAAGTAGTCGTTCACGGGGTGTCGTGGTACTTGGCGAATTCCTCGTTTCCGGGCGACGGTAGTGGTACACGGCGACGGTAGTCGTTCGGGTCGTCGATGTCGGGGTACTTGTCGCGTCGGCGTTCGTAGTGGTACTTGTGGTCTCCGAACTTGTCGACGGTAGTGGTACTCGCCGTATCAACGCGTAGGGGTACATGGTCGTGTCATGTAGAGGTACTTCTCCGAAGGGGTACTTGGTCGGGTCGCCGGTAGTTGTACACGTATGTAGTTGTACTCGTTCCGTAGCCGTTCTCGAGCTCGTCTTCCCGTAGATGTTCGGTCGTCGTTTTGTAGTTGTACTCGTTTCTTCTGTCAACACAGTAGCACGGCAACACACAAAAGAACAACACAACAACAACACAGAACACAGCAGCACGGAGGGACGACGAGGACACGGCAGCAGCACGGCGAGGCGACGGCCGGGGCGGGACTGCGGGAACCAGCCGCGGTGGCTGGAGAAGAGGGCCGCGGCCGTGGGCGCGAGGGAGGCGCTGCACTTGGCCGAGGCAGGGCGCGACCAGAGGGAGACGAGGCAGAGGCGCCATGGCGCGGCGGCCAGCAGGGCGAGGGAGGCGCGCGGTCGCGCTGCTCCTGGAGAGGAGGACCGGAGGCGCGGGCGAGGGACGCCGTCTCCTGGCCGGCGTGGAAGAGGCCTGGACGGCCATGGCGCTCGGGGCGGCGCTCCTGGCGCAGGGATCCTCGAGGGAGCCTGGAGGAGGGAGTAGATCGGCGCTGGGGAGGCCGCGGTCGCTCGGGGCGGCCGGCTGCTCCCGTCGCTGGGGAGGCGGGGGCCTTCCTGGCCGGAAGAAGGTCGGGCGCGTCGGGGCGAGGCCGTTCGGGAAGGGAGGCGCCGGCGCTCGGGGATGTCGAGGCAGGAGGTAGAGGGCTCGAGGGGATGCGGTCGAACGAGGAAGGAGCGGGGGTTCGGTCGGGCGCTGGAGAGAGCGGAGGGAGATCGATGGGGTGGGTGGCGGCGCTCTGGAGGAAAACGGAGGGAGAGAGCGAGGAGAGGCTGCGCCTAGGGTTACGGGGTCGGAGCGGGCCAAAGGCCAGATGGGCCGGCGCTGCTGGAGGGAAGGCCTAGGAGATGGGCCTAATGGCCTAGAGGGGAGGAGAAGGGAGTTGGGCTGCTGGGAATGGCCAGAAGGGCTGGCTCCTATCTTTAACAGATTTTAGCAGACAAAACAAAAGAGAGAAAAGAGAAGGTGGTTAGGGCAAGAATTAGGACAAAGGAGTATTTTTCTCGGGCACATAAAAATAAGCACGACCGGAGAAAAATAAGAAAGGCATGAACGGGAAAACAATTCAAACATATTTGAATATAATTCAAATAGGTTTGAACTTAAGACGAGATTATAGAAGTGTCCAAAAATGTCCGGAATTTTGGAGGAGCCTCGAAACAACGGAAAGAAATTACCGGCAAGATTTTGAAGGTGAAACTCGAAGTGAAAAGACAATGGGGAATTATGCAAGTGTGTTGGGTTAATTCCAACGAATGGAATAATTATTAATATAGCTCCATATTTATTAGGAGGCTTTTATATGTTATAAAGAGAAGACATCTTCCCTCGATTTAAATGGACCGAAGGTCCACACAATTTATTAGGTTGAGATGCAAAAATAAAATGACATGATGGCATGATGACATGATGCAATGCGAAAAATAAATAACACAAGCTCAAAAGAAACACACGGGCAACCCGGAACATCTGGAATCTTCTGGACTCTTCTGGAATCTTCTGGGACGTCGGTCTCGGGCGTCACAATCATTCTTATCATAAGAAAGGACAAGGGGACATGTATGGGAGCATATGATGCGATAACAACCAAAGGCATTAAGCTCAAACAAGTGAGCATGCATCACAAGTAAGGTGTCCGAGTCTCCGAGATCAACAAGTATAGCATGGTTGCACTCACAACAAGTGAATATGAGAGATGCAACTATTGGAGACAAGTGACAATGATCAAGATATATCATGTGAAAAGCATGAACATAGATGATACAGGGTGGAACCCTAATCAGCGGATCTTTCACGTTTGGAGGTTGGCACACGATGAACACGGGGAATCACAAGGGAAAGATGGGGGAAACACAAGAGGAAAACACTCAATCAACACGAAAGCAATCACACAAATGCTAGATTCGCGATACAAGGTTGAGATCCATGATCCAAGGTCAACAACGGTGATACAGATAGTCTTCTCCCGGAGGAGGTCTTGATATCCCGGGGGATCTTCTCCGATGAAGGAGGTCCTGAATCCGAAGTGGATCTTCTCCGTAGAGGCGCACGGTCTCGTGGGAGAAATCCACACAAGTGTCAAATGAGCTAAACCACAGCTAACCCTAAACGGAAAGAGGAGAGGAGTATATATAGTCTACGGGGCGAAGGGGATACACGGGCCTCGGCCCAAGTGCTGCGCGCAGGCAGATCAGGAGCCGGACGTCCGGGCAGCGGGCCGGATGTCCGGGACTTCACGGGACGCCGGATGTCCGGGGCGGGGGGCCCGGATGTCCGGGCGGGAGGAGCCCACCCTCGGGTGCTCTCTGGACAGGAGCGCCGGATTTCCGGGCCCGAGGCCGGATGTCCGGGCCGTGCTTGGCCGGATGTCCGGGCCCTGGCCGGATGTCCGGGCCCTGTGGCTGGCCTTCTGTAGAGAGATGCCCAGGGGCCGGATGTCCGGGCCAGGGGGCCGGATGTCCGGGTCCTGGAGGTGCTTTCTGGTCTTCTTGTTGCATCAGCTCGTCCATGACCTTGGGGACTTGTCCATCTTCAAGCTCTTCTCCGAAGCGGTCTCCTTCACACCTGAGCACACAAAGCACACTCGCTTGAGGTAGCAACCATGTCTCGCAAGATTCATAAGGAAGTAGGGCTAGGAGTGACGTCACCTCGGTCTCGAAAGCTCTAGTACGGGCACGTGTCATCGGTCCTTGAGGCACTTGAGGGGGTGAAGGAGGGTCCATGGGGATGGCCCTAGGATACACCGTATCATCTCCCCTCCCTTGGGAAAGATCCGACCTCGGATCGAAATCTTCATCACCATGGAAAGGAGAGAGGTCCTTGATGTTGAAAGTATCGCTCACGGAGTACTTGTCCCGTGGGATGTCGATCTTGTAGGCGTTGTCGTTGTAGCGTGCTAGCACCTTGAAGGGTCCGTCGGCGCGAGGTAGAAGCTTGGACTTGCGCTCGAGTGGGAAGCGGTCCTTGCGAAGGTGAAGCCAAACAAGATCTCCCGGTTGGAACACCATCGGTGTCTTGTTGACGTTGAGCTTGGTGGCGCGACGGTGGACTTGTCGCTCGATCATCGTCCTTGTGTCTTCGTGCACCTTCTTGAGATAAGTTGCCCTTGCACTTGCGTCCATGTTCGTGCGCTCTTGGAGAGGAAGCGGTAGGATGTCCAAAGGTGACAACGGGTTGAAGCCGTAGACGATCTCGAAGGGGGACTTGCCGGTTGTGGAGTGTCTTGCGCGGTTGTAGGCGAACTCGGCGATTGGTAAGCAATGCTCCCATTCCCGGATGTTCCTCTTGATCAACACACGAAGAAGAGTGGATAGCGTGCGGTTCGTCACCTCCGTCTGGCCGTCCGTTTGTGGATGGTACGCCGAAGAAAATAGAAGCTTGATTCCGAGCTTGGCACATAGTGTTTTCCAAAAGTAACTCAGGAACTTGACGTCCCGGTCGGAGACGATCGTTTTGGGCACGCCGTGTAGACGAAGTATCTCCCTGCAAAAGAGAGTTGCAACATGTGAAGCATCGTCGATCTTGTTACAAGGAATGAAATGAGCCATTTTGGAGAACCTATCTACCACGACAAACACTGAATCTTTTCCATTTTGAGTCCTAGGCAAGCCAAGTATGAAATCCATGCTTATGTCTTCCCATGGGTGATATGGAATAGGAAGAGGCATATAAAGACCATAAGATTGAGCTTTGGACTTAGCTTTGCGGCATGTAGAACAACGGTTGGTGAAGCGTGAGACGTCACGAAGCATCTTGGGCCAAAAATAGTTCTTAGAGAGTGTAGCAAACGTCTTGTCTCGTCCAAAGTGTCCCATGAGTCCTCCTCCATGCGATTCCTGCAAAAGGAGCAAACGAAGCGAAGACTCGGGAATGCAAAGTTTGTTAGCTCTCATAAGATATCCATCTTTGATGTAGTAATGCTCCCAAGAAGTGTGAGTCAAGCATTTAGCATAGGCATTTGCAAAGAAAGGATCATGCTCATATAAATCTTTAATATGCTCAAAGCCAATCACATTCAACTCAAGTTGTGTTACAAGCATGCATTTGCGGGAGAGCGCGTCCGCCACAACATTTTCTTTGCCCTTGATGTATTTGATGACATAGGGAAAAGACTCAATGAACTCACTCCATTTAGCATGACGCTTGTTCAACTTGGTTTGACCTTTGAGATACTTGAGTGTCTCATGGTCCGTATGAAGAATGAATTCATGAGGTCGAAGATAGTGTTCCCAAACACGTAGAACTCTCACCAAGGCATAAAGCTCTTTATCATAGATAGGATAGTTAAGTTGCGCTCCCGATAGCCTCTCGCTAAAGTACGCAATTGGGCGCTTTTCTTGCATTAGCACGCCACCTATGCCGGTACCACTAGCATCACAATGAATCTCAAACGGTTTGTCAAAGTTTGGTAGTGCTAGAAGTGGTGCGTGCGTGAGCAAGCTCTTAAGCTCATTGAACGCGGTGTCTTGCGAAGGACCCCAAATGAAGGGTGTGTTCTTCTTGCTCAAAGCGTGTAGAGGCATAGCAATGGTGCTAAAATCCTTCACAAAACGTCGATAGAAACCGGCTAGACCAAGGAAACTACGCACTTGCATAAGATTCTTTGGTTGAGGCCAAGTTTTAATTGCTTCAATTTTAGTTTCATCAACGTGAACACCTTGAGAAGACACGACAAATCCTAGAAAGACAACCTTGTCAACGCCAAAAGTGCATTTTTCCATATTAGCATACAATTGTTGTTTGCGAAGTGCTTGCAAAACTAGTTGGACATGATCAACATGTTCTTCAAGCGATTTGCTAAACACAAGAATGTCATCAAAGTAAACCACGACAAAGACACCTATGTAGGGTCTAAGAACAAAGTGCATAAGACGCACAAAAGTGCCGGGTGCTTCCGATAAACCCATTGGCATGACAAGCCACTCATATAACCCAAACTTGGTTTTGAAAGCAGTTTTCCACTCATCACCCTCTTGAATGCGAATTTGGTAGTAACCACTTTTAAGATCAATTTTTGAAAAGATGTTGGCACCACAAAGTTCGTCAAGCATGTCATCTAAGCGAGGAATAGGGTGACGATATCTAACGGTTATAGCATTTATCGGGCGGCAATCGGAACATATGCGAAAAGTTCCGTCTTTCTTAGGCACGAGAATAACGGGAACGGCACAAGGGCTTAGACTTTCACGTACATGACCCTTGTCGATGAGATTTTGCACTTGCCGTTGTATCTCCTTCGTTTCCTCGGGGTTGACGCGGTACGGAGCTTTGTTTGGAAGTGGAGCACCGGGTACGAGGTCGATGCGGTGTTCTATCCCTCGAAGTGGGGGTAGACCCGGTGGTAGCTCATCCGGAAAGACGTCGGAGAATTCCTGCAACAATTTAGACAACACCAAAGGTGGAGGTGGTGAAGTGTTAGTAGGTTTGGCTTCCCCTTTGCATAGAAGCACAAGGTGGAAGACGCTCGATGGGTTCTCACACACTTCTCTCATCTCACGTTTGGTAGCAAATAGCACTAGTTGCTTCTTGTCGCTCATCGTGGAGTCGCTCATATTTGGCTTGTGGCTCTCGCTCTCTTTTTGGTGGCTCGCTCTCTCACCATTCTCTCCACGATGGGTAGTAGGTAAAAGCTTGTCGGCGGCTACTTGACTTGGGGTCATAGGTCGGAGCACGAATTCCTTGCCCTTCATCTTGAAGTGATAGTGATTCGTCCGTCCATTGTGTGTGACTCCACGATCATATTGCCATGGTCGTCCAAGAATAAGGTGGCACACGGACATGGGTATCACATCACACTCAAGAGTGTCCTCGTAAGTGCCAATCTTGAAAGAGACTTGCACGGTGTGCTCGACTCGAAGAATTCCGGCGTCGTTGAGCCATTGGACCTTGTAGGGGTGAGGATGCTTCGTCTTGACCAAATGAAGCTTGTCGCATAGCTCTTCGCTTGCCAAGTTGTGGCAACTTCCGCCATCGATGATAACCTTGACGGCGCGTCCATTGATGCCGGCCTTCGTATGGAAAATGTGACAACGTTGGTCTTCATCTTGTTGATATTGGAGTGTCAAGACTTTGGAGACAACAAGGTTGGGGCTTGAGTCGTTGTCGCAAAACACTTGAGTGTCTTCTTCGTCATTGACTTGGCGATGCATAGCGACATGCTCAAGTGCTTCCATCTCATCATCGCTCATGGAGTCATAAGATCCGTCGTCGTTGATGATCATGGTGCGAACGGTCTTGCACTCAAATGACTTGTGGCCTCGTCCTTGGCACTTGAAGCATTTGATGGAGCTCGTCTTGTTGTTATCTTCGGTTGGAGGTGTGGTTGAGGAAGCTCTTGGCTTGAAGTTGTTGGTAGAAGGTGGACGACTCGATGTCGTCGCATTCTTGTAGCTTTGCTTGTCTCCGAAGTTTGTAGGAGGCTTGGAAGAGGTAGGAGGAGTAGCCGAAGTCGTTGAAGCTTGGTTGTAGGAGCCGAAGTTCTTGGAGGTGAACTTTGAGTACTTGTAGTCTTCTTGAACTTGTCGCTCCGCTTTGGTTGCTTGATGTACTAGCTCGAGGGGATTGTTGTATGGTTGAAAATCCGCAATCTTCTTGATGGGATAGTTGAGTCCATTCAAGAATCGCGCCATAGTTTGCTCATCATCTTCCGTGATGTTCGCTCGTATCATGGCAATCTCCATCTCCTTGTAGTACTCTTCAACGGACTTGGTACCTTGCTTGAGGAGTTGTAGCTTCTTGAACAAGTCTCGGTTGTAGTGTGTAGGCACGAAGCGTGCTCTCATCACTTCCTTCATTTGAGCCCAAGTGGTGATAGGAGGTTCGCCTTTGGCTTCTCTTCTCTCTATGATTTGCTCCCACCAGATGAGAACATAGTCTTGGAACTCAAGTGATGCCATAGCGATCTTCTTCTCTTCATCGAAGTTGTGAAGGCGAAAGATCTTGTCAACTTTCAATGCCCATGAGAGGTAGTCTTCGGGATCAATGCTTCCGGAAAACTTTGGCATGGTGAACTTGAGCTTGCCATAGCGATGCTCGTCGTTGTTTCCTTGTCTATTGGGAGGATGATCTCGGTTTTGGCGGTTTGCCATATCTTGTTGCTCTTGTTGAGGAAGATGTTCTTGTTGTGGTTGTTGTTCTTGCCGCGCGTGAGGAGGAGCTTCTTCTTGCATTCTTGCTTGATGGCGCCGTTCTTGCATCTCATCTCGAAGGTAATCCTCTTCTTGACGAGTGTGTCGATTGCGGGCGGCCACATTGCGGTGTGCATCTTGTAAAGCACGTTGCGCCTCCATAGCTTGAGCGTCACGACGTTGTTGTGCTTGGCGGTTAGCCTCGGCATCTTGTTCTTCTTGATATTGACGAGCTCGCTCTTGTTGTTGTTGGCGTAGTCGTTGCCGTTCTTGTGCTTGCTCAAGTGTAGCTTGGTTGTGACGACGTCGATTTTCTTGTTCGTCGAATAGCTCTTGGGAACTCTTGTCATGTAGAGGTTGCCGATGTTCATGTCGAGCTTGACGTGCGGCTTGACGAAGAGTGTTTGACGTAGGTGTACTTGAGTCTTGCGTTGAGTCGGTATGTCGACTTGAGCGGCTTCGTCAATGAGATGATGTTGAGGAAGAACGTCGGTTGATGATCAATGTCCGTAGCTCATTGTATTGAGTAGACATGTTGGTGTTGATGAGGTCGATTTGCTCCTTGGTGCTTTGTTGGAATTGTCGCGCGTCCTCGGCAACTTGACCAATGTACTCTCGCATAGCTTCACTCTCTTGATGTAGAGCTCGTTGGACACCGAATAGATGTAGTTTGGTGACGTAGTTGTTCGCTTCTTGAGGATCGTCGAAGATCGGGTTGGTAGATGAACTTGGCCTATCCATCATCACAAGCAAGTAAGTGAGTGGAGAAAGGAGAAGACAATATCAATGTACCTTAACCGAGGTTGAAAATGGATCAATGATCACTCAACAATGTAACCCGGAAATAGCACTATTGGTATCACTTCGTGTCGATTCTCACACCTACAAGTAAAGCTTTGAGAGGAGCTTGGTTAGGATGTGGCACAAATTCAATGCAATTGTCAAAATGACTCAAAGATGTTGAAAATGGTTCACAAATTTGCTCATGCAACAAGTAGATCACTAGCAAAGAGTAGCACACGGAACACACACACGGATAGATAAATGTGGTTGTGCAACCAAGGATGAGCGAAAAATGTGGTAAACCACGGAAAATGCTCGTGTTGCACAACGCTAGAGAGACGCTAACCGATTGCTTAATAGGCGGATACGCACTTGTGCACGACCTATATGGGCAAAACGTAACGACTATCTATCACAAGTATGCTATGAGTGTATGATGTGCCGATGCTCGAGCACAAGATGATGTTGCTATGTATGATCTCTTTGGATGCAAGGCGTATGATGCTATTGTTTCTTTGCTTGGATTGGCTCTTTTGCTTCAAAGCTTTTGAGCTCTTTCTTTGGGCACATATGTATGCTTCTCGTATCAAGGTAGCTATTGTGTATGCGGAGCACTCTTGTGGCACACGGGGATATGCAAGATACCAAGATGATGTGATGTTACTCACAATGATGTGGTATGCAATATCTATGACTATCACTAATGTGCACAAGTGTCGTGGCCCGGCAATACTCAAATGGCTAGTCTCAATGGGAAAGCTACGCAAAGATGGTTCATAGGGTGACAATGCAATTGCAAGATAGAAGTGTCGTCGATGTTACCGTCCTTGCCGAAGTTGAGCGGTGGTGTCGTCGAAGTCTTGCCGTCCCAAGGTAGCCTAAACATCCAAGGAAACGGTGAAACCAAAACTCAAGTATCCACGGCAAATGGAGATAAATATTCCAAACTCGAAATGGTGAAGCGATGGTGGTTGTTGCGGAAGATCGGTGGTGGTTTGCGGAAGAGTGGGTGGATCACCGAACAAAAAGGGGGTGGATGATTGCTAGGAGGGAAGTGGTGGTGGTTTTGTGGCTGCGGGGGGCCGGATGTCCGGGCCAGGGGCCGGATGTCCGGGCCGGGCCGGATGTCCGGGGCACGAGCCGGATGTCCGGGGTGCCCGAGCCAGCAAGAACACGGTGCAAAAAAAAAGGGGGGCGGGGCAAAAATTCGGTGGATTTTTCGGATGAAATTTGGGGAAAAGTGGAGGAAAAGCTAGATCCACACGTGGCACAGCAAATCCATGGAACAAATTCAACAAAATCTTGCCAAATCAACAGATCACAGAAAATTTTTGGGGCTCTTTTTGTGGGGCAATTTTCGAAATTAGGAAGAACACGACAAAAACAGGCTAGAAAACGACGTGTGGGGCTCCAAAATCGTGAGAAACCTTTGCTCTAGATACCATATGATACAGGGTGGAACCCTAATCAGCGGATCTTTCACGTTTGGAGGTTGGCACACGATGAACACGGGGAATCACAAGGGAAAGATGGGGGAAACACAAGAGGAAAACACTCAATCAACACGAAAGCAATCACACAAATGCTAGATTCGCGATACAAGGTTGAGATCCATGATCCAAAGTCAACAACGGTGATACAGATAGTCTTCTCCGTGAGGAGGTCTTGGAATCCCGTGGGATCTTCCCGTTAGGGGTCTTGAATCCAGAGGTGGATCTTCTCCGTAGAGGCGCACCGGTCTCGTGGGAGAAATCCACACAAGTGTCAAATGAGCTAAACCACAGCTAACCCTAAACGGAATGAGGAGAGGAGTATATATAGTCTACGGGGCGAATGGGTACATGGGCCTCGGCCCGGGGGATGCGCGCAGGCATTTCAGGGGCCGGACGTCCGGGCGGCGGGCCGGATGTCCGGGACTTCACGGGGCGCCGGATGTCCGGGGCGGGGACCCGGATGTCCGGGCGGGAAGAGCCGAGCCTCGGGTGCTCTCAGGACAGGAGCGCCGGATTTCCGGGCCCGAGGCCGGATGTCCGGGCCGTGCTTGGCCGGATGTCCGGGCCCTGGCCGGATGTCCGGGCCCTGTGGCTGGCCTTCTGTAGAGAGATGCCCAGGGGCCGGATGTCCGGGCCAGGGGGCCGGATGTCCGGGTCCTGGAGCTGCTTTCTGGTCTTCTTGTTGCATCAGCTCGTCCATGACCTTGGGGACTTGTCCATCTTCAAGCTCTTCTCCGAAGCGGTCTCCTTCACACCTGAGCACACAAAGCACACTCGCTTGAGGTAGCAACCATGTCTCGCAAGATTCATAAGGAAGTAGGGCTAGGAGTGACGTCACCTCGGTCTCGAAAGCTCTAGTACGGGCACGTGTCATCGGTCCTTGAGGCACTTGAGGGGGTGAAGGAGGGTCCATGGGGATGGCCCTAGGATACACCGTATCAATAGATGTCATCAACCCAAGAAAGCAAGTAAGAGTGGAACATGGGTGATGCAACATACCAAGCAATCATGGCAATCAAGTAGAGTAAGCTAGTAGTGCGAAGATGCAATCTACTAGAGGTAATCATGGCAATCATGGCATGTGTGCAAATAGTGGGCATGAATAATGCACATGGCATAACACAATCATGAAAGCAAGATGTGAGCAAAGTCTCATCAATAGCATGGGGCACAATGAAAACATGGCAATAGCAACAAGTATCTCCACCAAGCATGCAAATACAAATAGAAGTAGCATAATGGTGAATCATCTGTAAAGGCAAGCAAGGGTCACAATTGCATGGCAAATTCATAGCAAGAGGCATAACATGCAAAGTGAACACGATAGAATGGGCATAAGATGACAAGTGGTAAATAGCCCATAGTCGTGTGAGAGCTAAGTAAAAGAGATGCGCGTAGAGGTTGCGCGAAGAGAACGGCGGAAAGGATAGTCCACGGGATCCCAAGTAGTCGTTGCTCTCTAGAGCTCGTTTCGTCAACTCATGAGATTGTGAGGTTGACAAGTATTTGTGGGTACCTACTCAAAAGAGACACAAACCAAAGAAAGTGTGTGCGTGGTAAATGTACACATCATCCATCATGATGTGTATGTGTGAGTTAGCACAAGATAAGCATCATTCAAAGAAATTTGATGCATGGTATAAGAACATGTCATCCATCATGAATGAATGGTTATTGTGTATAACATAATGGAGACTCAAATTGTGTAATGCATCATGACAAGAAATATGTAGAGCATTGTTATTCATGGAATGCATATGGTGCACACAATCATGGTAATCATGCAAGGAATGGAATGCATCAAGATCTCCTAGTATGTATGAGGAAACTATGGGGGTCTCCTCATGAGCATTATTGGAAAGTTCACATGGAGAATATTGACAACATCCAAAGCAAAGCATATTTGGAACAATGTGTTCATGGCATGGCATAGTTGATGAATTGCGCAAATCATGTAAAGGAAGCATGGCAATATCATCGCAAGAGAAACACAAGCCAATGACCATCATCTTGTCATCTATGCCACAAGTGCAAATAGGATTTACTTTAATGGGGCATGCATAGCTACTATGTTGAGATTGAAATGATACAATATGTGAGATCTCACTCATAGCATATGACAAGCTCAAAGGATTATCAAACATGATGTGACCAAAAGAATTTTCACATGATATCCTATGGAGCATAGCATCACAACTAGGCAACTCAACATGATCATCATCATATCCATCATAAATAGGTAAGTCAAGACATGATGAAGCCGCACTAGCATGAAGCATGGCAATAGGTGTGTCAACATCATGCAAGCAATCATTGTCAAGATAGTCCACTAGTGGGACAAGCGCACCACCTTCACCTATATTACCTTGTTCATTCCACTCAAGTGGTGTAGGTGAGGTGGCAAAGACCAAAAGGTGGTCATCTTCATCTTGATGGAACCATGTGGGGGGTGCATCATAATCCACCATGACCATCGACTTGTCCATAGGAAGGACGAAGTCGTCGCAGATCGGCGCGTCATCAAATGTTGGACCTAGCACCAATTGAGAGGACACAATAGAGGTAGAGGTCAAGTCGTTAGTGTAGGAATTGGCCTCACATGCCATATCAACCATCTCACTCTCTCTATATGGTGGCTCACTCACTCCCTCAAAATAGGTGCACTCAATGTCGCATATGGTGGAGTCACTCATCTCACTCAAGTGGTGGGGGTTGTGGCTCTCCTCACATGGGAATTGGGGCAACTCGTCATATATGGGGCTAGTGGTGAAGTCACTCTCACTCTCAATATGGTGGCAAAAGTCACTCAAGTCATCATAAGTCGCCGTGGTCGAAGGGAAAATCCCATGCTCAACCATCTCGTAATCGTCGCCGTGGATGAAGGCCGAAGATGGCACATCATCACTCTCGCCTCCAAAGATGGAATCATCATCCTCGCTCGCCACCTTGTCGCTTGCCTCCAAAACTTGGTCTTCGAATGGCTTCGTAGTCGTAGTCGGCGCCGCACCATCTTGAAAAAGAGTCGAAGTAGACTCGGCATCATCAATGCCACAAAGAGGGATGGCGGTGGAGTCGAACTTGGGAGCATTATCTTGGAGCTCGTTGGGCTTGGACATCGTGGTGGTACTAGCCACATGCTCGCCATCTTGGAGCTTGGTCTTCGAGAAGTGTGCTTGCGGTGGAGAAGCCTTGGCCTTCATGAGTTCTTGTTCCGCCGTGAGAGCACCAATGTAGTTGTCGTCGAGGGACTTGTAGTTCTCGAGGAAGATAGTCTTGGAGATGTCGTTGTCCAATCCCATCATGAAGTAAAACTTCATCCAAATGGGGTCGTCCACGCCAGCTCGTCGCAAGGCCTTCTTCATCTCCTTGAAGTACGCGTCGATGGACTTGGATCCTTGTATGGTGTTCTCCAATTGGCGAAGAAGATGTTCCGTGGAAGTAGGAGGCACGAACTCTCGCTGCATAGCTCTCTTCGTCTTGGGCCAATTCACGTTGATGCTCGTCGAAGTTGTGTGAAGCCACCATGTTGACGCGTTGTCGTGGAAGTTTCTTGTGGCGCACTTCACTTGATCTTCGTAGGGAACTTGATGTAGCTTGAGGTAGTCGTCCATCTTGCGCTCCCACTCAAGATACTCCTCGGGGTCTTGAGTCCCATAGAAAGGAATCTCGTGGTCGCTGACGAGGTCGTAGTAGCTCGTGGAAGTCGCGGACTTGAGCTTGGGAAGATTCTCTTGAGGTGCGGGTCGGCGAAGATGCCGCAAGTCCGAAGGAGAAGATGCCTTGAAGCCACTTGGCGAAGATGCCAAGGTAGATGGTGAAGTCGTTGAGCGGTTGTTGATGTTGAGATCGTGACCTTCACGTTCTTGTCGTTGATGGTGTCGATGCCGATGTGATCTAGTCATGGCACCGAACTCGTCGTTGTTGTTGTAGACCGGAGATGAAGTGCTTTGCCTATCCATCACAAGACCCGAGCAAATGTGAGTCGGAGAAAGGAAAGAACTAGACCACATGTACCTTTCCAATGTTGAAGATGGATCAATGATCACCCAATAATGTATCAAGGAAATAGCACAATTGGTACCGGATCTTGTCAATTCTCACACCTACACAAGTAAGGCTTAAGGTGGAGCTTGGTGAGGATAGTGGCACAAAAAATTGATGCAAAATGTTAGAAAGAGTCAATAATGTTGAAAGAGATTCACAAATTTGCAAATGGAACAAGTAGACCAATAGCAATATATGGCACACGGAAACACACACACGGAAAGATAAATGGGGTCGTGCAACTAAGGAATGAGCACAAAATGTGGAGTCCACGGAAAACGCTCGTGTTGCACAACTCAAGAGAGACGCTAGCACGATTGCTCGATAGGCGGATACGACACTTGTGCACAACCTATAAGATGCAAAATGTATGAACTTTCTATCCCAAGTATGCTATGTGTATGATGTTCCGGTGCTTCGCACACGATGATCCAAGATGATCAATATGGTAGTATGATATGCAATGTGGCGATGCTATGGCTATTGCTTACAAGCTCTTTGCTCTCTTTTTGCTTAAAAGCTTATTTTTTTTTGTATGTGGCCACGATGCACAAACCAAGATAACAATTGTGTATATGCGGGAACAATCTTGTGACACAAGGGATGATATGATGATACCAAGATGATATGGTATGTATACAATGGAAGGGTGGATCGATGATTACTAATGTGCACAAGTAACGTTGCCGGCAATACTCAATGGCTAGTCTCGATAGGCAAGTGACGCAAAATGGGCTAGGGGTTAAGAATGCAATTGCAAGGAGAATATACAACGGTGTCGTCGAGGTTACCGTCCGTGTCGATGATGAGAGGTGGTGCTCTTGATGTAGACCCGTTCCTAATTAGCCGAAACACCTTAGGAAACGGAAAAACCACAACTCAAAATCTCAAGGACAAATGTCAAATGGTGGTAGCGGACAAGCGGTGGTGGTTGTGTATGATGGGCTATACACATTGTCGGAGTTGAAGTGACGGTCCCTAAGTAGCCGAAACACCGTAGGAGACACAAGCCACAACTCAAACAAGCTCAACATAAATGGGTTAAGTTGGGTTGGCGGAAATGTATAGTGGGCAATGGGTATGCGGAAGTGGTGGTGGTGGTTGATGAAGAAGCAATTGTCCCTAAGTATCCTAAACACCTTAGGAGACTCAAATCACTACTCAAGCAACCGCAAATGCTATGGGAAACAAAATGGTTAGGTTGCAGAAGTCGGTGGTGGTATAGCGGATGATGTGGTGGAAGCCCTAGGAAGAGATGTCAAAATTCACAAAATATGATGGAGTGAAATGGTGGTAAAACCAAGATGAGCAGCTCGGGCACGTTGCTAGCTTTCCAATGAGCCAAAGAACACTCAAATCGGAGTTCGGGAGTAAAAGTTATGGTCAAAACGGTGAAACTCGGAAGGCTGAAAAAGTGCGGGGCGGTAGTACCGCTTTGGTTGAGCGGAACTAAAAAATTACTACCGCTTGTAGGGCGGTAGTACCGCTTGGATGAGCGGTAGTACCGCTGGTGTCGGGAAAAACTTCGTAGATCGCGATCGGGGCGAATTTGGGGCGGAAATGGATGATTTCGGGGGCGGAATTGGATGGATTTCGTGGATGGAAAGTGGTGAAACTTGGGGAGATGCTAGATCCACTCGAAACCAAGCAAATCCATGGATCAAATCCAAAAAAACATCATCAAACCAACAAATCACAAAAAAATTGGGGCTATTTTTGGTCGGGATTTTCGAAATTGGGCAAGAACACAACAAAACAAGGCTAGAAAACACGAAGGGGGGATCCAATTTCGTGAGAAACCATAGCTCTAGATACCATGATGTTGTAGGGTGGAACCCTAAGTGAAGATCTTTCACGAATTGGAGGGGAATCCCCAAGAACACGATGAACACAAGAGAGGGAAAACACTCAAATTGACTAGATCCAATCACACATATGCTAGATTCAAGAACATGCAAGAGTTCACAATGATTCAAGAACAACAAAAGGAAAGATACAAGGTAACTAGTTCATCCCACTCCTTGAGGAGGTGAGGTCTTGCAATCCACAAGGATTCTTCTCCCGTGGGAGGTCTTGCAATCCCACAAGGATTCTTCTCCCTTGGGAGGTCTTGATCTCCTAGAGGAGGGGATACAAGGAGCAAAGCTCTCAATGTCTATCAAATACTTTGCTAAACTCTAGAAAGAAGGTGGGGGTGGTCTATTTATAGTCTACGCCACGAAGGGGTAAGTGGAGAGGGATACAAGGCCAAAGGCCCGCGGCTGCGCACAGGCAGAGCGGTAGTACCGGACCTCGGGCAGTAGTACCGCTTGGGAGCGGTAGTACCACTTGTAGGCGGTAGTACCGCATGGGAGCGGTAGTACCGCTCGCTCCGGACTGGACATGCCCTTCTTCGCTTGTGTCGCTCCTTTCCTCCTTCTTCTCGTACGTCTCCATGTGGACTTCGTGGTGCTCCCCGGCTTCATGTAGGTGGCCGTCCTTGTACCTAAAGATGCACGATGTTCCGTGGTGAGGTAGTGACCAAGTCCAAATGATATTCATGTAACTCTCGAAGAGGAGCGAGTTCACCTTAAGTCCGGTAGGTTCACTTGGGGCTTGAGGAGCTATGACGGTGTACATGGAGATAGCCGTAGGATGCTCCGCATCATCATGTCATCTTGCTTAAGGCGTTACTCTGTTCCTATGAACTTAATACTCTAGATGCATGCTGGATAGCGGTCGATGTGTGGAGTAATAGTAGTAGATGCATAATCGTTTCGGTCTACTTTTTACGGGCGTGATGCCTATATATAATGATCATGCCTAGATATTCTCATAATTATTCGCTTTTCTATCAATTGCTCGACAGTAATTTGTTCACCCACTGTAGAATTCTGCTATCATGAGATAAGCCACTAGTGAAACCTATGGCCCCCGGGTCTATTCTCAACATATCAATCTACAATCTACTTTACTTTTCCGTTTTTACTTTCTTTTCTTATATTCTAAAATACCAAAAATATCAAACTATCATATCTATAGATCTCACTTTCGTAAGTGACCGTAAAGGGATTGACAACCCCTTATCGCGTTGGCTACGAAATTCTTATTTGTTTGTGCAGGTGCAAGGGACTCGCGCGTGGTCTCCTACTGGATTGATACCTTGGTTCTCAAAAACCATGGGAAATAATTACGCTATTGTTCTTCATCACCCTTTCCTCTTCGAGGGAATACAACGCAAGCTCGAGAAGTAGCAAGAAGAATTTTTGGCGCCGTTGCCGGGGAGGTGTCGTGGTTCTAAGTTTGATAGTACGAGTAGGGGGTACGTAAGAGGAGGCAAGGCCCTAGCTATGGTGAGATTGTACACAAGATGTTTACGAGTTCAGGACCTTCTCGGAGGAAATAAAAGCCCTACGTCTCGGTGCCCTGAGGCAGTCGACTGGAATTTATATGGGTGTTAGAGTTACAGGGGGTGCGAACCCTTGTATTGGAGGAGGGGGTGGCTTATATAGAGTGAGCCAAGTCCCCAGCCATCCCCACATTACAAAGGGTTCAATGTACATAAAAGCAGGGCGTTACTGATAACACCTGCAGTAAAGAGTGATAAAGGCATTCATTGTCGTGAAATGGATGCCGGACCGTTGCTGTCCTAAGGGACCTTTGACCTTCAGGGGTCGAGTGTCTTTGAAGGGTCGAGTGAAGTCGAGTCGTCTGGACGGGGATGTGTAGTCGAGTGGAATGCCCTCCTGGGCCGTGTCAGTCAACTGTTCTTGTTGCCTTCGAGTTGTCTTTTGAGCTTCTGGGGTAGTGACCTTGGGTGGGGTACCTGGGTCAGGCCCGTGACCCTACCCTAGGTCTGTAACATCATCAGTAGCCCCCGAATGGATTGAGGTTCGAGTGGAGAAGAGTGTTGAAGTTGGCCTTGGCTCGGGTTCGATGCCCTTGGGCGGATCTTCTTTGAGCTTGCGGACCTGGCTGACTCTTCAACCTCGACTTGGTCGCCTTAATTGATTCAGGAACCACCGAGTGTACCTGTTTGGGTTGACCGTCGACTGAACCTTGTGCGCGGCCCAGAGCGCTGTTGGGGCGCCCAGTTCTTGGCGGGATCGGCTGCTCTCTGGTTTTTGGATTTTGCGGGATTTCGAAATTTGGGGAAGGGCGCGGGACGGGTCATGCCGCAGCAATCGGATCGGATATGCTCGGGACGCCTTGATCTCCGCGCCACCTTTTTCGCCACATATCGCGTGCGTGCCTGTTGCGGGATTTGACGGGATAGCTCGGGGCCACCAGTCAGCCACTCGACCGCTGCGCTATAAGTACGTGTCGCGGCCGAGGCGAGGGCACTGTGCGCCCATTCTCTATTTCTTCTTGCTCCGTCCTTCCGCCGTGTCCCTGCTTTCTGCTTTCCTCCCCTCGGCCAGCACGGGCTAGCCCTCCATGGGCAAGGACAAGACCGCGGCTCTGGAGCGCTCGAAGAAGGCGGCGGCGACGGGGAAAGGGAAGAGGTCTAACCGAGGAGGATCGTCATCTAGGTCCGAGCTCCCGCCTGGCTGGATCCAGGGGGACTGGATCTGGTCCACGATGACGCCGGAGGACATGGAGGAGTTGGAGGAGGAGGGCCTGGTCGCCCGCGACTCCTGGCGGCTGCCGGAGGGCGAGCTCGAGCCCCAGCCGCAGGAGGGCGAGTGCGTTCTCCTCACGACTCACGTCGACCGAGGTTTTACCTTGCCCCCGCATCCTTTCTTCCGCGCTTTTCTGGCTTTTTACGGCGCCCAGCTACACCACTTCTCTCCCAACACCATCACCTATTTTGCCTCCTTCATTTCGATGTGCGAGAACTTCCTCGGTGGCCGACCGCACTGGGGCTTGTTCAAGCACATCTTCACTTGTCGTTCCCAAACCGTCAAGAAAGCGAATCCGAGTGACGAGAACACGCATGTCATCCAGATGTGTGGCGGACTGGGTATCCAGATTAGAGGTAGGAGGGCTTTCCCTGCCATGACCCTCCCTGAGTCGGTCAGGGGTTGGCACTCGACTTGGTTCTACTGTAGGGACATTCCGACTCCTGGTCAGCCGACTGGGCTTCCTCCATTTTCTTTTGGTCAAGTCAACCAGCCACCGACGTTGCTCGTGACTCGGGCTGAGAGGGTAGAGGTAGACATGCTGGTGAAGCGGGTGGTCCAGTTGGTTCGCGACGGGGTAACGGGGATGGATCTGCTCGAGGTGTTCCTCATGAGGAGGATCCAGCCCCTCCAAGCCCGGGACCATCCGATGTGGAAGTACTCCGGCGCCGATGACTCGTCTCGGGTCCATCCAGAGGAAGCCGCTGCGCTGACGGTGGCACGGTGTCTGAAGGGCATCACGCGGAATAAGGACAACCCTCGGGGGGCCGGAAGAGTTCGCCCATTCGACGCAGATCACCAACCTGACAACGTTCATCCTCGACTCCCGAGTGAATTTTGTGTTTCCTGTTTGCGGACGTCTGATGAATCCGACTGATGTACGATTAATCTTCTTTTCTGCAGATCTATAACGAAATGTTTTCGGTGCCCAATGGTGATCAGATCCAGGAGGGCGAAGAAGGCGCGGGCGAGGCTTCCGACTGGAAGTCTGGCGAGGAGACTGGGGAGGAGAGCGAGGACTCCAGCAATGGCGAGGAGGTCGAGTCGCCTCCCCGCGGCATTGCGAATATAAGAGGAAAGCTTTATTTATCAAGGTGGGATTCTATGACATCTTTGTCTGGTCGTTGAACACAAACGAAGTACGCGAAGTTGCAGCTATGGCGAACTTTAATCTAAACAAAACCCAAAGTCTAAACGACGCCGTAAGGGCTGTTTATATGGAGAAAGAGAGGGGGAATTTCGTGGCCCCTTGGAGAAGGGGATCAAAACCAACCCTAACTCTGTTTTCCCCACACATACAGACTCTAAAAACAGCCTATACTTTACTATTTCAAAATTACATGGGCCTGGACCAATAATAAGGTGATGCAGCACCAATAATAGCCTCTGGATGAAATCTATGAAGTGACATCTTGTATATTTCGTCCAAAGCTTGTCGCACTCATTATGGTGGCTTCAAAGTCCTGAAATCTACTTGTAACTCCGTTCTTGCTACCTTTGCGCATGCCATCATCTCCATGCTTGATCTTGCTCCAATGTTCATCCTTCTTGTCCAAGCTAGACCTTTCATTTGTAAGCAAGACAAATGTATCCAATTTAGGCAGCATCATATTCTCATGAACATTAGAATCATTACCTAGAAACGAAAGTACCTAGTGATTTAATTGGCGTGCGCGAGCTCTAGTAATTGGTCATGTATATGTATCAGTTGGGGCTATGGGTGTAACTCTGTTAGTGATGTCCTCATCAATTGTGTTTTGGCAAGAAACCAAAGTTGTCATTTCTTAAAGCTTTGGGTTGCTGGGATATAGGCAAAGGTGTCACGTCTTTCGATTAGATGGTGGCTATCGTTTTTGGTGGAGTAAACTTCGACGATCCGACCACGAACATGCGAGGACATCGCGCCTTAGCAATCGCTAAACCAACTCTGAGAGGTTATTGGCCACGCCGGAGCACGATTAACCTGACCACGAGGGTCTATTTCCCGCAAGAAAACAAAGAACAAGTAAGAAACTAAGATTGCAATCTGGATATTGCGAATATAAGAGGAAATCTTTATTGACCAAGGTAGGGTTCTGTGACGTCTTTGTCTGGTCGTTGAACACAAATGAAGTACGCGAAGTTGCAGCTATGGCGAACTTTAATCTAAACAAAACCCAGAGCCGAAACGATGCCTTAAGGGCTGTTTATATGGAGAGAGAGAGAGAGAGAGCGGGGGAATTTCATGGCCCCTTGGAGAACGGGTCCGAAACCAACCCTAACCTTGTTTTCCCCACACATACGGACTCTAAAAACAGCCTATACTTTAGTATTTCGAAATTACATGGGCCTGGCCCAAAAATAAGGTGACATAGCACCTAAACTAAGCTATGGACGAAACTTATGGAGGGTCATCTTGTATATTTTGTCCATGTCCTTGTAAGTCATCACGGAGGCTTCAAAGTACTCAAATACGCACTAGAAACGTCGTTCTGGATCCCTTTGCGCGCGCCTTCATCTCCATGCTTGATCCTACTCCAGTGTTCATCCCTCTTGTCCTTGCTAGTCCCTTAATTAGTAATCAACACAAATGTATCCAATTTAGGCAGCGTTATATTCTCATGAACATTAGAATTGTTACCAAGAAATGAAAGTACCTGGTAATTCAATTGGCGTGCGCGAGCTCTAGTAATTGGTCCAGTATGTATAATAGAAGGGGCGGTGGGTGTAACGATGGTAATGATGTCCTCATCATTCCCCCCTTCTTGAAATAAAGTCGTCCTCGACGGAAGCTCATCATCCTCGCCGAAATAAGGCTTCAATAATGCAATGTTAAAAGTGGGACTAACCCGAAAATCTGCAGGCAGCTCAAGTTTATATGCATTATCATTTATTTTTCTCTAGAACGTTAAAAGGACCATCAGCACGTGGCATTAGCTTTGACTTGCGCAAATTAGGAAACCTATCCTTATGCAAATGTAACCAAACAAGATCTCCAGGTGAAAAAACAACATGTTTTCTACCCTTATCCCCGACAAGTTTATATTTAGCATTCATGCGCTCAATATTTTCCTTAGTTAACTCATGCATTTTTAAGATCAATTCAGCACGTTGTTTGGCATCAAAATTAACCTTCTCCGAAGATGGAAGAGGTAACAAATCAATGGTGAATGAGGTAAGAAACCATACACAATTTCAAAAGGGCACATCTTAGTAGTAGAATGCAGCGAACGAATATAAGGAAATTCAGTACGAGGCAAGCATTCTTCCCACATTTTCTTATTATTCTTCAAAATAGCCCTAAGCATAGTAGACAAAGTTCTAGTAACTACTTTAGTTTGTCCATCAGTTTGGGGGTGACATGTAGTACTAAAAAGCAGTTTAGTCCCCAACTTAGCCCATAAACATCTCCAAAACTGGCTAAGAAATTTAGTATCATGATCTGAAACAATAGTATTTGGCACACCATGCAAGCGAATAATTTCACGAAAGAACAAATCAGCAACATTAGCAGCATCGTCACTTCTAGGACATTGTATGAAGTGTGCCATTTTTGAAAATCTATCCACGACAACAAATATGCTATCCCTCCCCTTCTTTGTTCGAGGTAAACCCAAACCAAAGTCCATAGATATATCTTCCCAAGGAACACTAGGTACATGCAAAGGCATATATAAACCATGAGGATTGAGTCGTGACTTAGCTTTTTGACATGTAGTGCAACGAGCAACAAAACGCTCAACATCCCGTCTCATCTTGGGCCAAAAGAAATGTGTAGAAAGTACGTCCTTCGTCTTCTTCACGCCAAAGTGTCCCATTAATCCTCCTCCGTGCACCTCCTGCAACAACAAAAGACGAACGGAGCTAGCTGGAATGCATAGCTTGTTAGCACGAAAAACAAATCCATCATTAACGGCGAACTTGTTCCATGTTCTCCCTTCTTTACAATTCTGCAATATATCTTTAAATTCAGCATCATGCACATATTGATCTTTGATGGTCTCCAAACCAACTATTTTAAAGTCAAGTTGTGAAAGCAAAGTATAACGACGAGACAATGCATCGGCAATAACATTTTCTTTACCCTTCTTGTGTTTAATGACATAAGGGAAAGTCTCAATGAATTAAACCCATTTAGCATATCTACGGTTCAATTTAGCTTGACTTTTAATATGCTTCAAAGATTCATGATCAGAATATATAACAAATTCTTTGGGACATAATTAATGTTTCCATGTTTCCAAAGTCCGAACAAGAACATATAATTCCTTATCATAAGTAGAATAGTTCAGACTAGGTCCACTCATTTTTTAAAGATCTTTCTTTGAAACTAGAACTATTTTTCTTCTGCAGGTATCATGGAAGTTGGGGAGTCCGACTTGGTCACGACTCGAAGTATCGCGTGATCTATAAATAAAAAACAAAGCGAGTAAATACTGGACTCGGACTAGGACTGGTGGCGGAGATGAATCTGGTGGAACTCGGACTAGTGGCGGATATATGTCGGGGCGGTCAAACACGGACTGGTGGCGAATTTGTGATGGAGGTGGACTAGGATCGGCGTGATGGATATGCGATGGTGGTGTATGGCAACGGTGATGACAATGGTGGTATATGGCAGCGGTGGTGGTATGGCAGCAGCGATGAATATGGTGCGGCGGCGGCGCGACAAACTGTGAACAGAACTTGAAACTCTAAAGAACTAGACGCTAAGACCAGCAACTCGACAGGATGATGCAACCGCAAATTCAACTAAGAAAACAAGGAAAAGATTATGCAATGGCTCAGACTGGTTTGGATATGATGAACTAACCCTAGTTTTTTTGTTGCTTTTTCGTGGACTGTAGGTATGAAGAACAAACACGATCTAATCTACGAAAAACTGTAAAATCTCATCGAGCAACCTAGAAATCTAATACCACTTGATAGAGGCAAAGGTGTCTCGTCTTTCAATTAGATGGTGGCTATCATTTTCGGTGGAGTAGACTTCGATGATCCGACTACGAATGTGCGAGGACATGGCACCTTAGCAATCGCTAAACTAACTCTGAGAGGTTATTGACCACGCCGGAGCACGATCAACCTGATCACGAGGGTCTATTTCCTGCAAGCAAATGAAGAACAAGCAAGAAACTAAGATTGCAATCTGGATATTGCGAATATAAGAGGAAAGCTTTATTGATCAAGGTGGGGTTCTGTGACGTCTTTGTCTGGTCTTTGAAAACAAATGAAGTACGCGAAGTTCTAGCTATGGCGAACTTTAATCTAAGCAAAACCCAAAGTCAAAACGATGCCCTAAGGGCTGTATATATGGAGAGAGAGGGGGAATTTCGTGGCACCTTGGAGAAGGGGTCCGAAACCAACCCTAACTCTGTTTTTGCCACACATACGGACTCTAAAAATAGCCTATACTTTAGTATTTCAAAATTACATAGGCGTGGCCCAAAAATAAGGTGACACAGCACCTAAAATAACCTATGGACGAAATTTATGAAGGGGCATCTTGTATATTTTGTCCATGTCCTTGTAAGTCATCACGGAGGCTTCAAAGTACTCAAATACGCACTAGAAACATCGTTCTGGATCCCTTCGTGTGCGCCTTCATCTCCATGCTTGATCCTACTCCAGGGTTCATCCCTCTTGTCCATGCTAGGCCCTTCATTAGTAATCAACACAAATGTATCCAATTTAGGCAGTGTCATATTCTCATGAACATAAGAATTGTGTGACGCCCCAAGACCGACGCTCGAGAAGACTTCCATATGTTCCGGGTTTTTCCCGTGTGTTTCATTTGTGCCTGCTTTATTTATGTTTGCATTGCATCATGTCATCATGCCATCATGTCATTAATTTTTTAAAAACTCAACTAAATAAAATTGCATAAAAACTTGAAATGTCATCCGCATCATGATAACAATATTAAAATGATTAAATTGTTGTAGCTTTGATAATTGCTAAATGACATGAGGAGTTTCCGGAATTGTTGTTGTCATTTCCGGCCTCATTTAAAATGACTAGATAGTGTAGTTTTGCTCATGCTTCACCTCTTGCCATGTTTAATAAAAACATTTAATCTTGTCTTGTAAATAAACGAGAGTCAACTAAATAAATAAAATGTGGTGTTTTGTCAATATGCAACTCGTTGCATATTGAGCTCCACTTAACTTGTAGTATTGTTTGTGCACTTTGCCATGCCATGCATATTTAAACCGGACATGCATCATATTTGTTTGCGCATCATGCCATGTTTGAGCTTGTTTGTTTACCGTGTTATTTGCTTCTTTCCGGTATGCTTCTCTCGTTACCTTCGGTTTCGTTCCGGAGTTGTGAGGAGTTGTTCGACTACTTCATGTTGGACTCGTTCTTCTTCCTTGCGGGATCCCATGCAAGATGACCTTACCCAGATATCACTACTATCTTTGCCTATGCTAGATGTCTCGCTCTTTAGATATTGCCTCGATGCCTATTCCTGTTTGTCAGCCTCCTATTGTTGCCATGAAACCTCTAACCTTTGACACCTTCCCAGCAAACCGTTGTTTGGCTATGTTACCCGCTTGCTCAGCCCCTCTTATAGCGTTGTTAGTTGCAGATGAAGATGAAGATTGCTCCATGTTGGAACTTGTTGTTGGAATATCACAATATCTCTTAAATATATTAACACACCTATATACTTGGCAATGGGTGGAAGGCTTCGCCTTTAGCTCGGTGTTTTGTTCCACTCATGCCACCTTAGGACCCGATAAACCGGTTTTATGTTCTCGTATTTTGCGTTCCTAACACGATTGGGGTTTATGGCCCCCCCTCGATAACCCGCTTAGCGCTAAAGCTTTTCCAGCAAGGCCCAACTTTGGTACTATATTTGCCTAACAACTAAAACTTGCATAGGGAGTAATTAACCCTTTTTCTTAATCAACAACCCGGGCCAGTGCTCCACATGAGTGTTGGTCCAAACTGGGGGTTCTGCGGGCCACCTCTGGGAAACTCAAGGACTGGTAAAAACCTATAGAATCGCCCATCCGGTCGTGGCCTGAGACAAGATACACGCAGCTACTATCAGGGTGTCGGCACGCCGGGAGGTCTTGCTGGATTAGTTTTACCTTAGTCGGAATATATTGAGCACGGGATTTCGAGAATACTCGGGTCTTCCCACCTTGGAGTTGCGACTCCGTAGATCATG
This sequence comes from Secale cereale, assembly GCA_902687465.1. Taxonomy (NCBI): domain Eukaryota; kingdom Viridiplantae; phylum Streptophyta; class Magnoliopsida; order Poales; family Poaceae; genus Secale; species Secale cereale. The sequence goes on from LR738709.1 coordinate 271,512,161, forward strand.
AGCTTGTGATGGGCTAAGTTGGGACACCCCTGCAGGGTTTTGATATTTCGAAAGCCGTGCCCGCGGTTATGTGGCAAATGGGAATTTGTTAATATCCGGTTGTAGAAAACTTGACACTATGTTCATAATACACTACCAGCGTGAGTAACCGTGACGGTCGCTTTCCGAAGGGGTTCGGGAAGTAAACACGGTGGGGTTATGTTTGACGTGCTTAGATAGGATCACTTCGTGATCACGTTGACGATCGTTGGCACTTCTCTTCTCGCTCTAAACACGTAAGCTAGTGCTAGTGCAGCTGCAACCTTGTTCTTCAGCCTTGTTCGACACCCAAGGCTTAGATAGTTTTGCTACCCGGGAACGGGATTGCCGAGTCCTCCGTGGCTCACTGATTCTACACAACACCAGATGCAGGTACCGCTGAGAATAATGCAGGAGATGGATCAGAACTTCAATGGGAGTTCGATGAAGAGCTTGACCGTATGTATGTGACGTTTTCGACGATCAGTAGTGGTTCCTACTAGGGGTGATCGGGACCTCATTGTGTTTTATTTATGGTATCTTTCATTTGGATCTTCGTCCGTAGTCGGACTCTGATGTTATTTGGATGATGAATGTTTATGTAACACATTGTCTGACGTGGCGAGTGTAAGCCAACTACTCTTTTGCAATTTCATCCCACTTTTACATGAGTTGTGCAAAGATACCATTCTTGAGATCATTCCAGTATGATATTATGCCTTTAAGTCGTACCTCGACACGAATCTCATACTGGGCATTACAAGTTGGTAATCAGAGCCTTCTCCGACCTAGGAGCCCCCTGATTGATCGAATCGTTGACGGTTGACTCTAGGCACACACATAAAAATGTTTTGAGTCGTATATATATATCAGAGAGTAGGATTTCTTTTACTCCTCATCCATTTATAACTCTGGTCAGGACTCTTGACGATTACTTTATCTCTTCTACTCTAAAAAATTCACTATTTTTTTTGGATCACGGGAGTATTGTTTCGATTGTTCCGATATCTTTGTGACGAGAACATTGTTCTCGATGCCTCCTGTCATTTAGGGGTTGTGACAGTGTCCCGGGGAGTTGCGCTCCGAGGTGTTGTCGTCACAAACGTATCGTAGCAGTTATAGAACACTTAAGACGGCCGACATCGAAAACTCTTCTATGCGGCTAGTAGTGAGATAACCCCGACATCACCCAGTACTGGGGAGGTAGTTCGGGAGTATTGCCATAGCTTGTATAGAAGATGCGTTTCGAAGGTCCGAGGTAAACGGTTTCCGGAAATAACTGGTTATGTGTTGAAGGATGGATACACCTGGATGTAGGATTAGAGTTGAGTGCGTGGTGCTTCCCCTGTATCCCCAACACCTGATTGCATAACTGGAAACTTTCGGAAATTAATATGGGGTTAATCTAGTAGCTCGTAGGCATTCTTCCAACGAATGCATGATATGGAGTTCGGGGTTCTACATTGAGTGAAGTGGTTTATGGGCGTTTGTTCCGATCGGGAGTTGCATCTTAAAGGGTCCTTGGCTATGCTGATCCGGGGATTGCAAAACCCTTTTGTAACACGTTCCATGACCTTTCAGCACGAACATGTGGGACGAAGCTTCTATCTTGTAATTGTTCTATTTGCTCCTTGTTGTTTTTATTTACCTTTTGTTCTCCCAAGTGGCTTCTCGACAAGTGTTGTACCAATAAGCTATGAAATTCATTCGTTCAATTCTCTGTTCGGATGATATTGTGAAGATTATGTTGCAACATATCTATCTGTTGTTTTCGTTTTGATTTTGGTATTCGAGTTGCTTCGATGTCAAGTGTTGATTCCATACCTTTCCTAAGCAGTGTTCTCATATTTCTATGGGAGTGCTAATCCTTCTTGATCATCGAGATTGCTATGCTAAATTCTTTTCAACCGGCGTGCTTCTCTTCAAGTCCATCCGATCTCTTCATCATCCGTAAGATCAACTCTCAGTTTTTTCTCAATGGTGTATATTTCATTCATCCCAAGTTGTCTTGTTTTACCCACCCTCCCACCCTTTTATTATGGAGCCAAAAATCTCAAATCAAGTATCCTTTTATTAATGCGATGTTTCTTCATTCTTTTCATTCAATTTCATTATCCGGTGATTTCTCAGGATGATGTTCAGGAGCTTCAAATTTTTCATTCTCCATTCTCGTTTCTTCTCCGGTGGATTAATTCAAGCTTCGGTGTTGATCATATCTCTTCCTTTTTGTTTCACATGTTTTCACATATTGAAATTTCTTATCCGAAGTCTCTCTTGCTTATTCAACTCTCTAATTCTTCTCTGGAGTGCTGAAGATAGCTCGGAAGCTTCGTGTTTCACTTCTTAATCCGTTGAAGATATTTTGAGGATTGTCATCTTATTCAAGCCATTTAATTCAACCGATGCAATATCTCTCAAGCAATCTTTTTCAGCGGTGATTTCTTTAGTGGGCCCTAATGCACATGTCTTTTTCCAGGATCTTACCTGACTCTTCTATTTTTCCGGAGTTATTCTAAAATTCTTTTCAAGTTTGACGTAAGAATGGATTTCTCATCAGTCAAATGTATCCTCCAAGATCGCTTTCAAATTCTTTTCACCTTTGGTTCAACCTTTTAATTCTTCATTCCGGAGTGCCTCAACAATTCATGGGAGTGTATCTCATCGTCTTCTCAGATTTGAAGACCGGAGAAGAGTTCCTCTTAAATCTTGGCCCGTTCTCTTGAAGATTCGTGGTTCTAGCTTCATGCCATCCTCATTATTGTTTCGACTTCGAGGAATCTTTTTGTACCCATCTAAAGCATTTCATGAATCCTTTCCATTGTGATCCTCCGAAGGCCATCATTTCAGAAGATTTCTTCGTTCTCAGTTTTCAACTTCGTCCTCCAACTATTCTAATTGACGCCTCTTCGTTCGTCTCCATATTCTTCCCGGTGATTCATTCTTTTATATTAACTCAATTTCAATTCCTTACGGTGGATTATTCCTTATCATCACTCCATGTCAATTTGTACGGTGGTTCATTAAACATTCTTTACTGTGTTATCATGTCATTTCACTCGTTCTTTCCAAAAATCCTACCGGTGAGTCGTTCAAGACTTTTCCCAAGTTGTGCGAGATCTCTCTTGAATTCTTTGTAACAAGAATAAGTAGTATGCCAAATCCATTTTTAGTCACCAATTTAAATTGGTGAAGGATATATACAACATAATTCTTATTCTTATTTCATCCAAGTGATTAATTCCTTGTTCGGAGTTTGTTCATGATTAATAAACTCTAGGTTCAGAGTGTTTCATCTTTCTTTTCGGAGTTCCAAGTTTTCTCTTTATCTCATCACAAAGCTTCATCTAATCATTGCAAGGCTTCAATCTTATTCTTTTCTACCTTCACTTCTCATTCATTTGTTACCGGAGTTCAACATGGTGGTTCATGATGATTTAATTCATCCTCGAAGTCTTCATCAAGATTCTTGTTGGAGCTCAAGTATTTTTCATCATGCATTCCGAAGTGCAATTCTTTCTACCTTATCTTTTCAGATGGTGTTATGTCATTCTTGACAATTTTCCCTTCATGTTTCATGTTTCACAAGTTGCCAGGAATGAGATATGTAAACCCATAATTTTCTTTGTTTAGGGGATCTTTTCAACCCTTCAATTTTCTTCGTTGGAGTGATCTTGGGTTATATCTCACCAAAAAGCTTTCCATAAGGATTTTGCTATTTATGGTGCTTATAGATGACCCAAATTCTTCATTATCCTCGCGGTGAAAGAGTTTTCATCTCTTCATTGATCTCTAGCAACAATTAGTTTCCGTTAGTGGCTGGTTGTCACCTCATAGTTTTGAGATGTTTCCCATAAGCCCACAACGAGCTTATTCCTTTCGTTGTTGAAATTCTAACAACTCCGTTCAACCCTTCTTCGTAAAGGATGATTTTCATATTCATTCATGGGAGAAGTTGTTATTTTCTTATCCGTTCTTTTCTTTCCAATGATTTAACATCTATTCTTTCGTCCCCGGAGGCTTTGTGATATTGCTCTCTTCAAACCATCATCTCGTTTTATCGAGATCATGTTCTTTCCTTTGCTTGTCCATTTAACAGGAGTGTCGCGACCTCCATTTTGGTTCTCTCATCTTATCAAGTTTTGACTCTCTTTAACCGGAGTGCTGTCTGAAATCTTTCTTACTCCTTGTGCCTTTCTTTTAATAGTTTCGGAAGAAGTGTGTTGTTGATTTCATCAAGTATCATCCCAACTTGGCAAGTTCATGTTCAATTCCTTCCATTTCCAGTCGGAGTGCTGTCCGAATTATTTCATTCTCATTACTTCTCTATCTTGTTTTAACCAGAGTGTTTTCAATATCTACCCTGTCACTTAAACTCTTGGTTCTCGTCGCATTCCTTGTTCCTCTTGTCTAACGAAGTGTTTTCAATTTCGTTCATCTTCGTTATTTTTCTTTCATTCAAGTTATCCAACCCTCCAAGGTTTGTTGGTTTCACTCATTTGTCAAAGAAGCAACTTTATTTTACCTCTTCCTTTTCCGTTTTATCCGGTGCCTTCTCCAGATCTTGGGTCGAGATCCTCTGTTAGTGTGGGAGAGTTGTGACGCCCCAAGACCGATGCTTGAGAAGACTTCCATATATTCCGGGTTTTTCCCGTGTGTTTCATTTGTGCTTGCTTTATTTATGTTTGCATTGCATCATGTCATCATGCCATCATGTCATTAATTTTTTAAAATCTCAACTAAATAAAACTGCATAAAAACTTGAAATGTCATCCGCATCATGATAACAACATTAAAATGATTAAATTGTTGTTGCTTCAATAATTGCTAAATGACATGAGGAGTTTCCGGAATTGTTGTGTTATTTTCGGCCTCATTTACAATGGCTAGATAGTGTAGTTTTGCTCATGCTTCACCTCTTGCCATGTTTAATAAAAACATTTAATCTTGTCTTGTAAATAAACGAGAGTCAACTAAATAAATAAAAGGTGGTGTTTTGTCAATATGCAACTCGTTGCATATTGAGCTCCACTTAACTTGTAGTATTGCTTGTGCACTTTGCCATGCGATGCATATTTAAACCGGACATGCATCATATTTGTTTGCGCATCATGCCATGTTTGAGCTTGTTTGTTTACCGTGTTATTTGCTTCTTTCCGGTATGCTTCTCTCGTTACCTTCGGTTTCGTTCCGGAGTTGTGAGGAGTTGTTCGACTACTTCATGTTGGACTCGTTCTTCTTCCTTGCGGGATCCTAGGCAAGATGAACTTACCCAAATATCACTACTATCTTTGCCTATGCTAGATGTCTCGCTCTTTAGATATTGCCTCGATGCCTATTCCTGTTTGTCAGCCTCCTATTGTTGCCATGAAACCTCTAACCTTTGACACCTTCCCAGCAAACAGTTGTTTAGCTATGTTACCCGCTTGCTCAGCCCCTCTTATAGCGTTGTTAGTTGCTGATGAAGATGAAGATTGCTCCATGTTGCAACTTGTTGTTGGAATATCACAATATCTCTTAAATATATTAACACACCTATATACTTGGCAATGGGTGGAAGGCTTGGCCTTTTGCTCGGTGTTTTGTTCCACTCATGCCACCTTAGGACCCTATAAACCGGTGTTATGTTCCCGAATTTTGCGTTCCTAACACGGTTGGGGTTTATGGGCCCCCCTCGATAAACCGCTTAGCGCTAAAGCTTTTCCAGCAAGGCCCAACTTTGGTACTACATTTGCCTAACAACTAAAACTTGCATAGGGAGTAATTAACCCTTTTTCTTAATCAACAACCCGGGCCAGTGCTCCACATGAGTGTTGGTCCAAACTGGGGGTTCTGCGGGCCACCTCAGGGAAACTCAAGGGCTGGTAAAAACCTATAGAATCGCCCATCCGGTCGTGGCCTGAGACAAGATACGCGCAGCTACTATCAGGGTGTCGGCACGCCGGGAGGTCTTGCTGGATTAGTTTTACCTTAGTTGGAATATCTTGAGCACGGGATTCCGAGAATACTCGGGTCTTCCCACCTTGGAGTTGCGACTCCGCAGATCGTGAGCTTGTGATGGGCTAAGTTGGGACACCCCTGCAGGGTTTTGATCTTTCGAAAGCCGTGCCCACGGTTATGTGGCAGATGGGAATTTGTTAATATCCAGTTGTAGAAAACTTGACACTATGTTCATAATACACTACCAGCGTGAGTAACCGTGACGGTCGCTTTCCGAAGGGGTTCGGGAAGTGAACATGGTGGGGTTATGTTTCACGGGCTTAGATAGGATCACTTCATGATCACTTTTACGATCGTTGGCACTTCTCTTCTCGCTCTAAACACGTAAGCTAGTGCTAGTGCAGCTGCAACCTTGTTCTTCAGCCTTGTTCGACAACCAAGGCTTAGATAGTTTGCTATCTGGGAAAGGGATTGCTGAGTCCTCCGTGGCTCACAGATTCTACACAACACCAGATGCAGGTACCGCTGAGAATAATGCAGGAGATGGATCAGAACTTCAATGGGAGTTCGATGAAGAGCTTGGCCGTATGTATGTGATGTTTTTGACGATCAGTAGTGGTTCCTACTAGGCGTGATCGGGACCTCGTTGTGTTTTATTTATGGTATCTTTCATTTGGATCTTCGTCGGTAGTCGGACTCTGATGTTATTTGGATGATGAATATTTATGTAATGCATTGTGTGACGTGGCGAGTGTAAGCCAACTACTCTTTTGCAATTTCATCCCTCTTTTACATGAGTTGTGCAAAGATACCATTCTTGAGATCATTCAGTATGATATTATGCCTTTAAGTCATGCCTCGACACGCGGGAGGTATAATCTCATACTGGGCATAACAAATTGTTAACAAGAAATGAAAATACGTGGTAATTCAATTGGCGTGCGCGAGCTCTAGTAATTGGTCCAGTATGTATAATAGCAGGGGCGGTGGGTGTAACAATGGTATTGATGTCCTCATCACGATGCTTATGTGAAAAATCTTCAGCCTGATAAGCTCGAACCCAAATCGGAGAAATGCGTTGATGCGGGGTCAACCCGATCTAGGCCGATCTTTCACGAAATGGAGAGAATCCCACGAAGAACAGGAAGAACATAAAGGGGAATCACGGTTGGAAAACTCAAGAACAAGTCCAATCACACATCCACTAGACAATCAAACACACAAGATCACAAGGTACATGAAGAACAAAGGGAAAGATACAAGGTTGAGTTCATCACGAAGAGGAGGTCTTGAATCCGCGAAGGATCTTCCCGATAGGGGTCTTCAATCCAAGGTCGATCTTCTCCTTAGAGGGGCCGTGGTCTCTCACGTGGAGTAGATCCGTAATGGATGAGCAAAGCTCTATCTCCCATATGAGCTAAACCAATGCTACCCTAGTACGAAGCTAAGGGACAAGTATATATAGTCCAAGGGGTAAGTTGGGGATACATGGGGTGAAACACCTTCAACTACGCGCAGGCAGGGCGGTAGTACCGGTCCTGGGGCCGGTAGTACCGGTTTTAGCGGATATAGCGGTTGCTCCGGTACTGCACCGGCCTTGCACCATTCGATCACAGAAGCTTCACCGGTAGTTGGGCGGTAGTACTGGTCGACCGGTAGTTGACTGGTAGTACCGGTATTTCTGTGCGGGAAGATTCCTCGTCTTCCTTCTCTTCCATACTTCTCTCGCGGATGGTGTAGTTGTACACTTGCGCTCGCACTCCTCCTCCTCGTCCATGGTGTTCCGACAATACCTATGTATGCACATGAGAGGAGTGTCAAGTAGTAAACCATCCTCGAAGGGGTCAAGTGCGCACGTGTAAAGGAGATGATTCACCTTTATGTATGTGAAGTAGATGTCGCACGTGTTACTTGCCAAACGGACTATTGACATGGTGATATCCATAGGATGCTCCGCATCATCTCCCCTCCCTTGGGAAAGATCCGACCCCGGATCGAAAACCAAATCACCATGGGAAAGAGATGGCTTCGCCATGTAAAAGTGGACATTCACGAAGTACTCGTTGTCTTGAAGCTCAAAGTTGGCACTCTCCAATGTCGCACCGTCTAGTGATTCCTTCAAAAGGAGCGAGAACAACAAGCACCTGGAAAAACAAATGTGGTTTGCATTAGTGCAAAACCAAGCATTCAAGAGGTGATTCACCCAACAAGCGTTGTCATCAAGCATAGCATAGCGTGTGACAAAGGGTTGTGGCATGGCATGTAAGTACATCAATTGAGCACAAGAAAAGATATCATGGGGCCAAGTATGCAATTGGGAGGTAGTGATGCAAATATGTGTCACAAGAGAATAAGCATATACCTCATGGTCATAGCAAGCATGCATAAAGCTCTCAAGGAAAGGTCTATGGTAGGCATAAGAATCATTCACAACACCAACTAAAATGAAGTGTCTAAGCACATGCGTCAAGTGCAATACAATCCAAGCATAACGTGCATAGGGTGTAGTGAAAATCGTGTGGCACTCAACACAATAGAAAGAGCAATTGTTCATCATGTGTGAGGCAATCAATTCAATCATGCTACAAGCAATGGGGCATGGCGTATGTGAAGAGATGATATTGTTGCAACCAAGCATATGATAGGAACAAGTAATCCACGAATTGGATGCAACACACAAGGCATATATAACACGATGCATGGAAATGTGAAAATGGGAAGTTGAAGAGAGATCTCTAACATGTGTGCAATCAAGTGGTCCAAGATGATCAAGAAGTCTCATGGTGCAAGCAACACATGTAGAATGATCCACAATATTCATGCTCATGGTTTGGGATTTCTTGAAAGAGAATGATATCACCTTAAAAGCATGTCCTTGTGCGTCCTTCACAATGCTGAAGCACAAGCAAGTGCGATGTTGAGTCGTCGTGGTAGAAGGTGGTTCGCTCTCAAGAGCTCGAATGGTCAACTCACGTGAAGTGGAAGTCGACACGAAGTCCAAGTATCCTACACATGCACACAACAAAAGGAAGAATGTATGCGCATGGTAGATAAACACATCATCCATCTTGATGGTTCTCTTCTCTTGCACATAACCATTAGAAGCACAAGTGCATGAATAATGTGATGCAACAATGGTTATATTAATGGAACTAGGCATATGGTACAAAGGGATAAGACAAGCATTCTTCACAAGTAGTATGTCAAAATCTCCAAAATGCGAGAATGCTATGGGGGCAATCTCATTAGCAAGACTAGAATCATGGTTGCACTCAATACAAGGAAAATCATATAGCATGAGAGAGGCAACATGTGGGGATATATGACAAGAAGCAATAGCAATCAAGTGCAAAGCATGGCAATGGTTGTCATCAACCGCATGAAATGAGCAAGTATCAATCATTGGTGATGCAACATAGTCAAGCATAGAAATCAAGTCATGCAAACTAGTGGCACGAAGATGCAACACACTATAGGACATCATGGCAATCATGTCATGTGAGCAAATAGTGGATATAGGCAATGCACATGACATATCGCAAGCATGATCACAAATCAAGATCAAAGCATCATAATAGGCATGGGGTACAAAGGAATCATGGAAATAACAAGCAATATCTCCACCAAGCTTGCAAACACACATACAAGTAGTGAAATCAATCATCGTGTGTAATGCAAAGCATGGGCCACAAATTCATGGAAAAGGCATAAGAATGAGCATATCGTTCAAGGTGAACATGGCAATATGGGTAAATGATACATAGTGGACAATAAGCCATAACCATGTGAGGGCCATGTAGAAGAGATGCGCGAAGTCCTTGCGCGAAGGGAGCGGTGGGAAAGATAATCCATGGACTCTCAAGTCGTCGTTGCTCTCTAGAGCTCATTTCGTCAACTCGTGCTTTTGCGCGGTTGATAAGCAAGTATGTGTACCTACACAAAAGAGACACAAACCAAAGAAATTGTGCGTGTGGTAAATGTACACATCATCCATCATGATGTGTATGTGCACGTTAGAGTTAGCACAAGATAAGCATCGCTCAAATAAATTTGAGGCACGATAGAGAAATATGTCATCCATCATGAAAGAATAATTGTCATGTATAGCACGATGGGGACATGAATTAGAGCAAGTATGTGGCACAACAATAGCATTGGCATTCATGGGGAGCATATTGTGCACACAAACATGGGAATCATGCAATGGATGGGATGGATCAAAATCTCCTAATATGTACGGGGAAACTATGGGGGTCTCCTCATGAGCAACAGTGGAAGCATAATATGGAAAAGTGGAACAACATCCAAAACAATGCATATCCGAAGCTAGGTAATCATGGCATGGCATATGATGGATAGGATGCAAAGGAAGCATGTCAATATCATCACAAGAAAAACAAATTCCAATAACCATGGGCTTGTCATCTATGCCATATGTGCAAATTGGCTTTATATTAATGGCATATGCATAGTTACTATGATGAGATTCCAAATATGGCATATTATTAATCTAATGCATAGCATATGACAAGTCAAGCGGGTTGTCAAACATGATGTGACCGAGAGAATTATCACAAGAAATCCTATGCAACATGGCATCACAACTAATAGACTCCACATGGCAATCATCAAACTCATCATAAATGGGTAAATCATCGCATGGGGAAATCATACTAGAATGAAGCCTGGCAATAGGTGGATCGACATCATGCAAGCAATCAATGTTAACATAGTCCACTATTGGGACGAGAGCATCACCTTCACCTTTGTTACCTTTCTCATTCCACTCATGTGGTGTAGGTGAGGTGGGAAAGACCAAATGGTGGTCATCAACATCATCGTGATGGAACCATGTGGGGGTGCATCATATTCCCCCATGGCCATCGTCATGTCGAAAGGAAGGACGAAGTCCTCGTGAATCGGCGCATCATCATATATGGGACCTAGAACCACATGAGAAGACACAATATAGAGGTAGAGGTCAAGTCGTTAGTGTTGAAAGTGGCAAACACTCAAGAACAAGTCCAATCACACATCCACTAGACAATCAAACACACAAGATCACAAGGTACATGAACAACAAAGGGAAAGATACAAGGTATAGTTCATCTCCAAGAGGAGGTCTTGAATCCGCGAAGGATCTTCCCATTAGGGATCTTGACTTCAAGGTGGATCTTATCCTTAGAGGGGTCGCGGTCTCTCTCGTGGAGTACATTCGTAATGGATGAGAAAAGATCTATCTCACATATGAGCTAAACTAATGCTACCCTAGTACGGAGCTAAGGGACAAGTATATATAGTCCAAGGGGTAAGTTGGGGGATACATGGGGTGAAACCCCTTCAACTGCGCGCAGGCAGGGCGGTAGTACCGGTCCTGGGGCCGGTAGTTCCGGTTTTAGCGGATATAGCGGTTATTCCGGTACTACATCGGCCTTGCACCGGTCAATCACAAAAGCTTCACTGGTAGTTGACCGGTAGTTGGGCGGTAGTACCGGTCGACCGGTAGTTAACCGGTAGTACCGGTATTTCTGCGCGGGAAGATTCCTCTTCTTCCTTCTCTTCCATGCTTCTCCCGCGAATGGTGTAGTTGTACACTTGCGCTCGCACTCCTCCTCCTCGTCCATGGTGTTCTGACAATACCTATGTATGCACACGAGAGGAGTGTCAAGTAGTAAAGCATTTTCGAAGGGGTCAAGTGAGCACGTGTAAAGGAGATGATTCACCTTTATGTATGTGAAGTAGCTGTCGCACGTGTCACTTGCCAAACGGACTCTTGACATGGTGATATCCATAGGATGCTCCGCATGATGCGTCTTCATAGGATACCCAAAAGAAACTGTTGGGTACACCTTCTATCACAGATCCGAAGGCAAGACTTTTGTTGCTAAGAATGGATCCTTTCTAGAGAAGGAGTTTCTCTAGAAACAAGTAAGTGGGAGGAAAGTAGAACTTGATGAGGTAATTTTACCTTCTATAGAATTGGAGAATAGCACATCACAGAAAATTGTTCCTGTGATGCCTACACCAATTAGCAAGGAAGCTAATGATGATGATCATGAAACTTCAGATCAAGTAAACTACCGAACCTCGTTGGTCAACCAGAGTACGTTCCGCGCCAAAGTGGTACGGTAACCCACTTCTGGAAGTCACGTTACTAGACCATGACGAACCTGCAAGCTACGACGAAGCAATGATGAGCCCATATTCCGCGAAATGTCTTGAAGCCATGAAATCTGAGATGGGATCCATGTATAAGAACAAAGTGTGGACTTTGGTTGACTTGCCTGATGATCGGCAAGCCATAGAAAATAAATGGATCTTTAAGAAGAAGATTGACGTTAATGGTAATGTGGCAGTCTACAAAGCTCGACTTGTTGCGAAAAGGTTTTCGACAAGTTCAAGGAGTTGACTATGATGAGACCTTGTCACCCGTAGCGATGCTTAAGTATGTCCGAATCATGTTAGCAATTGCCGCATTTTGTGATTATGAAATCTGGCAAATGGATGTCAAAACTGCATTCCTTAATGGATATCTCAAAGAAGAGTTGTATATGATGCGACCATATGTTTTTTTCGATCCTAAAAGTGCTAACAAAGTGTGCAAGCTCCACCAATCCATCTATGGACTGGTGCAAGCATCTCGGAGTTGGAATATACACTTTGATGATGTGATCAAAGCATATGGTTTTATACATACTTATGGTGAAGCCTGTATTTACAAGAAAGTGAGTGGGAGCACTACAACATTTCTGATAAGTATATGTGAATGACAAATTGTTGATCGAAAATGATGTAGAATTTTCTGGAAAGCACAAAGGATTGTTTAAAATGAGTTTTTCAATAAAGGACCTCGGTGAAGCTGCTTACATATTGGGCACCAAGATCTAAAGAGATAGATCAAGATGCTTGATAAGATTTTTGATGAGTACATACCTTGATAAGATTTTTAAGGAGTTCAAAATGGATCAGTCAAAGAAGGAGTTCTTGCCTGAGTTGTAAGGTATGAAGTTGAGTAAGACTCAAAACCCGACCACGGCAGAAGATAGAGAGAAAATGAAAGTCATTCCCTATGCCTCAGCCATAGGTTCTACTCCCTCCGTCCCAAAATAAGTGACGCAAAAATGACTCAACTTTGTACTTAAGTTAGTACAAAGTTGAGTCATTTTTGCATCACTTATTTTGGGACGGAGGGAGTATAAAGTATGCCATGCTATGTACCAGACCTATTGTGTACCTTGCCATGAGTTCGGCAAGGGGGTACGATAGTAATCCAGGAATGGATCACTGGACAACGATAAAAAATTATCCTTAGTAATTGGAGTACTAAGGAAATGTTTCTCGATTATGGAGGTGATAAAGAGTTCGTCATAAAGAGTTACGCCGATGCAAGCTTTGACACTAATCCAGATGACTCTAGGTATCTACTACCTCTTGAGATTGTGTTGTATTCCCTCGAAGAGGAAAGGGAGATGCAGCACAGTAGCGTAAGTATTTCCCTCAGTTTTTGAGAGCGAAGGTATCAATCCAGTAGGAGACCACGCTCCAGTCCCTCGCACCTGCACAAACAAATAAGAACTTCGCAGCCAACGCGATAAGGGGTTGTCAATCCCTTTACGGTGACTTACGAGAGTGAGATCTGATAGAGATGATAGTTTATATTTTTGGTATTTTTGATATAGAAACAAAAAGTAAAGAAAGCATATAACCAACGGCGACAAAAATTGGCTAGTTGACGGGAAAGTAATATGATAGAGATAGACACAGGGGCCATAGTTTTCTCTAGTGGCTTCTCTCATGATAGCGATATTCTACGGCGGGTAGACAAATTATTGTCGAGCAATTGATAGAAAAGCGAATAATTATGAGACTATCTAGGCATGATCATTGTATATAGGCATCACGTCCGAGACAAGTAGACCGACTCCTGCCTGCATCTACTACTATTACTCCACACATCAACCGCTATCCAGCATGCATCTAGTGTATTGAGTTTATACGAACAGAGTAACGCCTTAAGCAAGATGACATGATGTAGAGGGATAAACTCAAGCAATATGATGAAAGCACCATCTTTTTATCCTCGATGGAAACAATACAATACGTGCCTTGCTGCCCCTACTGTCACTTGGAAAGGACACCGCAAGATTGAACCCAAAGCCAAGCACTTCTCCCATTGCAAGAACTATAGATCTAGTAGGCCAAACCAAACCAATAATTCGAAGAGACTTGCAAGGATATTATGAGCACACATAAATTTTTTAGAGAAGAACCAAATATCTTTCATAGATAACCTTGATCATAAACTCACAATTCATCGGATCTCGACAAACACACCGCAAAAAGAGATTACATCGAATAGATCTCCTCGAAGACCGAGGAGAACTTTGTATTGAGATCCGGAGAGAGAGAAGAAGCCATCTAGATACTAGCTATGGACCCGAAGGTCTGTGGTAAACTACTCACAACTCATGGTGAGGGCAATCATGATGATGATGAAGGCCTCCATGATGGATCCCCCTCCCGGAAGAGGCTCCAAGATGGGATCTCCACGGGAACAGAAGCTACAGCGGTGGAATTAGGGTTTTCTCTCTGCCTTCGGAGTTTCTAGGGTACGTAGGGATATATAGGAGGAAGAAGGGCGCCAGGGGCCACGGAGCCTGCCCTCGAGGCAGGGGGGCGCGCCCTGGGAAGGGGGGCGCGCCCCCCACCCTCGAGGGTGGCCCCCCTGTCCTCTGGCTTGGCCCCGAAGATTATCTCGCGTGATTTCCTCCAAAAATATCTCCTGCGAAGGTTTCATTCCGTTTGGACTCCGTTTGATATTACTTTTCTGCAAAACCCTGAAATAGGCAAAAAAACAGCAATCTGTACTGGGCCTTTGGGTTAGTAGGTTAGTCCCAAAAATGATATAAAAGTGAATGATAAAGCCCATTAAACATCTAAGACTTCATAAATAAGAGCATGGAACAATAAAAAATTATAGATACGTTGGAGACGTATGAAGCATCTCCAAGCTTAATTCCTGCTCGTCCTCGAGTAGGTAAATGATAAAGAAAGAATTTTTGATGTGGAATGCTAACCAATATAGTTTTTTAATGTAATTCTCTTAATTGTGGCATGAATGTTCAGATCTGAAAGATTCAAGATAAAAGTCTATTTGACATAAGAAATAACAATACTTCAAGCAATACTAACAAATCAATCACGTCTTCTCAAAATACTATGGCTAAAGAAAGTTATCCCTACAAAATCATATAGTGTTGGCTATGCTCCCTTGCTATCACACAAAGTATTCATATCATGCACAACCCCGATTTCAGCCAAGCATTTGTTTTCATGCTCTATCTTTTCAACCCTTTCAACTTTCACGCAATACATGAGCGTGAGCCATGGACATAGCACTATGGGTGGAATAGAGGTGGTTGTCGAGAAGACAAAAAGAGGGAGATAGTCTCACATCGACTAGGCGTATCAACGGGCTATGGAGATGCCCATCAATAGATATCAATGTGAGTGAGTAGGGATTGCCATGCAACGGATGCACTAGAGCTAAATATGAATGAAAGCTCAACAAAAGAAACTAGTGGGTGTGCATCCAACTTGCTTGCTCACGAATACCTAGGGCATTTGAGGAAGCCCATCGTTGGAATATACAAGCCAAGTTCTATAACGAAAATTCCCACTAGTATATGAAAGTGACTAAACATGAGACTCTCTACAATGAAGAACATGGTGCTACCTTGAAGCACAAGTGTGCAAAAAGATAGTAGCAATTTTCCCTTTTTTTCTTTTCTCTTTTTTTTCTTTTTTTTCTTTTTTTGGGCCTTTTTTTCTTTGGCCTTTTTTTTCTATTTTCTTTTATTTATTTATTTATTGAAGAGGGGCTTTATAGATTCAGCCTTTCCTCCCTTGGGACAATGCTCTATAAATGATGACCATCACACTTTCATTACAACACAAGATTACAACTCGATACTACATCAAAGTACAACTCTATATGAATGCCTCCGGCGGTGTACCGGTATGTGCAATATAACAAGAGTGACATGTATAAAAATTATGCATGGTGGCCTTGCCACAAATACGATGTCAACTACATGATTATGCAATGGCAATATGACAATATGATGCGTGTCATATAAATGGAACGGTGGAAAGTTGCATGGCAATATATCTCGGAATGGCTATGGAAATGCCATGATAGGTAGGTATGGTGGCTGTTTTGAGGAACAATATGGTGGCTATTTTGAGGAAGGATATATAGTGGGTTTATGGCACCGGCGAAAGTTGCGCGGTACAAGAGAGGCTAGCAATGGTGGAAGGGTGAGAGTGCGTATAATCCATGGACTCAACATTAGTCATAAGAACTCATATACTTATTGCAAAAATCTATGAGTCATCAAAACAAAGCAATCCACGCATGCCCCTAGGGGGGAGGTTGGTAGGAGTTAACCATCGCGCGCCCCCGACCTCCACACAAAGGTTGACACTCTACAAATACCTCATGCTTTAACTTAGTCACACAACGGTTCACCATACGTGCATGCTACGGGAATCACGAACCTTAACACAAATATTTCTCAATTTCATAATCACTCCACTAGCAAGACTCTAATATCACTATCCTCATGTCTCAAAACAATTATCAAGCATCCAACATCTCTTTCTACTCAATGCACTTGGTGTGAATTTTTTTACTACATTGACATTGGATGTTTATCATGTGAAGACTAGTTTATTTAGCCTAAACACTTTACCATGCTGTTTTAGTAGACTCTCAAATAGATCTAAGTGAAGCATGAGAGTTTAACAATTTCTACAAAATATTACCACCACCGTGCTCTAAAAGATATAAGTGAAGCACTAGAGCAAAAACTATTCAACTCAAAAGATATAAGTGAAGCATATAGAGTGTTCTAACAATTTCTAGGGCATATTTAACTCTCTCAAATAGGTGTGTCCAGCAAGGATGATTTTGGCAAACTAACAAGCAAAGACTCAAATTTTACAAGACGCTCCAAGCAAAACACATAACATGTTGCGAATAAAAATATAACTCCAAGTATAGTTACCGATGGATGAAGACGAAAGAGGGGATCCCTTCCCGGGGCATCCCCAAGCTTAGGCTTTTGATTATCTTGAATTTACTTGTGGTTCCATGGGCATCCCCAAGCTTAGGCCTTTGCTACTCCTTGTTCCATAGTCCATCAAAGCAATACTCAAAACTTGAAAACTTCACAACACAAAACTTAGACAAAAATTCTCGTGAGCTCCGTTAGTAAGAGAAAGAAAACCACCACTCAAAGGAACAGCAAGGAATTCGTTCATTGTTTATATTGGTGTTAAACCTACTGTACTCCAAGTTCTATATGTTTCATATCCTCCAATATTACTCATAGATGCATCGGAATAAGCAAACAACACACGAAAAACAGAATCTCACAAAAACAGAACAGTCTGTAGTAATCTGCTGGGCTCGCCTACTTCTGCAACTCCAACAAATTCAAACTAAATTGGTAAATTTGCGCAATTTGTCTACCAATCAGAAGAAAAAAGAATCAACTAAAAAGAATGCTCCAATAAAATCTGAAGACTACTTTAGAGAGCGCTAACGATTCTGTTTTTCACAGCAAGATCATATAAACTTCACACAAGTCTTACCAAAGGTACTACTTGGCACAAACACTAAACAAAACAATAAAACACATCTAATCCGAGGATAGATGCAATATTTATTCACTAACAGCAACAAAAACACAAAACATAAAATTGGGTTGCCTCCCAACAAGCGCTATCGTTTTACGCCCCTAGCTAGGCACGATACAAGATAGATCTTGGTATTGACATCTTTGGAAGGCAATCCATAAGTGGCTCTCATGATAGATTCATATGGTAATTTGATTTTCTTTCTAGGAAAGTGTTCCATGCCTTTCCTTAACAAAATTGGAATCTAATATTTCCTTCCTTCGTATCAATAATTGCACCAGTCGTTCTAAGGAAAGGTCTACCAAGAATAATAGGACATGAACGATTGCAATCTATATCAAGCACAATGAAATCTATGGGCACATAATTCCTATTGGAAACAATAAGAACATCATTAATTCTTCCCATAGGTTTCTTAATAGTGGAATCCGCAAGATGCAAATTTAAAGAGCAATCATCAAACTCATGGAACCCTAGCAAATCACACAAAGCTTTTGGGATAGTGGAAACACTAGCACCCAAATCACACAAAGCATAGCATTCATGATCTTTTATTTTTATTTTGATAGTAGTTTCCCATTAATCATCAAGCTTTCTAGGTATAGAAACTTCCAACTCAAGTTTTTCTTCATAAGATTGCATCAAAGCATCAACTATATGTTTAGTGCAAGCTTTATTTTTGCTATAAGCATGCGGAGAATTTGGCACGTATTGCATCAAGGAAATACAATCAATCAAAGAGCAATTACCATAATTGAATCCCTTGAAATCAAAAGTAGTGGGTTCATCACTATGCAAAGTTTTAATCTCTTCAATCCCACTTTTAGCAATTCTAGCATCAAGATCTAAAAACTCCGAATTATTGGGACACCTTAAAGCAGAATCATCTCCAATCCTATTCTCATCAAAATTAATACTAGAAAACAAGGATCTAATAGGAGACACATCAATAACTTTCAGATCTTCATCTTTATTATCACGATAACTAGAAGAACATGATTTAATATAATATTCTCTTTTAGCACGCATCCTAGCGGTTCTTTCTTTGCATTCATCAATGGAAATTCTCATGGCTTTGAGAGACTCATTGATATCATGCTTAGGTGGGATAGATATAAGTTTTAAAGAATCAACATCAAGAGTAATTCTATCCACACTTCTAGCCAATTCATCAACTTTAAGCAATTTCTCTTCAAGCATGGCACTGAATTTTTTTTGCGAGATCATAAACTCCTTAGCACTAATTTCAAATTCAGAAGGCATCTTTCCATAAGAGTTGTTGTAGGAATTACCAAAATTATTAGAGGAATTACTAAGAAAAGGCCTAGGATTAAAATTACCTCCATAAGCATTGTTACCAAAATTATTCCTACCAACAAAATTCACATCCAAAGATTCATTGTTATTCTCAATCAAAGTGGACAAAGGCATATCACTAGGATCAGAAGAAACACTCTTAGCAGCAAACAATTTCATAAGTTCATCCATCTTCCCACTCAAAACACTAATTTCTTTGATAGCATGCACTTTTTTTACTAGTAGATCTTTTGGTGTGCCATTGAGAATAATTAACCATAATATTATCTAGGAGTTTGGTAGCTTCTCCTAAGGTATTTTCCATGAAAGTGCCTCCAGCGGCCGAATCTAAAAGATTTCTAGAATCAAAATTCAAGCCAGCATATTAGTTCTGAATAATCATCCATAGATTCAAACCATGCGTAGGGCAATTATGTATCATTAATTTCATTCTCTCCCAAGCTTGTGCAACATGCTCATGATCTAGTTGCTTAAAATTCATAATATCGCTTCTAAGAGAGATGATCTTAGCGGGAGGGAAATACTTAGAGATAAAAGTTCTTTGCACTTATTCCACGAATCAATACTATTTCTAGGCAAAGAGGAGAACCAAGTTTTAGCACGATCTCTAAGTGTAAACGGAAATAACTTCAATTTAACAATATCGTTATCCGTACCCTTTTCTTTTGCATATCACACAAATCAACAAAGTTGTTTAGATGGGTAGCGGCATCTTCACTAGGAAGGCCGGAGAATTGATCTTTCATGACAAGATTCAACAAAGCAGCATTGATCTCACAAGATCCGGGATCGGTAATAGGAGCAATCGGAGTGCTAATAAAATCATTGTTGTTGGTATTGGAGAAGTCACACAATTTGGTATTGTTCTGAGCCATAGTGACAAGCAAGCAATCCAACACACACAAGCAAACAAGAAGCAAGCGAACGAAAAACACACGGCGGAAAAAGGGCGAATAAAACGGCAAGTTGAAGTGGGGGAGAGGAAAACGAGAGGAAAATAAATGTAATGCGAAGGATAAGGGTTTGTGATAGGTACTTGGTATATGAGTTTGGCGTAAGCCTCCCCGGCAACGGCGCCAGAAATTCTTCTTGCTACCTCTTGAGCTTGCGTTGTATTCCCTCGAAGAGGAAAGGGAGATGCATCACAGTAGCGTAAGTATTTCTCTCAGTTTTTGAGAACCAAGGTATCAATCCAGTAGGAGACCATGCGCCAGTCCCTCGCACCTGCACAAACAAATAAGAACTTCGCAGCCAACGCGATAAGGGGTTGTCAATCCCTTTACGGTCACTTACGAGAGTGAGATCTGATAGAGATGATAGTTTATATTTTTGGTATTTTTGATATAGAAACAAAAAGTAAAGAAAGCATATAATCAACAGCGACAGAAATTGGCTAGTTGACGGGAAAGTAATATGATAGAGATAGACCCGGGGGCCATAGTTTTCTCTACTGGCTTCTCTCATGATAGCGATATTCTACGGCGGGTAAACAAATTACTGTCGAGCAACTGATAGAAAAGCGAAAAATATGAGACTATCTAGGCATGATCATTGTATATAGGCATCACGTCCGAGACAGGTAGACCGACTCCTGCCTACATCTACTACTATTACTCCACACAATCGACCGCTATCCAGCATGCATCTAGTGTATTGAGTTCATATGAACAGAGTAACGCCTTAAGCAAGATGACATGATGTAGAGGGATAAACTCAAGAAATATGATGAAAACCCCATCTTTTATCCTCGATGGCAACAATACAATATGTGCCCTGCTGCCCCTACTGTCACTGGGCAAGATTGAACCCAAAGCCAAGCACTTCTCCCATTGCAAGAACTATTGATCTAGTAGGCCAAACCAAACCAATAATTCGAAGACACTTGCAAGGATATTATGAGCACTCATAAAAAGTTCAGAGAAGAACCAAATATCTTTCATAGATAACCTTGATCATAAACTCACAATTCATCGGATCTCGACAAACACACCACAAAAAGAGATTACATCGAATAGATCTCCTCGAAGACCGAGGAGAACTTTGTATTGAGATACGGAGAGAGAGAAGAAGCCATCTAGATACTAGCTATGGACACGAAGGTATGTGGTAAACAACTCACAACTCATGGTCAGGGCGATGATGATGATGATCAAGGCCTCCGTGATGGATGCCCCTCCCAGAACAGGCTCCAAGATGGGATCTCCACGGGAACAGCAGCTACGACGGTGGAATTAGGGTTTTCTCTCTGCCTTCAGAGTTTCTGGGGTACGTAGGCATATATAGGAGGAAGAGGGGCACCAAGGGCCACGGGGCCTGCCCTCGAGGTAGGGGGCGCGCCCTGGGAAGGGGGGCGCGCCCCCCACCCTCGAGGGTGGGCCCCCTCTCCTCTGGCTTGGGCCCGAAGTTTATCTCGCGTGATTTCCTCCAAAAATATCTCCTGCGAAGGTTTCATTCCGTTTGGACTCTGCTTGATATTCCTTTTCTGCAATACCCTGAAATAGGCAAAAAACAGCAATCTGGACTGGGCCTTTGGGTTAGTAGGTTAGTCCCAAAAATGATATAAAAGTGAATGATAAAGCCCATTAAACATCTAAGACTTC
The DNA here is from genome assembly GCA_902687465.1 of Secale cereale. Lineage (NCBI taxonomy): Eukaryota > Viridiplantae > Streptophyta > Magnoliopsida > Poales > Poaceae > Secale > Secale cereale. The sequence goes on from LR738709.1 coordinate 271,533,736, forward strand.
ATAAATAATAGCATGGAACAATAAAAAATTATAGATACGTTGGAGACGTATCAGTATCAATCTAGATGCGTATTGAAAGTGGGAGCAATTGGCTAGAGAAGCTCCATGCATAGCATTGTAGACATAAAAATTTGCGAAATACATACGGATCTGAATGTGACAGACCCGTTGACTAAAATTCTCTCACTAAGCAAAACATGATCTCACCTTAGTACTCTTTGGGTGTTAATCACATGGCGATGTGAACTAGATTATTGACTCAAGTAAACCCTTTGGATGTTGGTCACATGGCCATGTGAACTATGGGTGTTAATCACATGACGATGTGAACTATCGGTGTTAAAGCACATGGCGATGTGAACTAGATTATTGACTCTAGTGCAAGTGGGAGACTGAAAGAAATATGCCCTAGAGGCAATAATAAAGTTGTTATTTATATTTCCTTATATGTCATGATAAATGTCTTTTTTTCATGCCAGAATTGTATTAACCGAAAACTTGATACACGTATGAATACATAGACAAAACAACGTATCCCTAGTATGCCTGTACTAGACTAGCTCGTTAATCAAAGATGGTTATGTTTCCTAACCATAGACATGTCTAGTCATCTGATTAACGGTATCACATCATTAGGAGAATGATGTGATGGACAAGACCCATCCGTTAGCTTAGCGTAATGATCGTTTAGTTTTATTGCTGTTGCTTTTTTCATGACTTATACATATTCCTCTGACTATGAGATTATGCAACTCCCGAATACCGGAGGAACACTTTGTGTGCTATCAAATGTCACAACGTAACTGGGTGATTATAAAGATGCTCTACAGGTGTCTTCAAAGGTGTTTGTTGAGTTGGCATGAATCGAGATTAGGATTTGTCACTCCGAGTGTCGGAGAGGTATCTCTGGGCCCTCTCGATAATGCACATCGCTATAAGCCTTGCAAGCAATGTGACTAATGAGTTAGTTGCGGGATGATGCATCATGGAACGAGTAAAGAGACTTGCCGGCAATGAGATTGAACTAAGTATGAAGATACCGACGATCGAATCTCGGGTAAGTAACATACTGATGACAAAGGGAATGATGTATGTTGTTATGCGGTTTGACCGATAAAGATCTTCGACAAATATGTAGGAGCCAATATGAGCATCCAGGTTCTGCTATTGGTTATTGACCGGAGATGTGTCTCGGTCATGTCTACATAGTTCTCGAACCCGTAGGGTCCGCACACTTAACGTTCGATGACGATTTGTATTATGAGTTATGTGATTTGATGACCGAAGTTTGTTTGGTATCCCGGATGAGATCAAAGACATGACGAGGAGTCTCGAAATGGTCGAGAGGTAAATTTTCATATATTGGAAGGCTATATTTGGACATCGGAAAGGTTCCGAGTGATTCGGGTATTTTTTTGCAGTACCGAGGAGGTTTGGGAATTCACCAGGAAAACTAATGGGCCTTATTGGGCCATACGGGAATAGAGGAGGCAGGCCAAAGGGGAGGTGGCGCCCCCCCATGGGTCCAAATTGGACTAGGGGAAGGTGGCGGCGCCCCACTTGCCTTTTCCTTCTCCATCTCTCTGTCCCTCTTTCCTTCCATCTTGCTCCGAATAGGAAAGGGTTTCCTACTAGGACTTGGAAGTCCTACTGGAAGTCCTAGTAGGACTCCCTACACAAGGCGCGCCCTAGGAGACTGGCCTCTCTCCCTTTCTCCTTTATATACGTGAGCAGGGTGCACCCCATAGACAAACAAGTTGATCTTTTAGCTGTGTGCGGTGCCTCCCTCCATAGTTACACACCTCGGTCATATCGTTGTAGTGCTTAGGCGAAGCCCTGCGACGGTAACTTCATCATCACCCTCACCACACCGTCGTGCTGATGAAACTCTCCCTCGTCCTCAACTGGATCAAGAGCTCGAGGGACATCATTGTGCTGAACGTGTGCTGAACACGGAGGTTCCGTAAGTTCGGTACTTGGATCGGTTGGATCGTGAAGATGTTCGAGTACATCAACCGCGTTACTAAACGCATCCGCTTGCGGTCTACGAGGGTACATGGACACACTCTCCCCGCTCGTTGCTATGATTCTCCTAGGTAGATCTTGCGTGATCATAGGATTTTTTTTGAAATACTACGTTCCGCAACAACTTCAACTAGTGCCACTATTATAGTAATCATGCTCTTTCTTATCTGTGTTGTGCAAACAGGAATACTCAACAACAAATTTTGTGATAGTCCGAAGCATTCGCCAAGTTCTTGGGTTGTTTGACACGGCTAGCCAAGCTAGATTTAATCCCAATATTCAGTTTATCAAAAGGCTCTAATGGGTTGGTTCTGAATCTTGCAAGCTGGGAATCAATGAGATGTGTCGACATCTTTGTTGTACTTATTATTTGAATCTTATTTGTTGGTTCTGAATCTTGCAAGCTGGGAAACACAGCATGATGATGCAGAGGACAACAACCATAACAAACAGTTCAAACTTGGTAGTATTATCTATGTGAGAGTGCGACAAATGTGCTGATCGTGTGCGTCCTGAGAATAATAATTCTAATTGTTATGTATGTTGATCCCGTGGCACTGATAGAACGAGCCAATGCATTGCTTGTTTTAAGAGTAAATTTTAATTAAAGCTAACTAAATTTAAGTAAAGTGACCACTAATACTTGTTATTACAGTACCAATACAGACCCGCTCGTGAACCGACGTGTGGCTGGAAAAGGTTTCTTACTCCGAAGTAATAGAGGCGTTTGAATGCACCGAGGGTGCATGTTCTGTCAGGTGTGCAACGTGCGAGGGAGGGGTAGTAACTGTTGTCGCCTATACACACTGAGTTTACTGTTGAATCTAGTTCCCCAAGAGCTGGAAAACGAACTGCTGCCGCCGCTTACCCACTCATTCACTTGAAGAGACTCCGATGGCGATCCGAGGGGTGAGCATGCTGGATATGGACTTCAGCAAGGAGTTCACCTTTGAGTTCGCTGTTTAGTTCCATTGCTACACCAAGTTGAATGTGATGTACACCAATGATCCGAAGTCGGTGAAGCTCTGCCTCGCCGAGTTCAAGCAGTACCTACAGGATGAGAAAGCACAAGGTCGCAGGACTAGACCTTATGCCCATCCATTCGTCTCTTGATAGGGACCAGCGGATCACCGTGGCCCAGGTATGCGTGCGGGACGAGGTTCTTGTCTACCACTGTTGTAGGGCCATCAGAGGTTCTGATGCATTCAGCTGTTTCATCGGCAGCGCTGACTGCACCTTCGCTACGGTGGAGAGAAGGAAGAATGCGACGATTCGACCATCTGGTGCAACAAGCTTATCGACATCCAAAAGGAATATAAGATCATTGGCAATTGGCAATGGACATGAGAAGGACTCCGTGGTTGACCTCGCCGAGACCTTCATCGACCCCTGCTACGCCAACATGAAAGAAGACAATGATACCAAGGACCTGAAAATGTGGGAGGTACCTCTGAATCTAGCATGTATAACCTACGCAACCAAGGACACATACGCATGCTACGACATGTACAGGCGGATCTTGGACATGAGGGCGTGTCGGCTTTCCGTAACCGACGAGTACACGGACAGCCGCAGCATCATGATCAAGCGTGCCAGGAAGGTCTAGATGTTGTACTTTATCTGTTTAAGCACCTTTATCATCTGAGTGTTTTGTGCATTAGGCTATGTGTCGTAATTATCTGTTTTGTCCGAAATATTTATTCTAAGAACCCACTAATCTATTTTCTTTTTTAGTGGCTATTTTCTTATGTATATGTAACTAAGTTCACTCGGTTGTCGTGCTTTGAATCTCCTTCCTCTCAATATATTCCCCTTCTTAGGTGGATCCAGCAGGTCACATACACAGACATCTGGGACCAACCACCTATCCATTTGTATTTCTTTATTTTGGTTAATCTTTCGTCCTCTTCCTACACAGCGGCTGGCGGCGCTGCCGTGCACGCCTCGGTGACCCATCATAGCCTATGGCGTTGGCAAGGCCATCCCTCTACTCTGACACATTGTCCGGTGGTGGCAGCTCCATCGTCCCACCCCGCACCCAAATAAGTCAACCGTTATACTCCCCTCCGCCTGCGTCTTCCCCCGCTCCGGTTTGTTTTGTCCGAGGTCTCGACGTCGTCCTCCGCCTTGGTGCTCTCGCCACGGCGCCGCAGTCTGTCGTTCCCAACATGGCCAGCAAAACAAGAGGAATCGGGAGACGACTGTTCATCGAGAGGCTGACAGTCCCGGGCCCACCAGGTCCATCGCCTAGGTTTTTTTGTTTAACATGGGCAGCCCACGACATGTTTCAACTTTTTTTGGATCCAACTAGTATCAAGTGGCCTCTGGGCCTCCCAGCCTAGCTTGTCTATAACATCAACATCCCAAGTTATGTTTGCTTTTTCAAGAAGACACAGAACTCAGCTCTATTTTCTATAAGAATGCAAAACGGAACCTATGTTTTCCCTTCTATAATAGTATATATATATAATAGAAATAACATAAGGTTCCGTTAACCCCTATTGTCCACCCAACCATTTTCTAGACCTCCCACTTCCTTTATTTTTCGTTTTCATTAATACTATATCTGAATTTTCTCCCACTTCTTTTTTGATGTAATCTGAGTTTTCTCCCAGTACTTTTCCCTAGAACCAACTCGACTGTCCCACGTCTAGCCTAAAAAATAATAATACCCCATGTCGTATTAACTCATCAAATTAAAACAATATTTTATTTCGTAAACTGAGAGTTCTTACAAAATAATTATAATAATTGTTTATATATAACTTGGCAAGATAACTCCTAGTGATTGCGTACATAAGCTTGCAAAGATTTTACTGACCAATGCAGTAATAGATGTGCAATCATGTGTTTATGTTTTTAGAACATTTCTCCGTCCAGCCCAACATGATATTTTCAACCAGCCCAGCAGGTCCGCGGGTTTCGAGAAAAATGCAAATGGGATTTAAATTCTACCATAATATATAAACGGGCTGCGTAGATGCTATATCATTGTTTCACCCAGCCCACCAAATGGACTAAAAAACCAAATGGACTGGCTGACATGTGGGCAAGTAGGTTGAAGCCTAAGCACTTTGGCAAAAAATAAAAATACAAAGGTCGAAGCCTAAGCAAGGCGTTGGATTTACATCCAACGAATGACATTCTTCTTCAATCTCTCGTCTTCTTCCCTAGCGCTGCTGGGACCGCCTGCTCCAGCCTCCGGCATCCAACGGCGCTGTTTTGGGCGCCTCGCATCGACACGCTACCCCGCCGACGGCCAGGCCGTCCCTCCACTCCTCCGCACCTCCTATTATTCTCTGCCGAGTGTAGGCCCACCTCGCACTCGAACCAGTCAAGTTTCCCACTCCTCTCCGTCTGCGACTCCACTGCCGCGTCTTCCCCATCTCCAGGGTGTTCCAGTCTGGGGCCTCGCCGTCATCCACCGGTTTGGTGCGCTCTGCACGGTGTGGTCAACATGGTCAACAAACGAGAGTAATCGGAAGATGATTGTACGTGGAGAGGCTCACAGTGGGGACGCACCACGCCCATGGACGCATGCATGCAACTGCATCCTTTTTACCCTAAAAATAATGTTTTCTCCCCCTGACAGCTGGAACCCACCAGCTAGATCTTTGCGCACAAAGGAAGTGCGTCCTTATTATTGGCAAAAAAACGATTCCCCCCTAACAGCTGGGACCCACCAGCTAGATTTTTGCGCACAAAGGAAGTGCGTCCTTATTATTGGCAAAAAATGATTCCCCCCTAACAGCTGGGACCCACCAGCTATATCTTTGCATGCAAGCAAGTGCGTCCTTATCCTCCCTGACAGCTGGGACCCACCAGGTCAAAGCATACGTAGCGTTGATTGTGTACATACCGATCGATCGGTCTATCTGCCATGATGAACCATGGCCGAGTAAGGAGCGGTAGTAGTTCTGGCAATCCAGTCAAAACCGTGTACACGTACGTACATCCGTATGCCAAAAAAATGACCACGTACGTACATATGGGCGGGGTCTGGAACGCGTACTCGCACATACGTACGGCCAGGGCTCGGGTACATGGAGAGGCCATGGACGGCAGCAACGGCGTCCTGTTCATCTAAAGCCAACCGACTGGGTCGGAACAAAGAAACAGTGTCGTGTTCATGGGGAGGCAACGGAATTCGTCATTTTCATCGGGAGGCAACGAAATATGTTGTGTTCATCAGGAGCCAACCGGCTTGGACGAAACAGCCAAAACGAGGTCTGGCGTACCGCAGAACGGAGGAAACATGCCTTCTGTTCGACCATGTACGGTCGAAACGGGGTCCTGTTCATTGGGAAGGGTCTGGCGTACAGTAGAATGGAGGAAACAGCCTTCTGTTCGTCCGTGTACGGTCAATATGGGGTCCTGTTCATCGGGAAGGGTTCGACGTACCACAAAACAGAGGAAACGGACTTGTGTTCGACCTCCTACAGTCGAAACGGGGTCCAGTTGATCTGGAGGGGTGTGGCGTATCACAAAATGGAGGAAACAGACTTCTCTTCGAACTCCTACGGTCAAAATGGGGGTCCTGTTCATCGGGAGGGGTGTGGCGTACCGCAAAATGGGACTACACAAGCTACTATTCATCCGCCGTCTACTGCCTCGTTCCAGCCCCCACGGGCTAATTTTCATCCACCGTCGACCTCCTCCAGCCTCCACCTGCGACTGTTCATCCACGGCGTCTCCCTTCTACCTCCACGGGCTCCTATTCATCCAGCCTTCACCACACCTCCACCGGCTACTGTTCTACCACCCCTCCATCGGCTACTGTTGATATAGCCCTCCGTTGGGTACTGTTCAACCAGCCCTCCACGGGGTCCTGTTCATCTACCGCTAACCGGCTCGATTAGGGTCATGTTCATCCAGCGGCAACGGCCTCTAGCTACTACCACGGGGTCCTGTTCATCCAACCCTCGGCCAGCAACACTCACTGTTCATCAAGAGGCAGTAGGTTTGATCAACTTCAGTTAGTAGCAGTGGTGAAGGAATCGCCTGATCGAGTTCAGTTAACAGCCAGAGCAATCGATTGCTCGGGTTCAGTAACGCTTAGCCTGTAGTGCAATCGCTCGGGTTTAGTAACTCGAGTTCAGTTAGAGCCCAACGCCTCGCACCCACACGCGTACGTGTACGAGAGAAACGCCCAATCGCTCCGTGCATCGCTCGACCTCGACCATCCATCGTAACCGGGAACTCCCCGATATTTTCCTCGCCCTCGCTTCTACCACGGTTTTTTCTGTCATGGACGGCCCAAAGAACTTCATGCAGCTACGTCTCTGGCCTGCCCAGGACGAAAAGCCCATTATCTGTAATGATTTTTTTATCATAGAAGTAGGAACCCATCACATCTATGATGATACCCGATTTTTTTCACAATTATCGTCATAGAAGTGTCATAAGCATGACGAAAAAAAAAATTTGTTCGGCCCAAAATGTCACGGATGTGTCTTTTTTTTGTAGTGTTAGTCCTTACTTATATCTTGTGTGCTTGTTTACTTACATACTTGGTGTTACTTGCTTACTTTGCTTAGCTCTTAGCATCTTACCTGCAATTGTTAGGCTCACTTTCATATTTCACATTATTGCCTAAAATTGCAAAGTAACAATTAAAATTTGTAATTGTACCTATTCACACCCCTCTAGGTCCATTTCGATCCTTTCAATTGGTATCAGAGCCTCGTTCTCTATTCTTGTGGCTTAACCGCCCTAGAGCGGGATAAACCCCGATGGAACTCCCCTTGTTGTAGATCCAAAGTATAAAGGCACAGCTTCTACCGAAGACAAGTCCTTTACTTCTAAGGATATGGAACGGTCCCTTGCTAGGCAAAAAGAGGAGCATGACGCTTCTCTTGAGGCCTTGGTCCAAATGAGATTAGCCACATTAACCTCGATGCTTGCACCTCTTTCGGGTGGTGCGGCCTCGAGGCCAACTATGCCTAGTCCGACACTTGGCAAACAACCTCCTAGTAATGAACACTCCAGTGTTCCTTGGCTTTATCCAAGACCTCAAATATAAAAACGAAAGTATAAACCTCGGGGCAAACTGCTACTCTTGAGCTTGCGTTGGTTTTTCCCTTGAAGAGGAAAGGGTGATGCAGCAAAGTAGAGTAAGTACTTCTATTAGTTTGAGAACCAAGGTATCAATCCAGTAGGAGATTACGCACAAATCGGCAAATACCCGCACAAACAATCAAACAACTTGCACCCAACGCTATAAAGGGGTTGTCAATCCCTTCATGGTTATTTGCAAAAGTGAGATCCGATAGAGATATATGAACTAGTAAAGTAAATATTTTTGGGTTTTTGGTTTATAAATTGAAAAATAAAAGATTGCAAAATAGTAGATCGAAAACTTATAAGATGTAAAATAGACCCGGGTCCATAGTTTCACTAGAGGCTTCTCTCATGATAGCAAATATTACAGTGGGTGAACAAATTATTGTCAAGCAATTGATAGAAGAGAAAATAATTATTACGATATCTAAGGAAACGATCATGAATATAGGCATCATATCCGTATCAAGTAGACCGACTCCTGCCTGCATCTACTACTATTACTCCACACATCGACCAAAACAATTCTGCATCTAGAGTATTAAGTTCATAAGAACAGAGTAACGCATTAAGCAAGATGGCATGATATAGTGGAATTAACTCAAGAAATATGATGAAAACCCCATATTGTTATCCTCGATGGCAACAATACAATACATGTCATGTTCCCTACTGTCACTGGGATTGAGCACCTCAAGATTGAACCCAAAGCAAAGCACTTCTCCCATTGCAAGAAAAACCAATCTAATTGGCCAAACCAAACCGATAGTTCGAAGAGAATTACTAAGATATTAAATCATTCATATAAGAATTCAGAAGAAACTCAAATATTATTCATAGATAATCTGGTCACAAACCCACAATTCATCGCATCTTGACAAACACACCGCAAAAGAATATTACATCGGATGGATCTCCAAGAACATGGAGGAGAACATGGTATTGAGCATCAAAGAGAGAGAACAGGCCATCTAGCTACTAGCTATGGACCCGTAGGTCTGTGGTAAACAACTCATCGGAAGGGCAATGGTGTTGATGTAGATGCCCTTCGTGGTCGAATCTACCTCCGGTGGAGTACCAGAAAAGGCCTCCAGATGGCATCTCGCGAGAACAGAAGGTTACGGCATCGAGAATGTGGTTTCGATAGATGTTTTGATGTTTCTGGAATATTTGGGAATTTATAGGTGAAAGAAGTAGGTCAGGGGGGTCTGGGAGCCCCACAAGGTAGGTGCGCGCCCTACCCCCCAGGGCGCGTCCTCCACCCTGGTGGCCGCCTCGAGGCTCCCCTGGCGTGTACTCCAGGTCCTCTGGATGCCTTCTGGTCCAAGAAAACTCCTCGTAAAGTTTCATTCCATTTAGACTCCGTTTGATATTCCTTTTCCGCGAAACTCAAAAACAAGGAAAAACATAAATTGGCACTCGGCTATGGGTTAATAGGTTAGTCCCAAAAATCATATAAAATAGCATATTAATGCATATAAAACATCCAAAAAAGGTAATAACATGGAATAATAAAAAATTATAGATATATTGGAGACGTATCAAGCATCCCCAAGCTTAATTCCTGCTTGTCCTCGAGTAGGTAAATGATAAAAATAGAATTTTTGATGTGGAATGCTCCTAACATATTTGTCAAGGCAATTATTCTTTAATGTGGTATGAAAGTTTAGATCTGTAAGTTTCAAACAAAAGTTTATGTTGACATGAGAACAGTAATATTTCAAGCATACTAGATAGTAAATCATCAAGCTTCAAAAATAACATGGCTGAAAAAAGTTATCCCTACAAAATCATAGTCTTATTATGCTCCCTCTTCTCAGCACAAGGTAATCATGTCCACCCCAGTGTCAGCCAAGCAATTGGTTCATACTTTTTAACATGCTTCAGCCTTTTCAAGTTTTCACACAATATATGAGCGCGAGCCATGGATATAGCACGAAGGGTGGAATAGAAGGTGGTAATAGACAAAAGTGTGGAGAAAGACTCACATCAACTCGGCAAATCAATGGACTATGGAGATGTCCATCAATTGATATCAATGTGAGCGAGTAGGGATTGCCATGTAACTGATACACTAGAGCTATAGTATGAAAGCTCAAAAGGAAAACTAGTGGGTGTGCATCAACTTGCTTGCTCATGAAGACATAGGGCATTTGAGGAAGCCCATCATTAGAATATACAAGCCAAGTTCTACAACGAAAATTCCCACTAGTATATGAAAGTGACAACATAGGAGACTCTCTATCATGAAGAACATGGTGCTATTTTGAAGCACAAGTGTGGAAAAAAGATAGTAACATTGTCCCTTCTCTCTTTTTCTCTCAATTTTTTTATTTTGGGCTCTTTGGCCTCTTTTTTTTGGTGGGCTTCTTTGGCCTCTTTTGTTTATTTGGGCTTCATTGGCCTCTTTTATTTTTGATAACCTCACATGGGACAATGTTCTAATAATGATGATCATCACACTTTTATTTACTTACAACTCGATATTACAACTCGATATTACAACTCGATACTAGAACAAAGATATGACTCTATATGAATGCCTCCGGCGGTGTACCGGGATGTGCAATGACCAAGAGTGACATGTATATAAGGAAATATGAACGGTGGCCTTGCCACAAATACTATGTTAACTATATGGTCATGCAAAGCAATATGACAATGAAGATGCGTGTCATAATAAACGGAGTTACATGGCAATATATCTCGGAATGGCTATGGAAATGCCATAATAGGTAGGTATGGTGGCTGTTTTGAGGAAGGTATAAGGATGGTTTTATGCCCTGGCGAAAGTTGCCCGGCAATAGAGTCGCTAGCAAGGTGGAAGGGTGAGAGTGCGTATAATCCATGGACTCAACATTAGTCATCGATGTTTTTGCGAATGATTAGACCTATCTTTTTGCGAATGTGTTTGACTGATGTGCTTAAAACAAATCCTTATGCCAAGTATACGAAATATATTATTACCAACAAAAGAAAGATACCTGAAGTAGAAATATCCACCATGCTTGCCAATTACACTTTTGAGGGTGGAGTGCCTAAGAAATTAGGAGATCCAGGAGTACCTACTATACCTTGCTCCATTAAGAAAAACTATGTTTAAACTGCTTTGTTTGATCTTGGAGCCGGTGTTAGTGTTATGCCTCTCTCTTTATATCGTAGACTTGACTTGAGTAAGTTGACACCTACTGAAATATCTTTGCAAATGGCTGATCAATCAACTGCTATACCTGTCGGTATTTGTGAGGATGTGCATGTGGTAGTTGCAAATGTTACTATTCTAACGAACTTTGTTATACTTGATATTCCCGAGGATGATAGTATGTCTATTATTCTTGGAAGACCTTTTTTGAATACTACAGGGGTTGTTATTGATTGCAACAAATGCAATGTCACTTTTCGTGTCAATGGTAATGAGCATATGGTATGGTTTCCAAGGAAATAACCTCAGGTTTTTAGTATCAACTATATTGGAAAAACTTCAACTATTACTATTGGAGGTTGTGAGTTTCCTATTCCTACTATCAAGAAGGCTTATGACATACTTATTGTTGGGGACATACATATCCCCATTGAGGTAACATAGTGTTATTCGAAAATTCTCCGGTTTCATGTTACTTGGAAAGAGTTTATTAACAAGACCTGATCAACCTTGTTAATAGATTCCTTTTGATGAACATGGGATATGTGAATCTAGATAGCACAAACCTTCTGTACCCTCCTTTTACTTTCTGTTAATTAGGTTAAATAAAATAAAAATAGCATTATCTGTCTGTTTCCAAACTTATCCATGCAAAAAATAATATATCCCAAAAATACAAGTTCTCCAAATGTCGTGAAAATGAAATATGATTTTTTCTAGAATATTTAAGAAAATATGGCACTGAACACACAGCGAGGGGAGCCAGCACGTGGCCTCGAGGGCACAGGGCGCGCCCCCCTGCCTCGAGGGCCCCACGTGGCCACCCTCCACTTATCCTTTCACCCATGCTCTTCTTCTTCCTCCCAAAAAAATCCCCAACCAGCTCAAACCCGAGTTCTAGCTCATTTTGCTGCCATTTTCTATCTCCTTGCTCAAAGCACAATTCACTAAACTGTTTGGGGAGATTGTTGCTTGGTTGGTGACCCCTCCATTGGTCAAATTAGTTTTTGTTCTAGTGCTTTATTTGTTGCAAATTTGTGCTGCTGTGGTGACCTTGTTCTTGAGCTTGCATGTCAAATTTTCTTGGTCCCAAGTAGTTCTAATGTATGATATAGCTTCTAGGCACTTATAGGAGTTGTTGCTATCATTCTTGTTGAGTTTGGTTAACTTTTATTATGAGTTACTAAAAAGTTCTGAAAATTTCAGAAAAATGTCTAGGAAAAACTTCCAAGGTGGTCCTTCAAGGAAGCAAGGACCAAGGCTCGCGTTCCGTGAGCCGGATGATGAACCACCGAGGGATGTTGATGTGCGGCCTTTTGAATGGCCGTCGGATGAATTTATGACTCAAGCGGGCATCAAAGATGAATTTTACGCATATGTGCGTAATGCTGACCTCGAGGGCTTCATGCAAGATAAGTGCCTCCAATACCGTGGCTTGATTGATAGCTTTGTGAGAAGGTTTAAATTTTCATCTTCACGTAATTCTCACACTGTCTTGTTTGATCTATATGATAAATCTTATACCATGGACTTAGAGGATTTTAATGAAGCCTACAAGCTCCCACAGTGGGGCAGTATGAGTGATCCTCGTAAATCTGAATTTAGAGAATTCCTAGCTAGTATTACTGTAGGGGAATCCAGGGACATCATACAAGCCACCATTATGGAGCAACTGTTGCACGTAGGCTACACCATAATGGTGGCTTGTATTTATGTGCAACAGTTGCTCCTAAATTATATTGCCTATCTCCTAGTATAGCACTCCCCCGCATCGTGCCTTCCCCCAGCCAGATCCATGGCCATCGATGTTTTACTCTATGAAGACGTGCGTGCGGGCACAGCCTCACCAGAGGCCGATTTGGGCCACTGTTACCTGGGCCCGACCCCACTGTTAATTAGGGAAGCCATAATTAGTTAGGCCAAAACCCCCTAATTAAGCTATTTAAATTTAGTCAAGGAATTCTTAATTAAATGAGTTAGTGACTATTGGGACCCACGTATAGTGTTTTGACTAGTCAAAATACTGACTGGGTGAACCTAGCTCCCTAGCCCCACATGTCATTGACTGTGGCTAGCCCACTACTATTAAATAATAGTATTTCTCTCAAAATTCAAATTAATAAATAAATTCAGAATATTGTTAAATCTTTGGAAAATCATATAAAATAATCCGTAACTCAAATGAAAATACTTTGTACATGAAAGTTGCTTAGAACGACGAGACGAATCCGAATGCGCTCTCCGTTCATCTGTCACACACCCCTAGCATAGAGAACATGCAACTGTACCCTTCGTTTCATCTGTCCGAAAATGCCTAACACTGGGAATACTTTACCAGATGATTCCTCAGTATCGCCTAGTACTGTGTTCTGGCACACCTAGCGCCGTTTATTGCCATGTAATGCATCATCATGCATCTGTTTGCATTGTATTTATTGTTTCTTCCCCCTCTTCTCTCAAGTAGACTTTGAGACTAATGCCACCGCTGCCCGGATCGACTACGGTGTTGACCACCCATCCTTCTCTGTCGAGCTTCTAGGCAAGCAAACCCCCTTTGATCAACCAGATACTGCCCACTCTCTTCTCTCGTATTGTTGCATTAGGTTTGCTACTGTTGTTGATTCGATAGCTCCTATTCTATTGCATAGCCAGTCATTGTTGCTACCACTGTTGATACCTTTACCTGCTATCCTAAATGCTTAGTATAGGATGCTAGTATTCCATCAGTGGCCATACATTCTTGTCCGTCTGTTATGCTATACTATCGGGTCGTGATCACTTCGGGAGGTGATCACGGGTGTATACTACATACATGCTATACATGTTACATGATGTGACTAAAGTTGGGTCGGCTCGTAGAGTACCCGCAAGTGATTCAGATGTGGGGGCTGAAAGGACAGGTGGTTCCATCCAGGTAGTGGTGGGCCTGGGTTCCCGACGGCCCCCCGAGTGATTCTTTGTCGCGGAGAGACAGGGTAGGCTGAGACACCCAGTAGAGAGGTGGCCTGGTCCCTAGTCGTTGTCCGCAGTTATTTCATGATAACACGCTTAACGAGTTTGGATATTTGATCTGACTTGGGTCATTGGCCTTATACACACTAACTGCCACGCGGGACAAGATATGAGCAACCGGCGTCGTAGTATCACCTGAATCCTTCGGACATCAGCGACTGAGCGGCGCATGCCTGATATGTCTCCTACGCATCTATAATTTTTTATTGTTCCATGCTGTTATATTATAATTCTTGGATGTTTTACAATCATTTTATAATCATTTTATATAATTTTTTGGGACTAACCTATTAACATAGTGTGCGCTGCCAGTTGCTGTTTTTGCTTGTTTTTACATCGTAGAAAATCAATACGAAACGGAGTCCAAATGCAACGAAAAGTTTTGTGCATTTTTTGGGGACCAAAAGACATTTGGTGGGCCAGAGAAGCTCTTGGGGGTGCCCCGAGGGGGGTACAACCCACGATGCCGCACTTGGGCCCCCAGGTGCGCCCATGTGGGTTGTGCCCACCTTGATGACCTCCTGCATCGCTTCTTCGCTCTATAAATACTCCAATATTCCAGAAACCCTAGAGGAGTCGACAAAATTTTATTCCAGCCACCACATGTTTGAGAACCACGAGATCCAATTTAGAGCCCTTTTCCGGCACTCCGCCGAAGGGGAACACGATCACGGAGGGGTTCATCATCCTCATTGGTGCCTCTCCGATGATGCGTGAGTAGTTTACCATAGACCTACGGGTTTGTAGGGAGTAGCTAGTGATAACCCACAAGTGTATGGGATCGCAACAGTTTTCGAGGGTAAAGTATTAAACCCAAATTTGTTGATTCGACACAAGGGGAGCCAAAGAATACTCTTAAGTATTAGCAGTTGAGTTGTCAATTCAACCACACCTGGACACTTAGTATCTGCAGCAAGATAGTTTAGTAGCAAAGTAATATGATAGTGGTAGTAGCAGCAATAAAAGTAAAGATAGTATTTTTGTAGTTTTTGTGATAATATCAACGGAAAAGTAAATAGCAACTAGCAATATAGGTAAAGCTCGTAGGCATTGGATCGGTGATGGGAAATTACGTCGGATGCAATTCATCATGTAGAAGTTATAACCTAGGGTGACGCAGAACTAGTTGTAGTTCATCAATGCAATGTAGGCATGTATTCCGAATATAGTCATGCGTGCTTTTGGAAAAGAACTTGCATGACATCTTTTGTCCTAGCCTCCCGTGGCAGCGAGGTCCTATTGGAAACTAAGGGATATTAAGGCCTCCTCTTAATAGAGTACCGGACCAAAGCATTAACACATAGTGAATACATGAACTCCTAAAACTATGGTCATCACCGGGAGTGGTCCCGATTATTGTCACTTCGGTGTTGCCGGATCATAACACATAGTAGGTGACTATAGACTTGTAAGATAGGATCAAGAACACACATATATTCATGAAAACATAATAGGTTCAGATCTGAAATCATGGCACTCGGGCCCTAGTGATAAGCATTAAGCATAGCAAAGTCATAGCAACATCAATCTCAGAACATAATGGATACTAGGGATCAAACCCTAACAAAACTAACTTGATTGCATGATAGATCCCATCCAACCCATCACCGTCCAGCAAGCCTACGATGGAATTACTCACACACGGCGGTGAGCATCATGGAATTGGTGATGGAGGAAGGTTGATGATGACGATGGCGACGATGTCCACTCTCCGGAGCCCCAAACGGACTCCAAATCAGCCCTCCCGAGAGAGATAAGGTTGATGATGACGATGGCGGCGGCTCCGTCTCGTAAAACGCGATAATTCTTTCTCCTTGATTTTTTTCTCCACGAAATGGAATATATGGGACCTGGGGATACGTCGGTGTGGCATCGGGGTGCCCTCGAGGCGGGGGGCGCGCCCCCACCCTTGAGGACAGCCCGTGGGCCCCCAGGTGTGGATCTTCTTGCAGGTATTTTTTATATTTTCTTAAATAATTCTCCGTTGATTTTCAGGCAATTCCGAGAACTTTTTATTTCTACACAAAAACAACACCAAGGCAATTCTGCTGAAAATAGCGTCAGTCCGGGTTAGTTCCATTCAAATCATGCAAGTTAGAGTCCAAAACAAAGGCAAAAGTGTTTGGCAAAGTAGATACGTTGGAGACGTATCAACTCCCCCAAGCTTAAACCTTTGCTTGTCCTCAAGCAATTCAGTTGATAAACTGAAAGTGACAAAGAAAAACTTTGACAAACTCTGTTTGCTCTTGCTGTTGTAAATATGTAAGCTAGCATTCAGGTTTTCAACAAGATCATGAACTAACCACATTCACAATTACTTTCAGGTCTCAAGACTACTCACATCAATGGCACAATCAACTAGCGAGCAATAATAATAAACCTCGGATGACAACACTTCTCAACACAATCATGATATGATATGACATGATGGTATCTCGCTAGCCCTTTATGAGACAACAAAACATAAATGCAGAGCACCTTTAATGATCAAGGACTGACTAGACATTGTAATTCATGGTAAAAGAGATCCAGTCATGATCATACTCTATGCAAATTAATAGTAATACATGCAAAAACAGAGGTGCTCTCCTACTCGTGCTCTTTGATAAGAGGATGACGATCTACATAAAAGTAAATAGATAGGCCCTTTGCAGAGGGAAGCATGGATTTGTAGAGGTGCCAGAGCTCGATTTTTCAATAGAGATTGAATAACATTTTGAGCGGTATACCTTCATTATCAACATAACAACTAAGAATCTTTATATCTTCCATGCTACACACATTATAGGCGGTTCCCAAACAGAATGGTAAAGTTTATACTCCCCCAACCACCAACAAGCACACTCCACGGCCAGCCGAATCCACGGGTTACCGTCCAAACAAGCAACAACCCTGGGGGTGTTTTGTTTAATTATTATGATTTTGAGCATGGGACTGGGCATCCCGGTTACCAGCCATTTTCTCGTGAATGATGAGCGGAGTCCACTCATCGTGAGAATAACCCACCTAGCATGGAATATATAGACAACCCTAGTTGATACATGAGCTGTTCGAGCATACAAAACAGAATTTCATTTGAAGGCTTAGAGTTTGGCACATACAAATTTACTTGGAACGGCAGGTAAATACCACATATAGGAAGGTATGGTGTACTCATATGGAATAACTTTAGGGTTTATGGAAGTGGATGCACAAGCAGTATTCCCGCTTAGTATAGGTGAAGGCTAGAAAGAGACTGGGAAGCGACCAGCTAGAGAGCAACAACGGTCATGAATATGCATTAAAATTAATCAACAATGAATGCACACATGAGTAGGATATAAATCACCATGAACATAAATATCATGAAGGCTATGTTGATTTGTTTCAACTACATGCGTGAACATGTGCCAAGTCAAGTCACTTAAATCGTTCAGAGGAGGATACCACCCATCATGCCACATCACAACCATTTTAATATCATGTTGGCACGCAGGATAGACCATTATAAACTCTCAGCTAATTAAGCATGGCATAAGCAGCTATGATCTCTAATTGTCATTGCAAACATGTTTCATTCATAACAAGATGAATCAAGAACGACGAGCAATCATATTTACAAAAACAAGAGAGGTCGAGTTCATACCAGCTTTTCTTATCTCAATTAGTTCATCATATATCATCCTTATTGCCTTTCACTCGCACGGCCGAACGGTGTGGAAAATACTAATAGTGCACGTGCATTGGACTATGCTGGAATCTGCAGGCATTTTAATACAAGAGAGAAGACAAGGTAATATGGCTCAAGGTTAAATCAATCAACAAAGCATATGAGAGCCACTAAGCATTTTCATCATGGTCTTCTACTCTTAACCCCTAAAGAAAAGAAACTATTTACACGGGAAAGCTCCCAACAAGCAAAAGAAGAACGAGAAATCTTTTTTGTTTTCATTTTTAGTTAGTACTACAAGCAACGAAAATAAACTAGCTAGAAGCTACAACTAATTTTTTTATGGGTTTTTCTATCACACAAGAAAAAGACTAAGAAAAAGAAATTTAAACTAAGCATGGATGGTACAGTGAAAGAGTGTGAGCACCGACAACTAGAATAAGTGTGAACTTGAATGTAAGTTTGTGAGAAACACGTACTCCCCCAAGCTTAGGGTTTTGTCCTAAGTTGGTCTATGGACAGTACTGGCCTAACGGATATCCAAAGTTGTAGTTGGGGTCGTACTGGGATGCGGCAGATGCTGCCTGCTGAGCTGCAGCTCGAAGGCGGTTTGCCTCCGTCATGTTGTAATGGGCATTCGCCTCCTCCATGGTTATAGTGTATCTCACCTTTTCCTGAAAGTTAAACAAAGTAGGGGCAGGAAGAACAATAGGGATGGCATGTTGACGGTTTGATTATCCCACTCTATTAACCGGTGACTAGCCATAGCATTACAGTCTAAATAAGCATCAGGTAAAGGGTCATCATAAGGGTACACAGACACACCAAGATAGCGGGCTATGCGAGTAGCATAGATCCCACCAAATAAATCTCCATTCGAACCATTATGGTGTAGCCTACGTGCAACAGTTGCTCCTAAATTATATTGCCTATCTCCTAGTACAGCACTCCTGAGAATGCTAAGATCAGGGACACACATGTGACAAGCCTCATCTTTACCATTTATGCATCTACCGGTAAAGAGAGCAAAGTAATGAATAGAAGGAAAATGTATGCTCCCCGTGGTGGCTTGTATGATGTCCCTGGATTCCCCTACAGTAATACTAGCTAGGAATTCTCTAAATTCAGATTTACGAGGATCACTCATACTGCCCCACTGTGGGAGCTTGTAGGCTTCATTAAAATCCTCTAAGTCCATGGTATAAGATTTATCATATAGATCAAACAAGACAGTGTGAGAATTACGTGAAGATGAAAATTTAAACCCTTCTCACAAAGCTATCAGTCAAGCCACGGTATTGGAGGCACTTATCTTGCATGAAGCCCTCGAGGTCAGCATTACGCACATATGCGTAAAATTCATCTTTGATGCCCGCTTGAGTCATAAATTCATCCGACGGCCATTCAAAAGGCCGCACATCAGCATCCCTCGGTGGTTCATCATCCGGCTCACGGAACGCGAGCCTTGGTCCTTGCTTCCTTGAAGGACCACCTTGGAAGTTTTTCCTAGACATTTTTCTGAAATTTTCAGAACTTTTTAGTAACTCATAATAAAAGTTAACCAAACTCAACAAGAATGATAGCAACAACTCCTATAAGTGCCTAGAAGCTATATCATGCATTAGAACTACTTGGGACAAAGAAAATTTGACATGCAAGCTCAAGAACAAGGTCACCACAGCAGCACAAATTTGCAACAAATAAAGCACTAGAACAAAAACTAATTTGACCAATGGAGGGGTCAACAACCAAGCAACAATCTCCCCAAACAGTTTAGTGAATGGTGCTTTGAGCAAGGAGATCAAAAATGGCAGCAAAATGAGCTAGAACTCGGGTTTGAGCTGTTTGGGGATTTTTTTGTGAGGAAGAAGAAGAGCATGGGTGAAAGGATAAGTGGAGGGGGGCCA
The DNA here is from genome assembly GCA_902687465.1 of Secale cereale. NCBI lineage: Eukaryota > Viridiplantae > Streptophyta > Magnoliopsida > Poales > Poaceae > Secale > Secale cereale. The sequence goes on from LR738709.1 coordinate 271,553,531, forward strand.
CGTGGGGCCCTCGAGGCAGGGGGGCGCGCCCTGTGCCCTCGAGGCCACGTGCTGGCTCCCCTCGCTGTGTGTTCAGTGCCATATTTTCTTAAATATTCTAGAAAAAATCATATTTCATTTTCACGACATTTGGAGAACTTTTATTTTTGGGATATATTATTTTTTGCATGGATAAGTTTGGAAACAGACAGATAATGCTATTTTTATTTTATTTAACCTAATTAACAGAAAGTAAAAGGAGGGTACAGAAGGTTTGTGCTATCTAGATTCACCTATCCCATGTTCATCAAAAGGAATCTATTAACAAGGTTGATCAGGTCTTGTTAATAAACTCTTTCCAAGTAACATGAAACCGGAGAATTTTCGAATAACACCATGTTACCTCAATGGGGATATGTATGTCCCCAACAATAAGTATGTCATAAGCCTTCTTGATAGTAGGAATAGGAAACTCACAACCTCCAATAGTAATAGTTGAAGTTTTTCCAATATAGTTGATACTAAAAACCTGAGGTTATTTCCTTGGAAACCATACCGTATGCTCATTACCATTGACACGAAAAGTGACATTGCCTTTGTTGCAATCAATAACAGCCCCTGTAGTATTCAAAAAAGGTCTTCCAAGAATAATAGACATACTATCATCCTCGGGAATATCAAGTATAACAAAGTTCGTTAGAATAGTAACATTTGCAACTACCACATGCACATCCTCACAAATACCGACAGGTATAGCACTTGATTGATCAGCCATTTGCAAAGATATTTCAGTAGGTGTCAACTTACTCAAGTCAAGTCTACGATATAAAGAGAGAGGCATAACACTAACACCGGCTCCAAGATCTAACAAAGCAGTTTAAACATAGTTTCTCTTAATGGAGCAAGGTATAGTAGGTACTCCTGGATCTCCTAATTTCTTAGGCACTCCACCCTCAAAAGTGTAATTGGCAAGCATGGTGGAGATTTCTACTTCAGGTATCTTTCTTTTTTTGGTAATAATATCTTTCGTATACTTGGCATAAGGATTTGTTTTAAGCACATCAGTCAAACACATTCGCAAAAAGATAGGTCTAATCATTTCAACGAAGCGCTCAAAATCCTCATCATCCTTTTTCTTGGATGGCTTCAGAGGAAAAGGCATGGATTTGTGAACCCAGGGTTCTCTTTCCCTACCGTGCTTCCTAGCAACAAAGTCTTTCTTATCATAACGTTGATTCTTTAAATGTGGGTTATCAAGATCAACATCAGGTTCAGTCTCTACATCATTATCATTGCTAGGTTGAGCATCATCATGAACATCATCATTAATATTATCACTAGTTTCATGTTCATTACTGTATTGTGTCTCAGCATCGGAAACAGATATATCATTGGGATTTTCAGGTGCGGGAGCTACAGGTTCACTAGAAGCATGCAAATTCCAATCATTTTTCTTTTTCTTCTTCTTAGAAGAACTAGGTACATCTAAATTAGCTCTCTGAGAATCTTGCTCAATTCTCTTAGGGTGGCCTTCAGGATACAGAGGTTCCTGAGTCATTTTACCACCTCTAGTAGCAACTCTAACAGCATAGTCATTATTCTTACTATTTAATTCATTGAGCAAATGATTCTGAGCCTTAAGTACTTGTTCTACTTGAGTGGTAACCATAGAAGCATGTATACTAATAAGTTGCAGTTCATCCTTAGCATTAGACAGATTATCACTCAAGCGTTCAATCATATGAGCATTGTGTTGTAATTGTCTACCAACATAAGCATTGAAGTTTTCTTGTTTCACAATGAATTTGTCAAACTCATCTAAGCATTGGCTAGCAGACTTATAACGAGGAATATCACCTTCATCAAATCTATAAAGAGAATTTACCTTTACTACCTGTGTCGGGTTATCAAGACCATGTATTTCTTCAATAGGCGGTAAATTCTTAACATCTTCAGCTTTAATACCTTTTTCTTTCATAGATTTCTTTGCCTCTTACATGTCTTCAGGACTGAGAAATAGAACACCTCTTTTCTTCGGAGTTGGCTTAGGGGCTGGTTCAGGAAGTGTCCAAACTTTCATTGGCGAGCATATTATTCAATAGTAATTCAGCTTGTTCAACTATTCTTTCCCTAAAAACACAACCAGTACAACTATCCAGGTGGTCTCTGGAAGCATCGGTTAGTCCATTATAAAAGACATCAAGTATATCATGCATCTCAAGAGGATGATCAGGCAAAGCATTAAGTAACAAGAGAAGCCTCCCCCAAGCTTGTGGGAGACTCTCTTCTTCAGTTTGAGCAAAGTTATAAATTTCCCGTAAGGCAGCTTGTTTCTTATGAGCGGGAAAATATTTAGCAGAAAAGTAATACATCATATCCTTGGGACTACACACACAACCAGGATCAAGAGAATTAAACCAAGTCTTAGCATGACCCTTTAACGAGAACGGAAATAGCTTAAGGATATAGTAGTAACAAATCTTTTCATCATTGGTAAACAGGGTGGCTATATCATTGAACTTAGTAAGATGTGCCACAACAGTTTCGGACTCCTAGCCATGGAAAGGATGAGATACAACAAAAGTAATTAACTCAGGATCAACAGAGAATTCATAATCCTTATGAGTAACACATATAGGTGAAGTAGCAAAAGCAGGGTCATGTTTCATTCTAGCATTCAAAGATTTTTCTTTCAGCTTAGCTAATAACTTCTTAAGATCATATCTATCATTGCAAGGAAGAAAGTCTCTAGCGGTTTCTTCATCCATTACATAACCCTCCGGCACAACAAGCAATTCATATCTATTGGGAGTAGTTTCATCATCACTTTCATAATATCATCAACATTTGCACTCTCCCTAACAATAGCAATTTGTTCATCTAGAAATTCACCTAGTGGCACAGTATCAGGCATAGAGGTAGTTTCATCATACATAGCAGACTTTGAGACTAACATCACCGCTTCCCGGATCGACTATGGTGTTGACCACCCATCCTTCTCTGTCGAGCTTATAGGCAAGCAAACCCCCTTTGATCAACCAGATATTGCCCACTCTCTTCTCTCGTATTGTTGCATTAGGTTTGCTACTGTTGTTGATTCGATAGCTCCTATTCTATTGCATAGCCAGTCATTGTTGCTACCACTGTTGATACCTTTACCTGCTATCCTAAATGCTTACTATAGGATGCTAGTATTCCATCAGTGGCCATACATTCTTGTCCGTCTGTTATGCTATACTATCGGGTCGTGATCACTTCGGGAGGTGATCACGGGTGTATACTACATACATGCTATACATGTTACATGATGTGACTAAAGTTGGGTCGGCTCGTAGAGTACCCGCAAGTGATTCAGGTGTGGGGGCTGAAAGGACAGGTGGTTCCATCCAGGTAGTGGTGGGCCTGGGTTCCCGACGGACCCCCGAGTGATTCTTTGTCGCGGAGCGACAGGGTAGGCTGAGACACCCAGTAGAGAGGTGGCCTGGTCCCTAGTCGTTGTTCGCGGTTATTTCATGATAACACGCTTAACGAGTTTGGATATTTGATCTCAGTTGGGTCGTTGGCCTTATACATACTAACTGCCACGCGGGACAAGATATGAGCAACCGGCGTCGTAGTATCACCCGAAGCCTTCGGACATCAGCGACTGAGCGGCGCATGCCTGATATGTCTCCTACGCATCTATAATTTTTTATTGTTCCATGCTGTTATATTATAATTCTTGGATGTTCTACAATCATTTTATAATCATTTTATATAATTTTTTGGGACTAACCTATTAACATAGTGTGCACTACCAGTTGCTGTTTTTGCTTGTTTTTACATCGTAGAAAATCAATACGAAACGGAGTCCAAATGCAACGAAAAGTTTTGTGCATTTTTTGGGGACCAAAAGACATTTGGTGGGCCAGAGAAGCTCTTGGGGTGCCCCGAGGGGGGTACAACCCACGAGGCCGCACTTGGGCCCCCAGGTGGGTTGTGCCCACCTTGATGACCTCCCGCATCGCTTCTTCGCTCTATAAATACTCCAATATTCCAGAAACCCTAGAGGAGTCGACAAAATTTTATTCCAGCCACCACATGTTTGAGAACCACGAGATCCAATCTAGAGCCCTTTTCCGGCACTCCGCCGAAGGGGAACACGATCACGGAGGGGGTTCATCATCCTCATTGGTGCCTCTCCGATGATGCGTGAGTAGTTTACCATAGACCTACGGGTTTGTAGGGAGTAGCTAGTGATAACCCACAAGTGTATGGGATCGCAACAGTTTTCGAGGGTAATGTATTAAACCCAAATTTGTTGATTCGACACAAGGGGAGCCAAAGAATACTCTTAAGTAATAGCAGTTGAGTTGTCAATTCAACCACACCTGAACACTTAGTATCTGCAACAAGATAGTTTAGTAGCAAAGTAATATGATAGTGGTAGTAGCAGCAATAAAAGTAAAGATAGTATTTTTGTAGTTTTTGTGATAATATCAACGGAAAAGTAAATAGCAACTAGCAATATAGGTAAAGCTCGTAGGCATTGGATCGGTGATGGGAAATTACGTCGGATGCAATTCATCATGTAGAAGTTATAACCTAGGGTGACACAGAACTAGCTCTAGTTAATCAATGCAATGTAGGCATGTATTCCGAATATAGTCATACGTGCTTTTGGAAAAGAACTTGCATGACATCTTTTGTCCTACCCTCCCGTGGCAGCGGGGTCCTATTGGAAACTAAGGGATATTAAGGCCTCCTCTTAATAGAGTACCGAACCAAAGCATTAAGACATAGTGAATACATGAACTCCTCAAACTATGGTCATCACCGGGAGTGGTCCCGATTATTGTCACTTCTGTGTTGCCGGATCATAACACATAGTAGGTGACTATAGACTTGCAAGATAGGATCAAGAACACACATATATTCATGAAAACATAATAGGTTCAGATCTGAAATCATGGCACTCGGGCCCTAGTGATAAGCATTAAGCATAGCAAAGTCATAGCAACATCAATCTCAGAACATAATGGATACTAGGGATCAAACCCTAACAAAACTAACTCGATTGCATGATAGATCCCATCCAACCCATCACCGTCCAGCAAGCCTACGATGGAATTACTCACACACGGCGGTGATCATCATGGAATTGGTGATGGAGGAAGGTTGATGATGACGATGGCGACGATGTCCACTCTCCGAAGCCCCGAACGGACTCCAGATCAGCCCTCCCGAGAGAGATAAGGGCTTGGCGGCGGCTCCGTCTCGTAAAACGCGATAATTCTTTCTCCTTGATTTTTTTTCTCCATGAAATGGAATATATGGGACCCGGGGATACGTCGGTGTGGCATCGGGGTGCCCTCGAGGCGGGGGGCGCGCCCCCCACCCTCGAGGACAGCCCGTGCGCCCCCAGGTGTGGATCTTCTTGCAGGTATTTTTTATATTTTCTTAAATAATTCTCCGTTGATTTTCAGGCAATTCCGAGAACTTTTTATTTCTACACAAAAACAACACCAAGGCAATTCTGCTGAAAATAGCGTCAGTCCGGGTTAGTTCCATTCAAATCATGCAAGTTAGAGTCCAAAACAAGGGCAAAAGTGTTTGGCAAAGTAGATACGTTGGAGACGTATCAACTCCCCCAAGCTTAAACCGTTGCTTGTCCTCAAGCAATTCAGTTGATAAACTGAAAGTGATAAAGAAAAACTTTGACAAACTCTGTTTGCTCTTGTTGTTGTAAATATGTAAGCTAGCATTCAGGTTTTCAACAAGATCATGAACTAACCACATTCACAATTACTTTCAGGTCTCAAGACTACTCACATCAATGGCATAATCAACTAGCGAGCAATAATAATAAACCTCGGATGACAACACTTCTCAACACAATCATGATATGATATGACAGGATGGTATCTCGCTAGCCCTTTCTGAGACAACAAAACATAAATGCAGAGCACCTTTAATGATCAAGGACTGACTAGACATTGTAATTCATGGCAAAAGAGATCCAGTCATGATCATACTCTATGCAAATTAATAGTAATACATGCAACGACAGAGGTGCTCTCCTACTCGTGCTCTTTGATAAGAGGATGACGATCTGCATAAAAGTAAATAGATAGGCCCTTTGCAGAGGGAAGCATGGATTTGTAGAGGTGCCAGAGCTCGATTTTTCAATAGAGATTGAATAACATTTTGAGCGGTATACCTTCATTGTCAACATAACAACTAAGAATCTTTATATCTTCCATGCTACACACATTATAGGCGGTTCCCAAACAGAATGGTAAAGTTTATACTCCCCCAACCACCAACAAGCACACTCCACGGCCAGCCGAATCCATGGGTTACCGTCCAAACAAGCAACAACCCTGGGGGTGTTTTGTTTAATTATTATGATTTTGAGCATGGGATTGGGCATCCCGGTTACCAGCCATTTTCTCGTGAATGATGAGCGGAGTCCACTCATCGTGAGAATAACCCACCTAGCATGGAATATATAGACAACCCTAGTTGATACATGAGCTGTTCGAGCATACAAAACAGAATTTCATTTGAAGGCTTAGAGTTTGGCACATACAAATTTACTTGGAACGGCAGGTAAATACCGCATATAGGAAGGTATGGTGTACTCATATGGAATAACTTTAGGGTTTATGGAAGTGGATGCACAAGCAGTATTCCCGCTTAGTATAGGTGAAGGCTAGAAAGAGACTGGGAAGCGACCAGCTAGAGAGCAACAACGGTCATGAACATGCATTAAAATTAATCAACAATGAATGCACACATGAGTAGGATATAAATCACCATGAACATAAATATCATGAAGGCTATGTTGATTTGTTTCAACTACATGCGTGAACATGTGCCAAGTCAAGTCACTTAAATCGTTCAGAGGAGGATACCACCCATCATGCCACATCACAACCATTTTAATATCATGTTGGCACGCAGGATAGACCATTATAAACTCTCAGCTAATTAAGCATGGCATAAGCAGCTATGATCTCTAATTGTCATTGCAAACATGTTTCATTCATAACAAGATGAATCAAGAACGACGAGCAATCATATTTACAAAAACAAGAGAGGTCGAGTTCATACCAGCTTTTCTTATCTCAATTAGTTCATCATATATCATCCTTATTGCCTTTCACTCGCACGGCCGAACGGTGTGGAAAATTCTAATAGTGCACGTGCATTGGACTACGCTGGAATCTGCAGGCATTTTAATACAAGAGAGAAGACAAGGTAATATGGCTCAAGGTTAAATCAATCAACAAAGCATATGAGAGCCACTAAGCATTTTCATCATGGTCTTCTACTCTTAACCCCTAAAGAAAAGAAACTATTTACACGGGAAAGCTCCCAACAAGCAAAAGAAGAACGGGATATCTTTTTTGTTTTCATTTTTAGTTACTACTACAAGCAACGAAAATAAACTAGCTAGAAGCTACAACTAATTTTTTTATGGGTTTTTCTAGCACACAAGAAAAAGACTAAGAAAAAGAAATTTAAACTAAGCATGGATGGTACAGTGAAAGAGTGTGAGCACCGACAACTAGAATAAGTGTGAACATGAATGTAAGTTGGTGAGAAACACGTACTCCCCCAAGCTTAGGGTTTTGGCCTAAGTTGGTCTATGGCCAGTACTGGCCTAACGGATATCCAAAGTTGTAGTTGGGGTCGTACTGGGATGCAGCAGATGCTGCCTGCTGAGCTGCAGCTCGAAGGCGGTTTGCCGCCGTCATGTTGTAATGGGCATTCGCCTCCTCCATGGTTATAGTGTATCTCACCTTTTCCTGAAAGTTAAAAAAAGTAGGGGTAGGAAGAACAATAGGGATGGCATGTTGCCGGTTTGATTATCCCACTCTATTAACCGGTGACTAGCCATAGCATTACAGTCTAAATAAGCATCAGGTAAAGGGTCATCATAAGGGTGCACAGACACACCGAGATAGCGGGCTATGCGAGTAGCATAGATCCCACCAAATAAATGTCCATTCGAACCATTATGGTGTAGCCTATGTGCAACAGTTGCTCCTAATTATATTGCCTATCTCCTAGTACAGCACTCCTGAGAATGCTAAGATCAGGGACACACATGTGACAAGCCTCATCTTTACCATTTATGCCTCTACCGGTAAAGAGAGCAAAGTAATGAATAGAAGGAAAATGTATGCTCCCCGTGGTGGCTTGTATGATGTCCCTGGATTCCCCTACAGTAATACTAGCTAGGAATTCTCTAAATTCAGTTTTACGAGGATCACTCATACTGCCCCACTGTGGGAGCTTGTAGGCTTCATTAAAATCCTCTAAGTCCATGGTATAAGATTTATCATATAGATCAAACAAGACAGTGTGAGAATTACGTGAAGATGAAAATTTAAACCTTCTCACAAAGCTATCAGTCATGCCATGGTATTGGAGGCACTTATCTTGCATGAAGCCCTCGAGGTCAGCATTACGCACATATGCGTAAAATTCATCTTTGATGACCGCTTGAGTCATAAATTCATCCGACGGCCATTCAAAAGGCCGCACATTAGCATCCCTCGGTGCTTCATCATCCGGCTCACGGAACGCGAGCCTTGGTCCTTGCTTCCTTGAAGGACCACCTTGGAAGTTTTTCCTAGACATTTTTCTGAAATTTTCAGAACTTTTTAGTAACTCATAATAAAAGTTAACCAAACTCAACAAGAATGATAGCAACAACTCCTATAAGTGCCTAGAAGCTATATCATGCATTAGAACTACTTGGGACCAAGAAAATTTGACATGCAAGCTCAAGAACAAGGTCATCACAGCAGCACAAATTTGCAACAAATAAAGCACTAGAACAAAAACTAATTTTACCAATGGAGGGGTCACCAACCAAGCAACAATCTCCCCAAACAGTTTAGTGAATGGTGCTTTGAGCAAGGAGATCGAAAATGGCAGCAAAATGAGCTAGAACTCGGGTTTGAGCTGGTTGGGGATTTTTTTGGGAGGAAGAAGAAGAGCATGGGTGAAAGGATAAGTGGAGGGGGGCCACGTGGGGCCCTTGAGGCAGGGGGCGCGCCCTGTGTCCTCGAGGCCACGTGCTGGCTCCCCTCGCTGTGTGTTCAGTGCCATATTTTCGTAAATATTCTAGAAAAAAATCATATTTCATTTTCACTAAATTTGGAGAACTTTTATTTTCGGGATATATTATTTTTTGCATGGATAAGTTTGGAAACAGACAGATAATGCTATTTTTATTTTATTTAACCTAATTAACAGAAAGTAAAAGGAGGGTATAGAAGGTTTGTGCTATCTAGATTCGCCTATCCCATGTTCATCAAAAGGAATCTATTAACAAGGTTGATCAGGTCTTGTTAATAAACTCTTTCCAAGTAACATGAAACCGGAGAATTTTCGAATAACACTATGTTACCTCTGATGAGGACATGAATACCTTGGAGACGACCAAAAATATAGCATACATGTATAGTTGTGAGGTGATTTCTAATGCAAACTATGCAACACTTTATTTATGTCATCCATGACAAAAATACTTCACAGACTTTTGTGCCATGTCTAGATCTAGGTGTATGGGACATTTGTATAATCTACATATGAAGATAAGGGAAAAAGAGAAGTTTAGGTGCTGTTCAAAAAGTTCTCTCACGTCACTTTTGGGCCAAGAGAAGATAGAGTCCAAGTCTCTCACGTTCTGCATCCAGATTCGGACTACACAGACATACCTGGATCAAAATGGCAAGAACTCCTTCATACGGACTCCGAATTGGGTGATTCTTTTTTTGTTGGAAACTAGATTTCGTACACTTTCCAACCCAATTGGAATCACCTTCAAATTCGTCCGGAGCATTGAGATACCGACGAAACAATCTGACCCTGCAGCAGAATCCGAGTCAAACTACAAGTCCAAAGGTGTTACATCACCTGCACTTGGGTCCATGAGCCTTGTACGACCTAGGGTTAGTTTTAGGCTGCCTTGGGACGTCCTTCCACCTCCTTGGCCGCCACCCCTTGCTGCTATATAAGTAGATCCATCTAGTAGCTTTTTCTTTGGATTTTGTTTAGATTAAAGTTCACCATAGCTGCAACTTCGCGTACTTTGTTTGTGTTCAACGACCAGACCAAGACGTCACAGAACCCCACTTGATCAATAAACTTTCCTCTTGAATTCGCAATATCCAGATTGCAATCTCAGTTTCTTGCTTGTTCTTCGTTTGCCTGCAGGAAACAGACCTTCGTGGTCAGGTTGATCGTGCTCCGGCGTGGTCAATAACCTCTCGGAGTTGGTTTAGCGATTGCTAAGGCGCGACGTCCACGCACGTTCGTAGTCGGATCGTCAAAGTCGACTTCATCCAAACGATAGCCACCATCTCATCGAAAGACGGGACACCTTTGCCTCTATCAAGTGGTATCAGATTTCCAGGTTGCTCAGTGAGATTTTACAGTTTTTCGTAGATTAGATCGAGTCTGTTCTTCATACCTACAGTCCACGAAAAAGCCAAAAAAAAATAGGGTTAGTTCATCCGATCCGAACCAATCTGAGCCTTTGCATAATCTTTTCTGTATTTGCTTTGTTGAATTTGCGGTTGCATCGTCGTGTCAAGTTGCTGGTCTTAGCGTCTAGTTCTTTAGAGTTTCGAGTTATGTTCACAGTTTGTCACGTCGCTGCCGCACCATATTCATCGCCGCTGCCATACCACCACTGCTGCCATATCCCACCACCGCCACCACATACCACCACCGCTGCCATAACCTACCACCGCTGCCATATCCTACCACCATATATCCACCGCCAATCCGAGTTCTTTTCATATTAGGTTTGTTCTCGAGATCCATCTAGGTTTCGGATTTGTGTTTCCTTGCCTGCGTAGGTCTCGGAAAAAAAGACAGAAAAAAAAAGTAAAAAAAAGAGGAGAGAAAGAAAAAGAAAAAAAAAGTGTGGGAAAAAAAGAAGAAGGAAAAGAAAGTTGGAGAGAGTGTTGTTGTTTATTCTGCTTGGCAGTTGTTTTCATCATTATCTTTACTGCCGTTGTGATCTTCACTTATATCTTGTTGTCCAGAGCTAATTCGTATCCTTTATTGATGCTAGTTGTGCTACACCGTGACATCATTAGTGTTCTAGGCTCGCGTCTCTAGTCCGGTCTAGCCTAGGACCAGCACAGTACCGTCGTTGAGCGTTTATTCAACATTGCATCTCTGAATTGATTATTGCTAATCTTTTGCTACCATATAAAGCCAACCCAGCTCCACATATTTCTACACCGTGTTACGTACGTTCACCTGGCAATCGCTTTACTCAATCTTTGGAGTTATTTGACACCGCTGGTTGCCTATCACCACTTGCTGCATGGTAAGAACTTGCAAGATATTGATATTTGCTTTACTGTGAGCGCTTTACCACCACATCCTAGTAGTTCATAGGAACATTATTCTCGAATTTTGTTTCTTTTTTCTACTAATCATGACAGGATCCAGAGTCAACTCATGGGCTTTGTCGATCGCGGGAGATATGCCACCACCTAAGGACATACCACAACCATCACGAGAGGTGCACAAACATCCAAATGCACATGATCAGGTTAATGTTTCTATACCACCGTTTAATGGCCGTTTTAGACCTGCTTTATATATTGAATGGGAGTTTGACATAAATAATATATTTGCTTCCCATAGTTTTGATGAACGTAAAAAAGTTAAGGTTGCGGTTGGTTCTTTCACTGGTTATGCTTTAGTTTGGTGGAGTGAATATTGTCGGTTACACCCTAATTATATACCTACTACTTGGATTGATTTGAAAGTTTCCATGCGACATACATTCGTCCCTGCTTATTATACTCGTGACATGCTTACAAAGTTGCAACATTTAAAACAAGGTAGTGACACCGTAACGAAATATTATGATGATTTACGAACTACCTTGTTGCACTCCTTTTTAGAGGAAAGTGAAGATGATTTTATGGATAGATTTTGGGGAGGATTAAACCGTGATATTCAGGAGATGCTAATTCATGAAGAGTGTTATCCTATGGACCATTTGTTTCGTCTTGCTTGTAGTGCTGAACAGGAAATAAAACGACGTATTGTCCATAAGGAGAATAAGCGACAGGTGCACATTCCAAGAGATGATACGGTTGTTCCTTCCACTACTAGGCGTACTATGACAGACACATCCGTTGTTGTGAGGACTACAACACCTCCACCATGTGACACATCACCTCCGACAGTGCCTACATCATCTGAGTTGATCATAAGAGGTAATGACAAAGGTACTGATATTCCACCTCCACATGAGTATGATGAATGCCTTGTCGATTTAAATGAACCATGCGATGAGCTATCCACTACTTTGATCACACCAACTATTTTAGAGGAATATGTTTGTGATTTGACTTTGCCATGTGATCAAACAATTTTGAGTGAACCAATTGAATTAACTATTGATGCGAAAGAACCATTTGAATCAGGGAATAAATCAGATTTGGATCAAATACGTGTGAAAATAGTTGTGCCAATGTTTAATCATTTTGATATGACCTCTAATCTTGGTGATGGTTCATCAAGGTTGGGATGGTTTAATGATGAGCATTGCCAATCTGTTGTAACGATTAAGAGTTTCACTTATATGTACAAATTGAGTTGCAATATTTTCATGCCTTCTACTTCCTGTGATAATATTTTGGCTTTATATTTTATGAACTACGAAAGTTACTCATCTATACATGTGTCATATGTGCGAAAATTAAGGGAAGTAAAAATGGATGACATATACATATACAACATGTACACCTTGTCTATTTTCTTACCCACATTTCAGATTAAGCAACGCCGAGGACGGCTTTATTTTCAAGAAAGGGAGGATGATGAGGACATGACTACCTTGGAGACGACCAAAAATATAGCATACATGTATATTTGTGAGGTGATTTCTAATGCAAACTTTGCAACACTTTATTTATGTCATCCAGGACAAAAATACTTCACAGACTTTTGTGCCATGTCTAATTCTAGTGTATGGGACATTTGTACAATCTACATATGAAGATAAGGGAAAAAGAGAAGTTTAGGTGCTGTTCAAAAAGTTCTCTCACGTCACTTTTGGGCCAAAAGAAGATAGAGTCCAAGTCTCTCACGTTCTGCATCCAGATTCGGACTGCACAGACATACCTGACTCAAAACGGCAAGAACTCCTTCATACTGACTCCGAATTGGGTGATTCTTTTTTTGTTGGAAACTAGATTTCGTACACTTTCCAACCCAATTGGAATCACCTTCAAATTCGTCCGGAGCATTGAGATACCGACGAAACAATCTGACCCTGCAGCAGAATCCGAGTCAAACTACAAGTCCAAAGGTGTTACATCACCTCCACTTGGGTCCATGAGCCTTGTACGACCTAGGGTTAGTTTTAGGCTGCCTTGGGACGTCCTTCCACCTCCTTGGCCGCCACCCCTTGCTCCTATATAAGTAGATCCATCTAGTAGCTTTTTCTTTGGGTTTTGCTTAGATTAAAGTTCGCCATAGCTGCAACTTCGCGTACTTCGTTTGTGTTCAACGACCAGACCAAGACGTCACAGAACCCCACTTGATCAATAAAGCTTTCCTCTTGAATTCGCAATATCCAGATTGCAATCTCAGTTTCTTGCTTGTTCTTCGTTTTCCTGCAGGAAACAGAACTTCGTGGTCAGGTTGATCTTGCTCCGGCGTGGTCAATAACCTCTCGGAGTTGGTTTAGCGATTGCTAAGGCGCGACGTCCACGCACGTTCGTAGTCGGATCGTCAAAGTCGACTTCATCCAAACGATAGCCACCATCTCATCGAAAGACGGGACACCTTTGCCTCTATCAACCTCAATGGGGATATGTATGTCCCCAACAATAAGTATGTCATAAGCCTTCTTGATAGTAGGAATAGGAAACTCACAACCTCCAATTGTAATAGTTGAAGTTTTTCCAATATAGTTGATACTAAAAACCTGAGGTTGTTTCCTTGGAAACCATACCGTATGCTCATTACCATTGACACGAAAAGTGACATTGCCTTTGTTGCAATCAATAACAGCCCCTGTAGTATTCAAAAAATGTCTTCCAAGAATAATAGACATACTATCATCCTCGGGAATATCAAGTATAACAAAGTTCGTTAGAATAGTAACATTTGCAACTACCACATGCACATCCTCACAAATACCGATAGGTATAGCAGTTGATTTATCAGCCATTTGCAAAGATATTTCAGTAGGTGTCAACTTACTCAAGTCAAGTCTACGATATAAAGAGAGAGGCATAACACTAACACCGGCTCCAAGATCAAACAAAGCAGTTTAAACATAGTTTCTCTTAATGGAGCAAGGTATAGTAGGTACTCCTGGATCTCCTAATTTCTTAGGCACTCCACCCTCAAAAGTGTAATTGGCAAGCATGGTGGAGATTTCTACTTCAGGTATCTTTCTTTTGTTGGTAATAATATCTTTCGTATACTTGGCATAAGGATTTGTTTTAAGCACATCAGTCAAACACATTCGCAAAAAGATAGGTCTAATCATTTCAACGAAGCGCTCAAAATCCTCATCATCCCTTTTCTTGGATGGCTTCAGAGGAAAAGGCATGGATTTGTGAACCCAGGGTTCTCTTTCCCTACCGTGCTTCCTAGCAACAAAGTCTTCCTTATCATAACGTTGATTCTTTGATTGTGGGTTATCAAGATCAACAGCAAGTTCAGTCTCTACATCATTATCATTGCTAGGTTGAGCATCATCATGAACATCATCATTAATATCACTAGGTTCATGTTCATTACCGGATTGTGTCTCAGCATCGGAAACAGATATATCATTGGGATTTTCAGGTGCGGGAGCTACAGGTTCACTAGAAGCATGCAAATTCCAATCATTTTTCTTTTTCTTCTTATTAGAAGAACTAGGTACATCTAAATTAGCTCTTTGAGAATCTTGCTCAATTCTCTTAGGGTGGCCTTCAGGATATAGAGGTTCCTGAGTCATTTTACCACCTCTAGTAGCAACTCTAACAGCATAGTCATTATTCTTACTATTTAATTCATTGAGCAAATGATTCTGAGCCTTAAGTACTTGTTCTACTTGAGTGGTAACCATAGAAGCATGTATACTAATAAGTTTCAGTTCATCCTTAGCATTAGACAGATAATCACTCAAGCGTTCAATCATATGAGCATTGTGTTGTAATTGTCTACCAACATAAGCATTGAAGTTTTCTTGTTTCACAATGAAATTATCAAACTCATCTAAGCATTGGCTAGCAGACTTATAACAAGGAATATCACCTTCATCAAATCTATAAAGAGAATTTACCTTTACTACCTGTGTCGGGTTATCAAGACCATGTATTTCTTCAATAGGCGGTAAATTCTTAACATCTTCAGCTTTAATACCTTTTTCTTTCATAGATTTCTTTGCCTCTTACATGTCTTCAGGACTGAGAAATAGAACACCTCTTTTCTTCGGAGTTGGCTTAGGGGCTGGTTCAGGAAGTGTCCAATTATTTTCATTGGCGAGCATATTATTCAATAGTAATTCAGCTTGTTCAACTGTTCTTTCCCTAAAAACACAACCAGTACAACTATCCAGGTGGTCTCTGGAAGCATCGGTTAGTCCATTATAAAATACATCAAGTATATCATGCATCTCAAGAGGATGATTAGGCAAAGCATTAAGTAACTAGAGAAGCCTCCCCCAAGCTTGTGGGAGACTCTCTTCTTCAGTTTGAGCAAAGTTATAAATTTCCCGTAAGGCAGCTTGTTTCTTATGAGCGGGAAAATATTTAGCAGAAAAGTAATACATCATATCCTTGGGACTACACACACAACCAGGATCAAGAGAATTATACCAAGTCTTAGCATCACCCTTTAACGAGAACAGAAATAGCTTAAGGATATAGTAGTAACAAATCTTTTCATCATTGGTAAACAGGGTGGCTATATCATTGAACTTAGTAAGATGTGCCACAACAGTTTCGGACTCCTAGCCATGGAAAGGATGAGATACAACAAAAGTAATTAACTCAGGATCAACAGAGAATTCATAATCCTTATGAGTAACACATATAGGTGAAGTGGCAAAAGCAGGGTCATGTTTCATTCTAGCATTCAAAGATTTTTCTTTCAGCTTAGCTAATAACTTCTTAAGATCATATCTATCATTGCAAGAAAGAAAGTCTCTAGCGGTTTCTTCATCCATTACATAACCCTCCGGCACAACAGGCGATTCATATCTATTGGGAGTAGTTTCATCATCACTTTCATAAATATCATCAACATTTGCACTCTCCCTAACAATAGCAATTTGTTCATCTAGAAATTCACCTAGTGGCACAGTATTAGGCATAGAGGTAGTTTCATCATGTAATTGGTGATGGAGGAAGGTTGATGATGACGATGGCGACGATCTCCACTCTCCGAAGCCCCGAACGGACTCCAGATCAGCCCTCCCGAGAGAGATTAGGGCTTGGCGGCGGCTCCGTCTCGTAAAATGTAATAATTCTTTCTCCTTGAATTTTTTCTCCACGAAACAGAATATATAGGACCTGGGGATACGTCGGTGGGGCATCGGGGTGCCCTCGAGGCAGGGGGCGCGCCCTGGGAAGGGGGGCGCGCCCCCCACCCTCAAGGATAGCCCGTGGGCCCCCAGGTGTGGATCTTATTGTAGGTATTTTTTATATTTCCTGAAATATTCTCCGTTGATTTTCAGGTGATTCCGAGAAGTTTTTATTTCTGCACAAAAACAACACCAAGGCAGTTCTGCTGAAAACAACGTCAGTCCGGGTTAGTTCCATTCAAATCATGCAAGTTAGAGTCCAAAACAAGGGCAAAAGTGTTTGGCAAAGTGGATACGTTGGAGACGTATCAGCTAGATGTCTTCTTCTCTCTTTGTATCTCGATACAATAGTCTCTTGGAGATCTATTTGATGTAATGCCTTTTTGCGGTGTGTTTGTTGGTATCCGATGAATTGTGAGTTTATGATCAGATTTGCCTTCATTTAGTATCCATTCTTGATTATTATAGCTGATATGTCTCCAACGTATCTATATTTTCTCATTGTTCCATGCTATTATATTATCTATCTTGGATGTTTTATATGCATTTTCATGATATTTTATATGATTTTTGGGACTAACCTATTAACCTAGAGCCCAGTGCCAGTTTCTATTTTTTCCTTGTTTTTGAGATTCGAAGAAAAGGAATATCAAACAGAGTCCAATTGACCTGAAAATTTATGGTGATTTTTTATGGAACAGAAGAAGCCCCGAAGAAAAAGCGTTGGGCCAGAAGTGCCACGAGTCATCCACAAGGGTGGGGGCGTGCCCACCCCCTAGAGTGCACACCTTACCTTGAGGTTGACTCATGGACCCCCCTGACTTGTTCTCGACGCCAAAAATTCCTATAAATACAGAAACCCCCGAAAAGAAACCTAGATCGGGAGTTCCACTGTCGCAAGCCTCTGTAGCCACGAAAAACCAACTGGGAGCCCATTCTGGCACCCTACCGGAGGGGGAAACCATTACTGGTGGCCATCTTCAACATCTCGGCGGTCTCCATGATGAGGAGGGAGTAGTTTACCCTCAGGGCTGAGGGTATGTACCAGTAGCTATGTGTTTGATCTCTCTCTCTCTCTCTCATGTTCTTGATTTGGAACGATCTTGATGTACCGCGAGCCTTGCTATTATAGTTGGATCTTATGATGTTTCTGCCCCTCTACCTTCTTGTAATGTGTCGGGGAAACTAATCCACGAACACCTATGGGGACCGACGGACCGAGCCCCTTTCGGTTCGGCGGGGGGCGGAGCTCGCACGAAGAGCAGATCGAGGCGAAGCACACGAGCAGTTTACCCAGGTTCGGGCCGCACGGATGCGTAAAACCCTACTCCTGCTTTGTGGTTTGTATTGAGTTCTTGCTCGGGAGCGCTGAGTGCTACAGTACACACCAGCAGCTAACGAGACCGAGCGTGAGTGTTCTTCTCTTCGAACCCCCCTCTACGTTGTGCATGGGCCTCCTTTTATATGCCCAAGGGGTCACCGACAGGTGGCAACGTAGATAAGGGTAAAAATGGAAAAGGTGTTGCGGTTGGTACAGCTACCTGTACAGTGCATAAAGGGACCGTCAGGGACGCCACCGCTTGCCACGATGGCGATCTTGTCAGCGCCGGTTGCCACCGCTCGCCGCTGGCTGCACAGCCTCCCGCCACGTACTCCTGGAAGGGTCCCAAAGCGACACGTTGGTGGATGCGCTGGAGCGCGGGTTTAGAGTGGTAGCTTGCCGCGGCAAGCGCCTTGCCGCGGTCGTTGTCTTGCCGCGTCCGGGAGCTTGCCGCTCACCGGGCCTTGCCAGGACGCGTGGCGCGTCGCGGCAAGTTCCTTGAGATGCCTTGGCTGGCCTTCCCGGCAAGCTCCTCTTGCCGGGGTCTTGTCTCCTTGGCTTGAATACTTTGTTCTTGAATGGCTCCAGAGGAACCACAAAGGACCTTGGCAGTCACCCGGCAAGCCTTGTCGCGGAACGCTGCGACTGCCCGTGCACAAGTTCGGGATACTAGGGTACCCCTACTCTAGTACACCGACAGGAGCCCCCGGGCCTGGGCCATACACGGTGCCGAGCGCTGTTGGGCCAGGCCCAAAACAGGGCACGGGCACGCGCGGCCTGGGGCACGCCGTATCTCTCTCCGTATCCACCGCGCCCTCCCCTAACGGCACGCGTTGAATGCGGCGTCGTGGGAGAGATCATGGGTGGTTTCTTTATTCGGAAAGGCGGAACGTCCGCCCCCTCCCTCTTTATAAGTAGGGGAAACAGGGGCAGTTCGTCCATCCGCCCGTTGCTGCTCCAATCCTCGAAAACCTCCGCCGCTCCCCTTCTTCCCAAAGCTGAAAGAGAGCAGCGCTCCGCCCCCCATCGCCACCAGCACCACCAACACCGTCGATCTCCCCCACCACCTCCGCCATGGCTCCGAAAACCGACAAGGTGAAGGCTGTGAAGTCGACCGAGGCGCAGCGGCTCGCAGCGCTGCGGAAAGAGCGGGCAATTTTCCCCCTAGGCTCTCCGCGAGGGAGCTGAGGGAGACCTTCTACCTCTTCTGGTTGACGGAAACGCGGGCGCACCCGCGCACGAAGGTACTTCCAGCCGTCGCGTCTGGAATGGCTCCAAATGGATACCCCTTTTTCGCCTTGTTCTTCTACTGCGGGCTCTGCCCGCCTTTCTCTGAGTTCTTCTGCGATATCATGAACACCTACGGGTTCCGCCTCCTTGACTTCACCCCCAATGTCGTTCTGACCATGGCAGTTTTCGCACATCTCTGCGAAAACTTTGTCGGAGTCTATCCAAACGTAGCCCTTTTCCGCCAGTTCTTTATGCCCCGAGTTGAGAGAGGAGAGCCTTTATCCGGCGGAGTCTCCTGGATCTCGAGGGCCCACAAGAAGGAAGCTTATCTGGAGGGAGAGCTTCGCGGCAAGTGGGAGGAATGGAGAGCAAACTGGTGCTGGATCGTCGAGGAGAACCCGCAGCCGTTTACCGCCCGGCGCCGAGCCCCAGTAGTGTGCGGCAACGATTGGAGTAACGTGGCCCCGGAAGACGACAGGCTGAAGATTGCCGTCGCCCGGATCCTACGCCTCAGGCTTGCCAGGCTCACTGTAGGCGCAGTTGGCGCAGATTTCCTTCGCCGCCGCATCGCCCCCCTGCAGGAGAGGAAGAGTCCCGCCCGGGAGTTCGAGAATGCGGCGGACATCATGAGGCTGCGCCCGGGCCTCAACTTCAACTTCACTGTTATGGAACTGGACGCAATGCTCCAGGAGCTATTCAAGTACGACCCTCAGCATCCCGAAGTGTTCAGGTTGCCGAATGGTGTCGTCCCTCTGTGCAACAACTCCGCGCTCAGCCGCATTCGTGCAATGATGCCACTGTGCGACTCGCATGGGATTGACCCAACTTGGCAAGAGCCTGCAGATGATGTCGTGCAGGCGTTCTTTGACAGCTTGGAAGAAGTGCCGATTCGCTCCGACGAGAAGAAAGGCCTCACTCGCGCCACCACCGATCTTGAGATGGACCTCATCGCCGCTAGGCTGGAAGAGGCGGCGGCAGCCGCAGCCGCGGGCGAGTTTGGATTCACCGTGGAGTAGGCAGAGGCAGCAGAGGCGGCAAGCCTTGCCGAGCGAGAGGAACTTGCCGGCGTGGAGGAGGCAGAGGCAGCAGAGGCGGCAAGCCGTGCCGGGCATGTAGTCGAGTCGAGCGATCCTGCTGAGGATACGAGCGGCTCACTGGAGATCGACTCCTCTTCCTCCTGATCTTCGGGCAGCTCGCCGCAAGCAGAGCCCCCGGCTCCACCAAGAAGGCGTCTCCGCAAGGCCGCAGACATAGCGGAGCGGCAGACGATCCGACAGCCGCCGCGCCGCGCGACACGCTCCACCACGACAAGTACTGTTGCCGCGGGGGCACCTCCCGCTGCTGTAGCAACTGGAGCGGGGTCCTCCCAGACCACCGCTTCTGCTCCTGCCGCCCCTCACGCCACGGCGGCAGCCGGAGCGGGGTCGTCTCAGACCACCGCCACTGCTCCCGCTAAGCGCCCAAGGGAGCCTACTCCTCCACCTCCTCGCGCTGGACGTGAGCCAGATTTCGACTTCTCCGCGCTCAGCTCCGACGAGGAAGAAGAAGAGTAAGATTCTTGTTGTACTTGCATTTCTTCAATTCTTGCTGTTCTATCTTGTATCTCATTTGCTTTTCTCCGAACCTATCCTTTTTCAGGACTCTGGCCCAGAGAGCGGCGAAGAGAGCCAAGGTCCCGGCGAGGAGAGAGGAGGTGATCATCGTCGAGGACGAACCCACTAAGACCACCTTGCCGGACCCGGCAACCAATCTTCAGAGCAACCCCCAGCGCAGCCCCCAGCGTAAGTATATGGTTCACTTTCCGCCGTTAGGCGCGCGTGGGTGCTCTTTCTTTGCTGACATTTATTTGTTGATTTGTGTAGGAGCAGAGCAGCCACACCAGGAGCGCCCGGAGACTGCCCCGAAGTGCCATCTGCTTCAACTACGCCACCAAGGGAGAGTTCTCCGGCAAGGGTCTCCCCGGCAAGGGAGAATTCTCTGCCAAGGGAGAGTTCTCCGGCAAGGGAGAAGTCTCCGGCAAGGGAGAAGTCTCCGCCGAGGGACAGCACCAGCGTCCCCCCGGCGGTGGAGACTACAATTGCAGAACCCGGCGCAGGTAACCCTCTTGCTTCAAAACTTCCCTTGGGTTCTTCTTCTTTTGATCTTCTTTTTGGATATTTGCTTGACTGTTTTCCTTTTTCCGGCCGTCAGATCCATCTGCTGCGGAGCCGATGGAGACCGAGGTTGCTGCTGACGATGCCGCCGCTACCGAAGAAGCGGCCGGCGGAGATGATCCCGCCGGCGCAGAGGCCGCCAAGGCTGCCGCCGCAGTAGCTGGCGAGGGGTCTGGCGATCGCACTGACGACCCTGAGGCCGCAGGAGCGCCAGGCGCTACGCGGACCGCCGAGCCCTCCGCCGCTGCCGCCGCGCCAGGCTCCGAAGAGCCCCAGCCAGGCGCCTACTTGAAGGCCGGCGATGGAGTCTTCATCAAACTCCCCTGGGCGTCAAGCTCCAGGGCGCCGGTTGAAGGAGAGATCTTCGATGGAGAGGTGCTCGCCTCCGCTGGGCTGACGCTGGTCGATGCGCCGAGCAGCAGCAGCGGCGAGCCTGAGGAGGAGCGGCTGCTGCGGAAGCTGTTATCGCTCTACCGCGCTCGGCAGGCCAAGCTGGAGTCCCGAGAGGCGCTTGCCGCGAAGGCGGGAGCTGACATCGAGAAGCGCGCGAAGGAGCTCCGGGGTCTTCACAAGGAAGCTCTCCGGTCCTTGGCAGAGGAGCGGGAGCAGCTCGCCGAGGAGCAGAAGGCCTTCTTCCTTGAGAAAGCTGACGTCGAAGAGCAACAGCAGCTTGCCGCTGAGAAGCTATCTGCGCAGGAGGGCGAGCTGGCGCAGCAGAAGATCAACCTCGACAGCCACGAGGAGGAGCTTGCCGCACGCGAGCAATCACTTGGCGGAGCTCTCAAGCAAGCAGAGGACGCTGCCGCAGCTGCCGAGGCCGCCAAGAAGGAGTTGGAGACGAAGGTGGCGCAGCTGGAGGCCGATCTCAAGGCGAGAGGTGAAGAGCTTGCCGCGCTCAAGCATGAGCGGGAGAAGGACGCCCACAGCAACTCAGAGCTGCAGGTTCGCCTTGCCAAGAAGGGCAAGGAGCTCAGCGCCGCCAAGGACTCCAACGCAGATCTTGAGTTGAAGCTGACCACTTTGACCAAGACGCTGGACGACGCCAGGGAGCGGGAGGCGGCCTTGAAGGAGGAGATCAAGGCCGAGAAGGCGCTGCTGGCAAGTGCTGCTGCCGTCCAGAACACGTTCAGGGAGACCGTCGAGCACTGGATGGAGGGTCTCGTGAATGCTACCACAGATATTGACAAGGAGCTGGCACAACTGGGGATGGAGGATCTCGGGTTTCCCTCCGATGACAACCTCCAACCCAGCGCCAAGCTCACTCTGTTCTTCAAAGGCGTGGCGACGGCCCTCCAACGACTCCGGGAGACGACTCCAAAGCGGCTGGCTGACGAGTCGTGCAAGATATGTGCGGGAGCTCTTCAGAAGGTGTTGGTGAAGGTGGCCTTCCGCAACCCAGGCCTCAACCTCACCAACGTCCTCAAGAGCTTGCCGCCGGACGCTGATCTGGAGGCGCTCAAGGCCCTTGTCGCACCCATTGTGGAAAAGGTGAGCGGGATCAAGAGGGTCGAGGGCGATCGCGTAGACTAGGCTGCCCGTTTTCTTCTTTCCTTGTCGCTGCTGGCCATGTTATAAGAACAATCTGTTAGAGCCGCGACAAGCTATCTTGTATTATAACTCTATTTTGGGTAGTGATTTCTATGTTATTTCCTTTACTTGATTCCTTCCTTTGTATGTTTTAGCCCTACGCTTCTAGGGAACTTGCCGGCGTAGGCACCTGAGCCGCGAGCGCTGAGTGCGGGACGTCAGCAGCCTGCTGGCGGTGCCGCTACTGACAATAAACCGTGTCGCAACTAGTTGCAGCTCACTTAAGTTGTTGAGCGGACTCGAAACAAAGTAAGGGCGCAACTCTAGTCGCAACACACTTAAGTTGTTGAGCGATACTCGAAACAAAGTAAGGGCGCAACTAGCTACGAGTTGGTTCCTCCGCGCACAGGTTTTCCATACAAAGTGCGATCATTCAAGGAAGATAACTTAAAAATTTAAAAATCTGATTGCTCAAGCTTTGGCAACTTAGCTTTTCTGTTGTTTGCTTCCCGGCAAGGCAGAACTTTCTCGAACGTCGCCTAGTCCATACCATTATCTTCTCCTTCCCCCCGGCAAACTTGTGGGCGAGGGAACCCTCCCTTCCTTGAGAAAAAGAAAGAAGAGAAAATAACGATATGGAACCTTATGGCTCGTTATTGCTTACCGGGGGTAGGTGCTGCACAAAGTGTCAGATAACACATGCATAAAACAGAAAGCATGAAATTGACAAGATGTGCGGAGCACATGAGCTTTACTTATGCACGGGGTCTGCGCCCGGCTTTGTACAAAGGATTACATGCAACAGCGGCAAGACTTGTACAAAAGGTGGTTGCTGGAACGGGTTCCGGCAACCGCGCCTTACGAGTAAAACTTACGAAGATGCTCAATGTTCCACGAGTTGCTCACCGGAATGCCATCTTCGGTCTCAAGGCGGACAGCGCCAGGCCTAGTGACTCGTTTCACCCGGTAAGGGCCTTCCCACTTCGGCGTCAACTTGTTGGAACTCTTGGCGGACTGAACGCGCCGAAGAACAAGGTCGCCTTCCTCGAGACTTCTGGCGTTAACTTTGCGACTATGGTAGCGGCGCAAAGCTTGCTGGTAGCGAGCAGCTCGTACAGCAGCCTAAAGATGGTCTTCCTCAAGGAGCAGCGCGTCATCTTGTCGCAGCTGCTCTTGCTCAAGCTCATCATAAGCGAGCACTCGAGGTGACCCGTATACGAGTTCCGTGGGGAGAACTGCCTCTGCTCCATAGACTAGAGTGAAAGGTGTCTGGCCAGTGGCTCGATTTGGCGTCGTCCTAATCGACCAAAGAACCACCAGCAGATCCTCGATCCAGTTTCTTCCGCACTTGTGCAGCCTGTCGAAAGTTCTGGTCTTGAGTCCACGCAGCACTTCAGCATTCGCCTTCTCCGCTTGATCGTTTCTTCTCGGGTGAGCAACAGAAGCGAAGCAGACCTTGGCGCCAAGATCTTGGACATACTGCATGAAGGTGCGGCTCGTGAATTGCGTGCCGTTGTCGGTGATGATCCTGTTAGGGATCCCGAAGCGGCAAACAATCGACCTGAAGAACTTGACCGCTGACTGTGCTGTCACCTTCCTCACTGCTTCCACTTCCGGCCACTTTGTGAACTTGTCGATTGCAACGTACAAGTACTCAAAGCCCCCGACTGCGCGGGGAAAGGGGCCGAGGATGTCGAGCCCCCAGACCGAAAATGGCGAGGATAAAGGGATCGTCCGGAGAGCTTGAGCTGGCTGGTGTATCTGCTTGGAATGGAACTGGCAGGCTTCACACTTGGTTACTTGTGCAGTTGCATCCTGGAGGGCTGTCGGCCAAAAGAAACCTTGCCGGAATGCTTTGCCGACAAGTGCTCTTGCACCAATGTGGTAACCACATATGCCTCCATGTATCTCTGCCAACAGCTTTTGTCCGTCTTCCAAGTGAATACACTTCAATTTCACACCGTTGAGTCTTCTTCTGTACAGTGTGTTGTCAACAAACTGGTACATACTTGACTGCCGGGCTACTCTTTCCGCTTCTTCTTGCTCTTCGGGAAGTTCTCCTGTCTGAAGGAAACGGACAATCTGCTGTGCCCATGCTGGAGCTTGTGGCTCGACAACAAGGACTAAAGGCACATCTGCTGCTGCGGGAACATCCGCTTCTATGGCGAGAGCCTGCGGCTCAGCCGGAGCTTGACGTTCCCCGGCAAGCTTGCCGGAGCAAAACTGGTCGGGAGCGTCTGCTTCCACGGAACAAACCCTAGGGCTTGCCGGAGCAGACTGCTCCTCAGAACTCTTGGTGTTGATCTTGGGGACCTTCTTGGCGGCGGCTTCGGGAAGCTCTGCCGGAAAATAGTCACCAGAAATCAACTTCCTCTTCTTGCTCTGTCCAGTTGATGGCGTTACAGACGGTTGAGTCAGCTTGAGCACAAAAATCCCTGGTTCCACAGGTAACTTAAGTGCGGCGCACTTCGACAGGCCATCGGCAATGTCGTTCTGAGCTCTTGGAACATGCTTCATTTGCAGGCCGTCAAAGTGCTCTTCCAGCTTTCTCACTTCATCGACGTAGGCTTCCATCAACGGACTCTGATAATTCTTCTTTCCTTGGCGGACGACAAGCTGCGAGTCACCCCTGACAATGAGCTTCTTGATCCCAAGTTCTGCCGCGATCCTGAGACCGGCAAGCAAACCTTCATACTCGGCGGTATTGTTTGTTGCTTGCTCCTTGGGAAAGTGCATCTGGACTATGTACTTGAGGTGCTCTCCGGTGGGTGCGACAAGCAGCACGCCAGCACCGGCGCCTTGCAGCGAGAAGGCACCATCAAAGTACATCAGCCACTCTTTGCTTGCCTCCTTGACGGGGATGCTCGTTTCTGGGATTTCTTCATCTGGTGTTGGCGTCCACTCCGCTATGAATTCTGCCAATGCTCTGCTTTGGATAGTTGGAGTGCTTTCAAACTTGAGGCCAAAGCTTGACAGTTCCAGTGCCCACTCAACAATCCTGTCTGTTGCTTCTGCATTCTGCAGTATCCTCTTCAGCGGAAAGCGAGTGACAACTGTGATCTCTGTGCTTGGAAGTAATGGCGCAGCTTTCTCGAGGCCATGAGAAGGCCGAAAAGCAATTTCTGCACACCAGAGTACCTTGACCTAGCCCCCTGCAGAAGGGAACTGAGAAAGTAAACTGGGCGCTGCACCATTCTCTTCCGTATCTCCTCCCACGCCTGCGCAGATCCATCTTTGTCGGGACCAGAGCTTGTCAGGGAAGCCCCCTGCTTGTCGCCGGACGCGCTTGCCGTGGTCGCTGGCTCATCATCTGCCTCCCTCTCCGCTACTAATGCAGCACTAACCACTTGATTGGTTGCCTCTATATACATCAGCGACTTCTCTTGTGGTTTAGGTGCGACAAGTATTGGAGGGGAGGACAGGTATCTCTTCAAGTCTTGCAGCGCAGCCTCCGCTTCTGGAGTCCATTTCATTGGACCTGCCTTTTTCAATATTTTGAAAAAGGGCAGGGCGCGCTCAGCAGACTTGGAGATAAACCTGCTGAGAGCAGCCACGCAACCGGCAAGTCTTCGTACATCCTTGACGCGCTTGGGTGCTTCAATCTGCTCAATGGCCTTCCCCGACAGATTGACATCCTTGACGCGCTTGGGTACATCCTTGACGCGCTTGGGTGCTTCAATCTGCTCAATGTCGGGATTGGCTTCAATTCCCCGCTGAAACACGAACAACCCGAGAAGCTTGCCGAAAGGGACTCCAAACACACACTTCTCGGGGTTGAGCTTGAGCTTGATCTTGTGCAGATTTGCAAAGGTCTCATCTAAATCTTGAATCAGGGTTGCCTTGTCCTTGCTCTTGACCACTATGTCATCCATGTAGGCTTCCACATTTCTGTGTATTTGTGGATCAAGAGCGACATGGATTACCCTTGCAAATGTTGAACCAGCATTCTTCAAACCGAAAGGCATTCGTATGAAACAGTACGTGCCACATGGAGTGATGAATGCGGTTTTCTCCTCATCCTCTTCTGCCATGAAGATTTGATGGTATCCTAAGTATGCGTCAAGAAATGAAAGCAAGTCACATCCGGCCTTGGAGTCAACAATCTGGTCAATGCGCGGCAAGGGAAATGGGTCTTTGGGACAAGCTTTATTGACATCGATAAAGTTGATACAAAGCCTCCATTTCCCATATGCCTTGCGCACGACTACAGGATTGGCCAACCACGCAGGATGGAGCACTCCTCTGACAAGGCCTGCTGCTTCCAACTTCTTGATCTCTTCTGCAATGAATTCTTGGCGCTCCACTGCTTGTTTCTTGACTTTCTGCTTGACGGGCCGCGCATGAGGACAGACAGCAAGATGGTGCTCAATTACTTTCCTGGGAACACCGGGGATGTCAGACGGTTGCCATGCAAACACGTCGACGTTCACCCGCAGGAAAGCAATGAGCGCGCTTTCCTATTTAGGGTCAAGAGTGGCACTGATGGTGAAGGTACCACCAGTGCCGTCCTCCTTGGCGGACACCTTCTTGGTCTCTGGCGGAGCTGCCATTGTCTTCTTACACTTGCCGGTGGAGCTTGATGGTGCGTCCTCAACGGTAGCGCAGCACTCCGAAGAGGTGCGCTTGCCGGAGTGGGCACCAGAGCTCTTGTCGGACTTGGTCTTCTTCTTCCCCCCTGGAGCTTCAGCGGCAAGTGATTTGCGATCTATTGCGGCTGCCGCTTCCCGGTAGATCTTGTCGGCGCAGATAAGAGCATCCTTCTTGTCGCCAGGGACAGAGATGACACTTATCAGGCCTGGTATCTTTAGCATGTTGTATGTGTAGTGAGAGGCTGCCATGAACTTGGCGAGTGCTGGACGGTCGAGTATCCCATTGTAAGGCAATGGAAAATCAGCAACGTCAAAAGTGACCCTCTCAGTCCTGAAGTTCAACTCGCCGCCATATGTCACTGGCAACGTGATCTTCCCCTTCGGCTTGCTCCTTCCCGGGTTGATTCCTTGGAATCTGCCGGTCTCTTCGAGCTCGCTGTCAGGGATCTGGAGTTTCTAGAGTACAGTGGAGGAGATCAGGTTCAAGCCAGCCCCGCCGTCAACTAACATCTTAGTGACCTTGAGGTTGCGGATAGTTGGTGAAACCAACATCAGCAAGCACCCGACCGCAGTTGTGCGATCAGGGTGGTCCTCAATATCAAAGATGATAGGCGTGCTGGACCATTTCAGAAGCTTGCGTGACTCGACAGGTGGCTCTGCCGCATTGACTTCCCGCACCCACTGCTTGAGTTGGCGGTGTGAAGTATGCAGAGAAGCACCACCATCGACGCACAAGACCCCTGTGGCTTTCTGGAACTCCTGCTCACTGGTCTCGACATCATCCATGTCTTCGTCGTCGACGTCATCTTCATCCTTGTCGCGGCCGCGGGGAGGTCTGTCTCCTTGCCGCTGCTTGGCCTTGCCACGACGTCCTCCCCGGCCCGGACGCTTCGTGCCAGATCCTCCAGTACCTCCTTGGGCCTTCTCCTTGTCGCGTCGCTCGTACTTAGCTTTTTGCTGTTCGACAAGCTGCTCGACCCTCTTGCAGTTCTGGAGGTCGTGACCCTTGGTGCGGTGGATCTTGCAGTACTGCTTGTCGGTGCCGTCCTGCTTGTCGGCGGCCGCCACAGCCTGGCAGTTGGTGCATGCGGCAATCTCCTTGCCGGAGCTACCAGCTTTGGCTTTCTTGGCGCCACCTTCGTTGCCGGACTGCTCAACGACTAGCACATCTTTGCCTTTCTTCTTCCTGTTGTTCCACTGCCGGTTTTTCTTTGCCGGGGCAGCATCCTCGCTGTCAGATCCTCCTGCTCCTGTATTCTCTCCGGGGAGTTTCCTCCCTTCCTCAGCACGTGCACACTTGTTGGCCAGGGCATATAGCTCACTGACGTCTCTGATCTTGCACATCGCCATCTCCTCCCTCATCCTGCGGTTACGCATGTTCTGGTGGAACGCGCTGATGACCGCGGCAGGGTGGACATCTGGGATGTTGTGCTGTACACGGCTGAATCTCTGAATATACTTGCGCAGGGGCTCTCCTTCCTTCTGGGCGAGCAGGTGAAGGTCACTCTCTTGGCCATGAGGTTTGTGGCCGCCTGTAAAGGCGCCGACAAACTGAGGGCATAGATCTGCCTAGGAGGATATGGAGTTGTCCGGCAAGTGCATGAGCCAGGACCTGACGTTGGGCTTGAGCACCAGCGGGAAGTAGTTGGCAAGGATCTTGTCGTCCCGCCCCCCGGCAGCTTGCACCGCGATGGTGTAGATGCTGAGGAACTCCGACGGATGCGTCTTGCCGTCGTACTTCTCTGGTACGTTTGGCTTGAAATTCTTCATGCTAGGCCACTGGACTTGCCGCAGCTCACAAGTAAACGCAGGACAACCTACCACGTACGGCAAGTCGCCTGGTTCCCCTGGCGCATGCATGTCGACAGCGGGCCCAGCGCGCTGGTCTGATTGACGCCGCGCTTCTCTTCGGCGCTCGATGCGAGTACGAGCATCCTCTTGCTGTCGTTCGTGAAGAACTTGGCGCTGATCGCGACGAGCTCGTGGATCTAATGACGCGATGGAGTCGCTGTCGAGGTGGATCCGGCGAGTCGGCGATATTGGCCTTTGGGGCAGAGAGTGCACGGTGGTTGCACCCCCACCGGTCTTGTCGCCATCGGCTCGTGCCTGGCTGACTTGCTGCGGCTGCGACGTATTTGGCTGCCGCGGAGTGTCGCCGTTGGCGAAGCTGATGAGACTCTGAATGGTGGCCCTCCAGTCGTTTATCTTGTCTACCGTTGGAGGAAAGTCTACGAGCAGTTGAGCTCGCGCCAAAGCTTCTGCTGGAGTGGCGGGTAGCGGTGGCGAACGGTGCGAGGAGCGGGATATGCTCGGACTTCTAACTATGTTAGAAGGAGCAGTATCCCGTCCAGGCAACCGTGCCTTGCTCGTGCCGGCATGTTGGCGTGCATGCTGGTCTTGAGCATCCCAAGATCCACCAGCTCGATCTTGGTCCAGCAAACGTATGGTACCATGAGTACCATGACGCTGCCGGTCCCGCGCCTCCTGAGATGGGCGCGGTGCATGTACGGACGCCGAGGTCTTGGAGTGCGCCCGGTCGTTGTGGGAGTCGACTACGCTGCCGATGGGCAGCGCAGCTTTGTCCTTGGACTTGGCAGCACCGTGAGCTCCCTCGTCGACGCCCGTTCTTCCGCCGGCGTCTACCCCACCAGCCGTTGGCTCCGGCGATGGTGGGATCGAAGCGGACGGAGCAGCCGTCTCCGAAGCCTTCTTCTTCGGCGGCATGTCGATGAAGATGATGAAGATCTAGCTCGTGTGAACGCCGGATCAGGTTCGCACAACCTCGATGCCCCCTACCTGGCGCGCCAAAGATGTCGGGGAAACTGATCCACGAACACCTATGGGGACTGGCGGACCGTGCCCCTTTTGGTTCGGCTGGGGGCGGAGCTCGCACGAAGAGCAGATCGAGGCGAAGCACACGAGCAGTTTACCCAGGTTCGGGCCGCACGGATGCGTAAAACCCTACTCCTGCTTTGTGGTTTGTATTGAGTTCTTGCTCGGGAGCGCTGAGTGCTACAGTACACACCAGCAGCTAACGAGACCGAGCATGAGTGTTCTTCTCTTCGAACCCCCTCTCTACGTTGCGCATGGGCCTCCTTTTATATGCTCAAGGGGTCACCGACAGGTGGCAACGTAGATAAGGGTAAAAATGGAAAAGGTGTTGTGGTTGGTACAGCTACCTGTGCAGTGCATAAAGAGACCGTCAGGGACGCCACCACTTGCCACGATGGCGATCTTGTCAGCGCCGCTTGCCAACGCTCCCCGCTGGCTGCACAGCCTCCCGCCACGTATGCCTGGAAGGGTCCCAGAGCGACACGTTGGTGGATGCGCTGGAGCGCGGGTTCGGAGTGGTAGCTTGCCGCGGCAAGCGCCTTGCCGCGGTCGTTTTCTTGCCGCGTCCGAGAACTTGCCGCTCACCGGGCCTTGCCGGGACGCGTGGCGCGTCGCGGCAAGTTCCTTGAGATGCCTTGGCTGGCCTTCTCGGCAAGCTCCTCTTGCCGGGGTCTTGTCTCCTTGGCTTGAATACTTTGTTCTTGAATGGCTCCAGAGGAACCACAGAGGACCTTGGCGGTCACCCGGCAAGCCTTGCCGCGGGACGCTGCGACTGCCCGTGCACAAGTTCGGGATACTAGGGTACCCCTACTCTAGTACACCGACATAATGGATTGAGTTTTCCCTTTGAAATTATCCTATGGGATTGAGTCTTTAAGGATTTGAGAACACTTGATGTATGTCTTGCATGTGCTTATCTGTGGTTACAATGGGATATTCACGTTAGCCACTTGATGTATGTGTTGGTGATCAACTTGCGGGTTCAGTGACCTTGTGAACTTATGCATAGGGGTTGGCACACGTTTTCATCTTGACTCTCCGGTAGAAACTTTGGGACACTCTTTGAAGTTCTTTGTGTTGGTATGAATAGATGAATCTGAGATTGTGTGATGCGTATCGTATAATCAAACCCGCGGATACTTGTGGTGACATTAGGGTTTTGGTTTATGTGTGTCTTAAGGTATATTTTAGTATGAACTCTAGGGCTGTTTGTGACACTTATAGGAATAGCCCAATAGATCGATCAAAAAGAATTACTTTGAGGTGGTTTCGTACCCTACAATAATCTCTTTGTTTGTTCTCCGATATTAGTGACTTTGGAGTGACTCTTTGTTGCACGTTGAGGGATTGTTATATGATCTAATTATGTTATCATTGTTGAGAGAAATTTCACTAGTGAATGTATGAACCCTTGGCCTTGTTTCTAAGCATTGCAATACCATTTGTGCTCACTTTTATCATTAGTTACCTTGTTGTTTTTATATTTATAGATTACAGAAACCTATATCTACCATCCATATTACACTTGTATCACCAACTCTTCACCGAACTAGTGCACCTATACAATTTACCTGGGTGTGTTGGGGAGACAAGAGACTTTTTGTTATTTGGTTGTAGGGTTGTTTGAGAGAGACGATCTTCATCCTACGCCTCCCACGGATTGATAAACCTTAGGTCATCCACTTGAGGGAAAATTGCTACTGTCCTACAAAACTCCGCGCTTGGAGGCCCAACACGAGTCTACAAGAAGAAGTTTGTGTAGTAGACATCAAGCTCTTTTCTGGCGCTGTTGCCGGGGAGGATAGGTAAGCGGCACTCACATCCCGTCAACGAAGCTCTTTTCTGGCGCAGTTGTCAGTGAGGTGAGTGCTTAAAGTTATATCTTTAGATCTTGCAATTCAATCTTTTATTTTCTTGTTTGATCACTAGTTTTTTTTATAAAAAGAAAACTACAAAAAATGGAACTGAGGTTGCCTCATATGCTTCATCTTTTTAATGTCTTTCGTGAAAATGATGGAAAGGAAAATTGTGCCAAAGTGTTAGAAGAAGAAGTCAATAAACTGTTTGGCACTAAATTTTTGAATGATGAGCATGATAGCAATGGTGTTAGTATTAATTCTTTGAATATCCATGATGCTAATGATATGCAAAGCCACAAGCTTGGGGATGCTATGTATGATGTCGATGACATTTTTAGTCCCCCAAGTTTTGATGAGCAAATTTATTGTGATGTAAGCATTCCTACTATTTATGATGATTATTGTGATGACACCTATGTTATAAAGAATACCAATAACCATGAAACTTGTCATCACGATTTTAATCAAGTATCACATGATAGTTATTTTGTTGAGTTTGCTCGTCCCACTACTATGAATGAGAAGAATTTTGCTTATGTGGGGAGTAGTAAAATTTCTATGCTTATGCATCATGAAAAAAGTGCTTTATGTGATAGTTATATTGTTGAATTCATTCATGATGCTACTGAAAATTATTAGGAGAGATGAACATATGCTTTTAAGTATTGCAATAATATCAAGTTTCCTTTCTATGTGTTGAAAGTTTTGAAGGCATGCTTGTTTTGCCTTCCTATGCTAGTTGATTCTTGTTCCCATAAAATGTTAGCTCACAAAATCCATATGCATAGGAAGTGGGTTAGACTTAAATGTTCTTGCCATGTTATTCATGATGCTCCATTTTATGTTTCAATTCTTATCTTTATGTGAGCATCATTGAAATCTTCATGCCTAGCTAAAAAGGTATTAAAGCAAAGCACTTGTGGGAGACAACCCAATACTTTTAACTACTGTTTTTGTGTGTTCACATGATTAAGCTAATGTAGTAATAATGTTTTATAGCTTTTTTCAATAAAGTACCAAGTAAAGCCTTTGGGATAGTGTGGTTAATAGTTGACTTGATTCTATGCAAAAACATGATGTCTTGCGTCCAGTGCAGAAAATCAAATAAATCACTGGAATGTTATACTTAGCTGACATTTTCACACATGATTGATATACAAATTGCCTATGTTTTCCTAAATTTTCAGAATTTTTAGAGTTCCATAAGTATGCGAAGTTTTTAGATTACTACAAACTGTTTTGTTTTTAATAGATTCTGTTTTTCATGTGTTGTTTGCTTATTTTGATGAATCCATGAGTAGTATCTTAGGGTATGAACCATGGAGAAGTTGGAATACAATAGATATAACACCAATATGAATTTAGAATGATTTCACAACGGTACCTAAGTGGTGATTTGCTTTCTTTTACTAACCAAGCTCATAAGATTTTCTGTTAAGTTTTGTGTTGTGAAGTTTTCAAGTTTTTGGTAAGGATTTGATGGACTATGTAATAAGGAGTGGCAAGAGCCTAAGCTTGGGGATGCCCTCCCCAAGGTAATATTCAAGGACAACCAAGAGCCTATGCTTGGGGATGCCCCGGGAAGGCATCCCCTCTTTCGTCTTTGTCTATCGATAATTTTACTTGAGGCTATATTTTTATTCCTCACATGATATGTGTTTTGCTTGGAGCATCATTTTATTTTGTTTGGATTTTCTTGCTGTTATTTATAATAAGTTTTAGTATCTTTTTTTTCAATAAAAAAGACAAGTATAGCCTTTACCATGCTTATTTTGCAAGTATATATGTTGCTGTTTGAAAACAGAAAGTTTTCTAGCATTGTCTGAATTCTTATGGATAGTAAGAACGTGATAAATTCTTTATATTTTTACAAAGTTAGTATGAATAAGTTCTCTATAACGTGGTAATTTTTCAGAATTATTAAACCTAGGGAACTATGAGAACAATTCCACTCTTTACAGACTGTCCTGTTTAGACAGGTTGCTGTTATGTTTGCATTGTTTGCATGTTTAATGATTCTATTTGATGATATGAGTATTAAATATGCAGGGGAATTTAGTATGCAATGTTGAATTATAATTTTAGTGATTTTCTACAGTATGGAATGATAAGGTTTTGAGTTTATTTATACTAACTTATCTCACGAGTTCTTGTTGAGTTTTGTGTGGATGAAGTTTTTGAGATTTAGGGAAACCGCAACATGAGAGGAATTAAGGAGACACAAAAGATCAAGATTGGGGATGCCCAAGGCATCCCATAGTAATATTTGAGGAAGTCTCAAGCAGCTAAACTTGGGGATGCGCCGGTTGGCCTTCCACCTTTCTTCTTCAACAAATATCGGTTAGTATCGGCTTAGCCTAAGTTTTTGCTTCTTCACATGATATGTGCTTGTCGGATTTAGGGCTCTGCAAAACCCTTGTAAGTTCGAACACTGGGGTGTGTGCGAAGAACTCAACTCCCCCTATCAGTCTACTCGCCCTTTCTACAAACTAGCTCAAGGAACAAGAAAGAACACGACACAAGGCAGTTTACCCTGGTTCAGGCCACCTAGTGGTGAGCGGCCCTACTCCAACAATGTGGTGGATTGCCTCAAGGTGGGCTGAGGAAGAACTAGTACAGTGGGTGAACCACCTCGCGAGGCGTGTTCTTGATGGTGTGTGTCTAGAAGGAGGTCTTAATGATCTGTTGGATCTTGGATACGATGCCCTCCTATGGTGGTGGCTATCCTCTATTTATAGTGGCCTTGGTCCCCTTCCCCCAAATATAAGCGGGAAGGGATCCCACAACGGCCAAGTTTGAAGGGATACAACTAGTACATCTTATCCTGAATAAAGGTGGTCTTCGCCTGCAAAGCTTCTGATCCTGACACCACATTGAGCTCGACGATGACCTCCGTCCCGCCGTCCTGGTGATCCTGGTCTCGTTGCATAGAAATGGAAACTTTTCTTCATTTCTCGGGACTCTGCGTCTGCGGTTGACTCTTTAGCACCAAAGAGGAAACTAGTCGTCCTGAGCCCGCTGGCACACGCCTGGCCTTTGTCGTCATGGCTTGCGTCATCTGAACCTCACGAGGTGAGGCTTGCATAGAGTTCTCCGCCCCTCGGGAGCTAGCCTAGCGAGACTGCTCCTTTCGGAGTCCTTGTTGTCGCCCAACTCGCAAGGCTTAGCCCCCACGAGGGTCTTGAGTGTCGATGCTAAGATGGGTCGTACCAGACCGGCGAAGGAGCCACGTCATGGGCCACATGCAGGCAAGTCTGGGTACCCTAGTTCCCAGAATGCCGACAGTAGCCCCGGGCCCAAGGCGCGCTCGGACTTGGCTTCAAGGCGAAGCCAAAGGGCAAGGGCGAAGCGACGCGGGCCCCAATCACCTATGGCCCAGTCTACGCGTGGCACCCTGATGGGACGTGGGCGTCTCCACTTCCCCATGCTGCCTCGGCAACTGTTAGAACTCTACTGGAGCCTGCTGTATGCAAGAAAAAATCATCATTACGTGCGATCATGGAGGCCGACGGTTCGCCTCCTTCTTGCTATAAATGAGGAGGAGTGGAACCCTCTGCTCATTTCCATCCCTAGATTCTCATCCTTCCTTCCTTCGCCTTCTTGCTAGGTACCCATGGCGCCGCCGAGGAAGTTCCCCGCCGAAGAGAAAGGAAAAAAACCCCAAGGAGGGGCGAGGTGCCCCACCGCCCAAGAGAGGCCGCGGGCGCCCCTGCAAACACGCCGCTACCCTGGTGGTGACCCCTCAAGGGCGCGGGAGTGTTTCTTCAAAGGTTGGTGCCACTTCTGGGAGCCGCGGTGGCCCTCCTTCGCGAGATGAGGGCTGCCACGGGCGGGGTGGCTACCGTGTCGAGGAGAGGCGCGCCGCGGTTGTTCAGCCTTCACGGCCGCGTTCCCGCTCAGTGGATGCCTTCCATGAGTTCGTTGTGTGGTCGAAGGGTCCTGCCGGCGTCTGGTTTCCACTCCCGCACTTCTTCGCGAGGGCGCTACCATTGGGGCTCGATGGCCTCTAGTTGCAGGCCGACGTTGTTGCCGCAGGGCCTCGTGGGTGGAGGTCGAGGCCGCTGCCATGGGCGGTGTGTCCTAGACCTGCGGCAGGCAGACGTTCGCCCGCGCCTAGGGCCCGAGTGAGAGGTGTACCCTCCACTCGCGACCCTCTTCGTGAGGGTGTTCGAGGAAGACAACCGGCATGCGGGGTGCTGTCCGGAGGACAGCGACGACGACGATGAGCTTGCCCTTGACGACGTCCATGCCTCTTCCAGCAGCGACGATTCCTGCTTCGAGGGGAGCGCCGGTGGCAGCGGCTACGCAAAGCTACCACGCCCCCGAGCCCGGCTTGGAGAGGGCGGCGAGGAGCCTGGCTGCCGCGCCTTAGTGAAACGGGAGGAGGGCTCAGACTGAGCCCCCAGGCCATCGGAGCCAAGGCCTCAGGAGTCGCTGCTATCGTTCGTCCATTAATCTTTCCCTGCATCTTCCAAAAACAGGCCCCGCTGGGGTGTGTAATGAACTATGGTGCCTACGCCAATATGATATGCTTTTCATACCATGTTTTGGTATTTGTATTCCTACTAACCATGGGTAGGGTGTCTTACCTTGCCGAGCTCGTGGTAGGTTCCCTTGTCGTGGGGGTGCATCTCCCGGGGGTTCCCTTACTATCGGCTCCGGAGCCGTTGATCCTCTGGAGGTGTTGTGTAGCCGCAGAGTTTGGGGACTTCGCGAGGCATCCTGTCCCTTAGCACATCCCCCGAGCTTAGGTGTGCTGTGGCTGGTGCGCCTCATGACGATACCCGGAGGCACGGACTTAGGAGGAGTGCGCATGCCCATGAGCTCATTCGACGGTGTCTCGTGAGGATCGAAAATGTCGGGGCCCCAGGGCACCCAGGCTTCAGCGCGGTGTGGTTGTGGGCTAGCCCAACATGCTCACCTACCCAGGCTCCGCAGGCGGGGCGCGCGCGGAGTAGCGACGGGCAACTGCCGCTCCCCCAGGGGCAAAGGTGAGAAGAGCGAATAAAAAAGGAGAGGAATTCAAACCCGCGAAAATAGAGAGCACGAAAAGCTCCAAATTTCATTCCAAGAAAAAGCAAACCAGCTACAAAAGGCAAGAAAAAGAAAAGGCCGCGTCCGGCACCTAAGCTAATCTTCATCTTCTCACCAGCGCGGAGCTAAGTGCTGCCACTGAGACGTAGGAGGGAGCGCCCGTTAGGCCCAAGGGCGATGCTCGGGAGACTCCGGGGTCTATTCCTCCCCACTCATTATTACGTGAGAGTGTCATGAGCGGAGACCTTCACGGGCACGGGGCCTTCCTTCATGGGTAGAACCTTCGGAGATGCTAGATGTTCCAGGCATTCTGGATGGGGATCCGGTTCTGCGTCTCCAGGCATGCGGTGCCACGCCTGGAGACATGGGCGATTCTAAACAGGCCCTCCCACATGGGTGAGAATTATGCAGCCCTTCCTTGGAGAGCACCTGCCTCAAGACGAGATCTCCCACCTCGAGCGTCCTGGGACAGATGTTGCGGTAGTGGTATCGCCATAGTGCCTGCTGGTACCTCGCTGCTTGGAGCGAGGCTTGTCGACGTTGCTCCTCCTCCAGCACAAGGTCCTTCCCCCGCGAGGCGTTCTGGCGTGTCTCGTCAAACACCAAGACCCGCGGGGAGTGATGTTTGACCTCGTGGGGGAGAACCGCTTCCGCTTCGTAGACGAGGAAGAATGGAGTCTGGCCCATCGGCTTGGTTGCTGTGGTGCGGATGGACCATAGCACGGACTAAAGCTCGTCCAGCCAACCCCTGCCGCATGCCTCGAGCTTCTTCTTGAAAGTCCTCACCTTGAGGCCCCTCAGCACCTCTGCGTTAGCATGCTTGGCCTGGCCGTTAATTCGCGGGTGTGCCACCGAAGCATAGCATATCTGCATTCCAAGGTTAGCACAATATGTTCTGAAGAGATTGCTTGTGAACTACGAACCATTGTCAGTGATGATGCAGTTCAGGACGCTGAAACGACTCATGAGTCCCTTGATGAACTTGACTGTCGAGCTTTCCAGGATAGTACGGATAGCCTCCACCTCAGCCCACTTGGTGAATTTGTCGATGGCGACGTAGAGGTATCGATAGCCCCCAGGCGCTCGAGGAAATGGGCCCAAGATGTCCAACCCCCAGACCACAAACGGCTAGGAGAGTGGGATGGTTTAGAGGCCTTGGGAGGGCTGGTGGATCTGCTTTGCATGAAATTGACAGGCTTCGCAGGGCCTTACCAGTTTGGTGGCGTCGTCGAGCGTTGTGGGCCAGTAGAATCCGCTGCGGAACGCCTTGCCCACTAGGGTGCGCAAGGAGGAGTGATGCCCCTAGTCTCCGCTGTGTATGTCATTCAGCAGCTCGCTCCCTTGCTTCTTGGAAATGCACCGCAGAGAGACATCGTTTGGCCTTTTCCAGTAGAGTTCACCATCCTGAATGCAGTACGCGGTGGCCTACCGTGCCACACGCTCCGCGTCTTCTTCCTTCTCCGACAGGGTTCCCTGGAGTAGGTATGCCCTCAACTCCTCAGTCCAGCACCCCTCCTGAGGTTCCGGTGCGAGAAATAAGTGGGCTCAGGAGGTCGGGGCCGCAGGCCGGGGCACCGTAGGTTGGCGCTAAAGAAAGCTCCTCCTGAGGTGATGCCGGTTCGACGCTTGGGGGGCTGTCGATGGCTTAAAAATCCGATCTTCAAAGATGCCAGGCTCTTGAGGCAATCGCCGAGATGCTCTCTTGGAAATATCATCCGCTTCCTTGCTCATGCCACGCAGCACGTACTGTAGTTCCAAGCCTAGGAACAGTTTCTCGATCTTGCGTACCTCCTCAAGGTAGGCCTCCATGGGCTTGTCCTTCGGTGTGTACGCCTTGTTGGAGAAGTTGATGAGGAGCCGGGAGTCACCCTTGATGGTAAGTCGCTTCACCCCCAGCGCCGCCGTGTCCTTGAGGCCAGAAATCAGGCCCTCATACTTTGCAATGTTGTTGGAGACCTTTTCGCCATTCTGGAAGCATAGTTGCACGGCCTAGTAGAGTTTGTCCATGGTGGGTTAGACGAGCACGGCTCTAGCCCCCGTGCCCTGACACGCGGATGCGCCGTCGAAGTACATGACCCAGCCGACCGGGGCTTCATCTCCTAGGGCGAGGGACCAGTCCTCGCTCACGCCTTGGTCTGGGATATCAGTCCATTCCGCCACGAAATTAGCAAGGGCTGCTCCTTTGATGATCCGGGTCGTGCTGAATTCCAACTTGAAAGCTTGTAGCTCGATATTCCATTCGGCGACTCTTCCTACCACATTGGGGCTCCTGAGTACCCTTTCTAGTGGGTAAGCTGAGACGACCTTGATCGGGTGACCTTGGAAGTAGTGGCGTAGCTTTTGAGAAGCCACAAGGAGTGCCAGCAGGAGCTTCTGGGGCATGGGGTAGCGCGCCCGCGCGTCACGCAGCACTGTGTTGACGAAATACACCAGGTGCTCGACAAGGGTGGAGGTGTTGGCGGAGTCATGCAGTTCCCGGGGTGGAAGATCCTCGGGGACCTCGTCGCCTACCAAGGCGGCCAAGGCCTCTGGGGCATCGTCTTCGGGAGCCTTGGTGTTGTAGGGTGAAACCCTAGGTGAGTTTCACACTTGGAGGGGGCAAAAGTGGCAAGAACACAAGAACACAAGAGGAATCTCTCAAACAAAACCACAATCACACATCCACTAGAGTAGTATACATGAGATCCACAAGCATACAAGATCAATCCAAGGAAATAAGCACTAGGTAGATGTTCTTCCCACTCCTAGGAGATGAGGTCTTGATGGTGATCTACTCCCTTGGGAGGTCTTGAAATCCACAAGGATTCTTCCCAAGAGGGGTCTTGATCTCCAAGAGGAGGGGATACAAGGAGCAAAGCTCTCAATGTCTATCAAATACTTTGCTAACCCTAGAAAGGAGGTGGAGGTGGTCTATTTATAGTCTAAGCCATGAAGGGGTAAGTGGGAGAGGGATACAAGGCCAAAGGCCCATGGCTGCGCACAGGCAGGGCGGTAGTACCACCCATTCTGGATAGGACAGATCCTTCTTCTTCCGTCTTCGCTTCCACATGATCATCTCCTCAGTAACTAAGAATGCACAACATTTCCTTGTGAGGTAGAATCTTCTCATGCAAATCCGAACGAAACTCGAAGAGGAAAGGATTCACCTCGTTCTCGATAGCGCGTGCACGTGCTCTTGTAATTGGTCCCTTGGCTGCTTGTGGCGGTGACGGAGTGTCCATGGGGGTGATAGAGGGATGCTCCGCATCATCTCCCCCCCCCCTTGGGGAAGATCCGACCGCGGATCATGATCTTCATCACCATGGAAGCGGGACAAGTCCTTGACATTGAAGATGTCGCTTATGTTGTACTTGGCTCGAGGGATGTCGATCTTGTAAGCATTGTCGTTGTAGCGTGCTAGCATGTTGAATGGTCCATCGGCGCGTGGAAGAAGCTTGGATTTGCACTCCTTGGGGAAGCGGTATTTGCGTAGGTGTAGCCAAACGACACCATTGGTGCCTTGTTGGTGTTGAGCTTGGTGGTGAGACGTTGGACTTGACGCTCGATCGTGGACCATGTTTCGGCATGCACCTTCTTGAGATAACTTGCTCTTGCACTTGCATCCATGTTGGCGCGTTCTTGGAGAGGTAGAGGGAGGATGTCCAAGGGTGAAAAGGGGTTGAAGCCGTAGACGACCTCGAAGGGGGACTTGCCGGTAGTAGAGTGTTTTGCTCGGTTGTAGGCATACTCGACAATGGGTAGGCACTCCTCCCACTCCTTGATGTTCTTCTTTATCATCACGCGTAGTAGAGTGGCGAGCGTGCGGTTGGTGACTTCTGCTTGGCCGTTGGTTTGAGGATGATAGGCCGTCGAGAATAGTTGCTTGATGCCAAGCTTGCCACATAGTGTCTTCCAAAAGTAGCTTATGAACTTGACGTCATGGTCCGAGACAATTGTCCTTGGTAGTCCATTTAGCCTCATGATTTCCCTACAAAAAAGATTTGCAACATGTGAAGCATCGTCGATCTTGTTGCAAGGGATGAAATGCCATCTTGGAACAGCAACCCACTACAATAAAAATGGAATCCTTGCCATTTTGAGTTCTTGGTAATCCTAACACAAAGTCCATGCCAATGTATTCCCATGGTTGAGACGGAATAGGAAGTGGCATATGTAAACCATGAGATTGAGTTGTCGACTTAGCTTTGTGGCACGTCGAGCACCAGTTGGTCTAGCGGGAGACGTCGCAGAACATCTTTGGCCAATAGTAGTGCATGGAGAGCATTGCGAATGTCTTGTCGCGTCCGAAGTGTCCCATAAGGCCTCCTCCATGAGCCTCTTGCAAAATGAGCAAACAAAGAGAGGACTCAGGGATGCATAGTTTATTAGCTCTCATAAGCTAAGCATACTTGATATGATATCGTTCCCACGAAATATGCGTCACACATTTAGCATAAGGAGTCGCAAAGTAAGCATCATGCACATACAAGTCTTTAATATGCTCAAAGCCAATGACATTCAACCCAAGTTTGGTAACAAGCATGCATTTGCAGGAAAGCGCATCCGCCACAATGTTTTCTTTGCCTTTGATATACTTGATGACATAGGGAAAAGACTCAATGAACTCACTCCACTTAGCATGACGCTTGTTCAACTTAGTTTGACCTTTAAGATATTTAAGTGTCTCATGGTCCGTGTGAAGAATGAATTCATGAGGACGGAGATAGCGTTCCCACACATGCAAAACTCTCACTAAAGCATATAATTTCTTATCATAGATGGGGTAATTAAGTTGAGCGCCGAAAAGTTTCTCATTAAATACGCAATTGGGCGCTTTTCTTGCATGAGCACGCCTCCTATGCCGGTACCACTAGCGTCCCAATGAATCTTGAAAGGTTTGTTAAAATTAGGTAGGGCAAGTAAGGGTGCATGTGTAAGCAAATTTTTGAGCTCGTTGAACACGGTATCTTACAAGGTACCCCAAACAAAGGGTGCGTTCTTTTACTCAAAGCATGAGAAGGATAAGCAATCATGCTAAAGACATTCACAAAGTGTCGATAGAAACCGGCTAAACCAAGAAAGCTACGCACTTATTGGAGATTCGTTGGTTGGGGCCAAGTTTTAATTGCTTCAGTTTTAGTTTCATCAACATGAACACCTTGTGAAGAAACGACAAATCCTAGGAAAACAACCTTATTAACGCCAAAAGTGCATATATCCATGTTAGCATAGAGGCATTCGTTCCAAAGGGTTTGCAAAACCATACGGATGTGTGT
Source organism: Secale cereale (assembly GCA_902687465.1). Lineage (NCBI taxonomy): Eukaryota > Viridiplantae > Streptophyta > Magnoliopsida > Poales > Poaceae > Secale > Secale cereale. Next base: position 271,595,868 of record LR738709.1, read on the forward strand.
GACATGATCCTCAAGCGACTTGCTAAAAACAAGGATGCATCAAAGTAAACCACTACAAAGACGCCGATATAAGGTCGAGAACGAAGTGCATGAGACGCATGAATGAGCCGGGTGCTTTCGATAAGCCCATTCGCATGACCAACCACTCATATAACCCAAACTTGGTTTTAAAAGCTGTTTTCCACTCATCATCCTCTTGAATGCGAATTTGGTAATAGCCACTTTCAAGATCGATATTTGAAAAGATGGTAGCACCACATAATTCAGCAAGCATGTCATCTAGGCATGGAATTGGGTGACGGTATCTAACAGTCATATCATTTATTGTACGACAATCGGAGCACATGCGAAGACTTCCATCTTTCTTAGGCATGAGAATAACTGGAATGGCACAAGGGCTTAAGCTTTCACGTACATGACCTTTGTCGATGAGTAGTTGTACAAGACGTTGTATCTCCTTAGTTTCCTCGGGGTTGACGCGGTATGGAGCCTTGTTCGGAAGTGATGCGTCGGGTATGAGGTTAATGCGGTGTTCGATGCCGCGAAGTGGAGGTAGACCCGGTGGTAGCTCATCGGGAAAGACGTCCGAGAATTCCTGCAACAATTGAGACAACACTAAAGGTAGATGGTGAGAGTTGTTAGTTTGAACCAATTCATCTTTGCACATGAGGACATAGTGAATGACACTAGTTGGGTTCTCACACACTTCTCTCATGTCTCTTTTGGTGGCTAGAAGCACTATGTCACTCTTATCTCTCAAGGTGGATGAGGGGGTCCTGGATTGAGGGGTCCTCATGTGGTCGGATAACTCGTGGTGGGCCGGGCTGGTGGGCCGTGAAGATCATTGCTGAAGATCGTCTCTCGTATCCGGATAGGACTCCTATGTGCGTATCATTCCTTCCTCTGCAAGATGGTTATGTACAAACGCTAGGGCCTTCCGGTGCATATATAAACTAGAGGGTTTAGTCCGTAGAGGCTAGACAACAACAGAATCATAGGCTAGACATTTAGGGTTTCGCCATTATGATCTCAAGGTAGTTCAACTCTTGTAATCATATTCATCAAGATCAATCAAGCAGGCAGTAGGGTATTTGATACGGTGTATCCTAGGGCCATCCCCATGGACCCTCCTTCACCTCATCAAGTGCCCAAAGGACCAAGGACTAGAGCTCCCGAGACCGAGGTGACGTCACTCCTAGCCTTACTTCCATACAAATCTTGCGAGACATGGTCGCTACCTCAGACGGACGTGTTGTGTGTGCTCAGGTGTGAAGAAGACCACATCGGAGAGGGGCGTGAAGATGGACGAGTCCTCAAGTTCATGGACGAGCCAATGCATCGAGAAGAGCAGAAGAGAGCTCCAGGACCCGGACATCCGGCCCCCTGGCCCGGACATCCGGCCCCTGGGCATTCACCTACAGAAGGCCAACAGCAGCCAAGGCTACAGGGCCCGGACATCCGGCCAGGGCCCGGACATCCGGCCAGGCACGGCCCGGACATCCGGCCCCGCGCCCGGAAATCCGGCGCCTCTGTCCAGAGAGCGCCCGAGACCAGACCGCTCCAGCCCGGACATCCGGCTCCTCGCCCCGGACGTCCGGCACCCCTCGAAGACCCGGACATCCGGGCCGCCGCCCGGACATCCGGCCCCTGATCTGCCTGCGTGCAGCCCCCTGGGCCGAGGCCCATGTACCCATTCGCCCCGTAGACTATATATACTCCTCTCCTCATTCCGTTTAGGGTTAGCTGTGGTTTAGCTCATTTGACACTTGTGTGGATTTCTCCCACGAGACCGGTGCGCCTCTACGGAGAAGATCCACATCTGGATTCAAGACCCCTAACGGGAAGATCCCACGGGATTCCAAGACCTCCTCACGGAGAAGACTATCTTTGTATCACCGGCGTTGACTTTGGATCATGTATCTCGACCTTGTATCGTGAATCTAGCACTTGTGTGATTGCTTCCGTGTTGATTTGAGTGTTCTCTCTTGTGTTTTCCCCATCTTTCTCCGTGTTTTCCCCGTGTTCATCGTGTGCCAACCTCCAAACGTGAAAGATCCGCTGATTAGGGTTCCGCCCTGTATCATATGGTATCTAGAGCAAAGGTTTCTCACGATTTTGGAGCCCCACACTTCGTTTTCTAGCCTGTTTTTGTCGTGTTCTTCCTAATTTCGAAAAATTCCCCACAAAAAGAGCCCCAAAAATTTTCTGTGATCTGTTGATTTGGCAAGATTTTGTTGAATTTGTTCCATGGATTTGCTGTGCCACGTGTGGATCTAGCTTTTCCACCACTTTTCCCCAATTTTCATCCGCAAAATCCGCCGAATTTTTCCCCAAACACCACCGGTTGCAAGGAGTTTTTCCTGGCTCGGGCACCCCGGACATCCGGCTCGTGCCCCGGACATCCGGCCCGCCCCGGACATCCGGCCCCTGGCCCGGACATCCGGCCTCCCGCAGCCATTTCCTCACCTCTCCGCCATTTTCGTTCGGTGCTCCACCATTTCTTCCGCATACCACCACCTTTTCCGCATCCACCATCGCTTACCCGCTTCGAGTTTAGAAAATTTGTCTCCATTTGCCGTGGATTCTTGAGTTGTGGTTTCACCGTTTCCTTGGATGTTTAGGCTACCTTGGGACGGCAAGACTTCGACGACACCACCGCTCAACTTCGGCAAGGACGGTAACATCGACGACACTTCGATCATTCTATCTTGCAATTGCATTGTCACCCTATGAGCCATCTTTGCGTTGCTTTCCCATTGAGACTAGCCATTTGAGTATTGCCGGGCCACGACACTTGTGCACATTAGTGATAGTCATAGATATTGCATACCACATCATTGTGAGTAACATCACATCATCTTGGTATCTTGCATATCCCCGTGTGCCACAAGAGTGCTCCGCATACACAATAGCTACCTTGATACGAGAAGCATACATATGTGCCCAAAGAAAGAGCTCAAAAGCTTTGAAGCAAAAGAGCCAATCCAAGCAAAGAAACAATAGCATCATACGCCTTGCATCCAAAGAGATCATACATAGCAACATCATCTTGTGCTCAAGCATCGGCACATCATACACTCATAGCATACTTGTGATAGATAGTCGTTACGTTTTGCCCATATAGGTCGTGCACAAGTGCGTATCCGCCTATTAAGCAATCGGTTAGCGTCTCTCTAGCGTTGTGCAACACGAGCATTTTCCGTGGTTTTCCACATTTTTCGCTCATCCTTGGTTGCACAACCACAGTTATCTATCCGTGCGTGTGTTCCGTGTGCTACTCTTTGCTAGTGATCTACTTGTTGCATGAGCAAATTGTGAACCATTTTCAACATCTTTGAGTCATTTTTACGATTGCATTGAATTTGTGCCACATCCTAACCGAGCTCCTCTCAAAGCTTTACTTGTGTAGGTGTGAGAATCGACACGAAGTGATACCAATAGTGCTATTTCCGGGTTACATTGTTGAGTGATCATTGATCCAATTTCAACCTCGGTTAAGGTACATTGATATTGTCTTCTCCTTTCTCCACTCACTTACTTGCTTGTGATGATGGATAGGCCAAGTTCATCTACCAACCCGATCTTCGATGACCCTCAAGAAGCGAACAACTACGTCACCAAACTACATCTATTCGGTGTCCAACGAGCTCTACATCAAGAGAGTGAAGCTATGCGAGAGTACATTGGTCAAGTTGCCGAGGACGCGCGACAATTCCAACAAAGCACCAATGATACGGTGTATCCTAGGGCCATCCCCATGGACCCTCCTTCACCCCCTCAAGTGCCTCAAGGACCGATGACACGTGCCCGTACTAGAGCTTTCGAGACCGAGGTGACGTCACTCCTAGCCCTACTTCCTTATGAATCTTGCGAGACATGGTTGCTACCTCAAGCGAGTGTGCTTTGTGTGCTCAGGTGTGAAGGAGACCACTTCGGAGAAGAGCTTGAAGATGGACAAGTCCCCAAGGTCATGGACGAGCTGATGCAACGAGAAGACCGGAAAGCAGCTCCAGGACCCGGACATCCGGCCCCCTGGCCCGGACATCCGGCCCCTGGGCATCTCTCTACAGAGGGCCAACCACAGGGCCCGGACATCCGGCCAGGGCCCGGACATCCGGCCAAGCACGGCCCGGACATCCGGCCTCGGGCCCGGAAATCCGGCGCTCCTGTCCAGAGAGCACCCGAGGCTCGGCTCCTCCCGCCCGGACATCCGGGCCACCGCCCCGGACATCCGGCGACCCGCGAAGCCCCGGACATCCGGCCCGCCACCCGGACGTCCGGCTCCTGAAAATGCCTGCGCGCATCCTCTGGGCCGAGGCCCATGTACCCATTCGCCCCGTAGACTATATATACTCCTCTCCTCTTTCCGTTTAGGGTTAGCTGTGGTTTTAGCTCATTTGACACTTGTGTGGATTTCTCCCACGAGACCGGTGCGCCTCTACGGAGAAGATCCACCTCTGGATTCAAGACCCCTAACGGGAAGATCCCACGGGATTCCAAGACCTCCTCCGGGAGAAGACTATCTGTATCACCGTTGTTGACTTTGGATCATGTATCTCGACCTTGTATCGCGAATCTAGCACTTGTGTGATTGCTTCCGTGTTGATTTGAGTGTTCTCTCTTGTGTTTTCCCCATCTTTCTCCGTGTCTTCCCCGTGTTCATCGTGTGCCAACCTCCAAACGTGAAAGATCCGCTGATTAGGGTTCCACCCTGCATCATTATGGTATCAGAGCAAAGGTTTCTCACGATTTTGGAGCCCCACACTTTGTTTTCTAGCCTGTTTTTGTCGTGTTCTTCCTAATTTCGAAAATTGCCCCACAAAAAGAGCCCCAAAAAAATTTTCTGTGATCTGTTGATTTGGCAAGATTTTGTTGAATTTGTTCCATGGATTTGCTGTGCCACGTGTGGATCTAGCTTTTCCTCCACTTTTCCCCAAATTTCATCCGAAAAATCCACCCAATTTTTGCCCCGCAACCCCCTTTTGCAACGTGTTCTTGCTGGCTCGGGCACCCCGGACATCCGGCTCGTGCCCCGGACATCCGGCCCGGCCCGGACATCCGGCCCCTGGCCCGGACATCCGGCCTCCCGCAGCCATTTTCCCCCACTACACTTCCCTCCTAGCAATCATCCGCCTCTTCGTTCGGTGATCCACCCACCCTTCCGCAAACCACCACCGATCTTCCGCAACAACCACCATCGCTTACCCGCTTCGAGTTTGGAAAAATTTGTCTCCATTTGCCGTGGATACTTGAGTTGTGGTTTCACCGTTTCCTTGGATGTTTAGGCTACCTTGGGACGGCAAGACTTCGACAACACCACCGCTCAACTTCGGCAAGGACGGTAACATCGACGACACTTCGATCATTCTATCTTGCAATTGCATTGTCACCCTATGAACCATCTTTGCGTAGCTTTCCCATTGAGACTAGCCATTTGAGTATTGCCGGGCCACGACACTTGTGCACATTAGTGATAGTGATAGATATTGCATACTACATCATTGTGAGTAACATCACATCATCTTGGTATCTTGCATATCCCCGTGTGCCACAAGAGTGCTCCGCATACACAATAACTACCTCGATCCGAGAAGCATACATATGTGCCAAAAGAAAGAGCTCAAAAGCTTTTAAGCAAAAGAGCCAATCCAAGCAAAGAAACTATAGCATCATACGCCTTGCATCCAAAGAGATCATACATAGCAACATCATCTTGTGCTCAAGCATCGGCACATCATACACTCATAGCATACTTGTGATAGATAGTCGTTACGTTTTGCCCATATAGGTCGTGCACAAGTGCGTATCCGCCTATTAAGCAATCGGTTAGCGTCTCTCTAGCGTTGTGCAACACGAGCATTTTCCGTGGTTTACCACATTTTTCGCTCATCCTTGGTTGCACAACCACATTTATCTATCAGTGCGTGTGTTCCGTGTGCTACTCTTTGCTAGTGATCTACTTGTTGCATGAGCAAATTTGTGAACCATTTTCAACATCTTTGAGTCATTTTGACGATTACATTGAATTTGTGCCACATCCTAACCAAGCTCCTCTCAAAGCTTTACTTGTAGGTGTGAGAATCGACACGAAGTGATACCAATAGTGCTATTTCCGGGTTACATTGTTGAGTGATCATTGATCCATTTTCAACCTCGGTTAAGGTACATTGATATTGTCTTCTCCTTTCTCCCACTCACATACTTGCTTGTGATGATGGATAGGCCAAGTTCATCTACCAACCCGATCTTCGATGATCCTCAAGAAGCGAACAACTACGTCACCAAACTACATCTATTCGGTGTCCAACGAGCTCTACATCAAGAGAGTGAAGCTATGCGAGAGTACATTGGTCAAGTTGCCGAGGACGCGCGACAATTCCAACAAAGCACCAAGGAGCAAATCGACCTCATCAACACCAACATGTCTACTCAATACAATGAGCTACGGACATTGATCATCAACCGACGTTCTTCCTCAACATCATCTCATCGACGAAGCCGCTCAAGTTGACATACCGACTCAACGCAAGACTCAAGTACACCTACGTCAAACACTCTTCGTCAAGCCGCACGTCAAGCTCGACATGAACATCGGCAACCTCTACATGACAAGAGTTCTCAAGAGCTATTCGACGAACAAGAAAATCGACATCGTCAAAACCAAGCTACACTTGAGCAAGCACAAGAACGGCAACGACTACGCCAACAACAAGAAGAGCGAGCTCGTCAATATCAAGAAGAACAAGATGCCGAGGCTAACCGCCACGCACAACAACGTCGTGAAGCTCAAGCCATGGAGGCGCAACGTGCTTTACAAGATGCACACCGCAATGTGGCCGCCCGCAATCGACACACTCGTCAAGAAGAGGATTTTCTTCGAGATGAGATGCACGAACGGCGTCATCAAGCAAGAATACAAGAAGAAGCTACTCCTCAAGCGCGACATGAGCAACAATACCAACAAGAACATCAACTCCAACAAGAACATCTACATCCTCAAGAGCAAAATGATATGGCAAACCGCCAAAATCGAGAGCGCCTTCCCAATAGGCAAGGAAACAATGACGAGCATCGCTATGGCAAGCTCAAGTTCACCATGCCAAAGTTTTCCGGAAGCATTGATCCCGAAGATTACCTCTCATGGGCATTGAAAGTTGACAAGATCTTTCGCCTTCACGACTTCGATCAAGACAAGAAGATCGCTATGGCATCACTTGAGTTCCAAGACTATGTTCTCATTTGGTGGGAGCAAATCATAGAGAGAAGAGAAGCCAAAGGCGAACCTCCTATCACCACTTGGGCTCAAATGAAGGAAGTGATGAGAGCACGCTTCGTGCCTACACACTACAACCGAGACTTGTTCAAGAAGCTACAACTCCTCAAGCAAGGTACCAAGTCCGTTGAAGAGTACTACAAGGAGATGGAGATTGCTATGATAAGAGCAAACATCATGGAAGATGCAGAGCAAACAATGGCGAGATTCTTGAATGGACTCAACTATTCCATTAAGAAGATTGCGGACTTCCAACCATACAACAATCTCCTCGAGCTAGTACACCAAGCAACCAAAGCGGAGCGACAAGTTCAAGAGGACTACAAGTACTCCAAGTTCAACTCCAAGAACTTCGGCTCCTACAACCAAGCTTCAACGACTTCGGATATCCCTCCTACCTCTACCAAGCCATCTACGAACTTAGGCGACAAGCCAAGATACAAGAATGAGCCTACATCGAGTCATCCACCTTCTACCAACAACTTCAAGCCAAGAGCTACATCATCTACAACTCCAAATGAAGAGAACCCAAAGACAAGTTCCATCAAATGTTTCACATGTGGTGGCCGTGGACACAAGTCCTTCGAGTGCACCAACAAGAGAACAATGATCTTTCACGACGACGGCACATATGACTCGATGAGCGACGACGAAGTGGACGCCATCAAGCACTTGGCCATCCACCGGCGTATCAATGAAGAAGAAGATCATCAAGTGTTTTGCGACAATGACTCAAGCCCCAACCTAGTTGTCTCCAAAGTCTTGACACTACAACATCAACAAGATGACGACCAACGATGCCATATTTTCCATACGAAGGCTGCCATCAATGGACGCTCCGTCAAGGTTATCATCGATGGAGGAAGTTGCCACAACTTGGCAAGTGATGAACTATGCGACAAGCTTCATTTGGTCAAGACGAAGCATCCGCACCCCTACAAGGTCCAGTGGCTCAACGACGCCGGAATTCTTCGAGTCGAGCACACCGTGCAAGTCTCTTTCAAGATCGGCGCCTACGAGGACACTCTCGAATGTGATGTGATACCCATGTCCGTGTGCCACCTTATTCTTGGACGCCCATGGCAATATGATCGTGGAGTCACACACAATGGACGGACGAATCACTATCACTTCAAGATGAAGGGCAAGGAATTCGTGCTACGACCAATGACTCCAAGTCAAGTAGCCGCCGACAAGCTTTTACCTACCACCCATCGTGGAGAGAATGGTGAGAGAGCGAGCCACCTAAAAGAGAGCGAGAGCCACAAGCCAAATACGAGCGACTCCACGATGAGCTACACGAAGAAACTAGTGCTATTTGCCACCAAAAGTGAGATGAGAGAAGTGTGTGAGAACCCATCGAACGTCGTTCAACTTGTGATCTTATGCATAGGGGAAGACAAATCTACTAACACTTCACAATCTCTACCTTTTGTGTTGTCACCTTTATTGCAGGAATTCTCAGACGCCTTTACCGATGAGGTACCACCGGTTCTACTTCACGGGATAGAACACCACACCGAACTCGTACCCGGTGCACCATTTCCCAACAAGGTTCTCTTCCGTGTCAACCACGAGATACAACGGCAAGTGCCCAAACTCGTCGACAAAAGTCATGTACGTGACACCTTTAGCACTTGTGCCGCTCCGGTTATTCTATTGCCTACGAAACATGGAAGTTTTCACGCAAATGCATGCTTGTTACGCAAGTGCTTACTTGTTACACAATTTAAGTTGCATGTGATTGGCTTAGAGCACCTAAAAGATTTATATGAGCATGATCCTCTCTTTGCAAATGCCTATGCTAAATGCTTGACTCACACTTCTTGGGAACATCATTACACCAAGGATGGATATCTTAGGAGAGCTAACAAACTGTGCATCCCCGAGTCTTCGCTTTGTTTGCTCCTTTTGCAGGAATCGCATGGAGGAGGACTCATGGGACACTTTGGACGCGACAAGATGTTTGCTACCCTCTCTAAGAACTATTTTTGGCCCAAGATGCTACGTGACGTCTCAAACCTCACCAACCGATGTCCGACATGCCGCAAAGCTAAGTCCAAAGCTCAATCTCATGGTCTTTACGTGCCTCTTCCTACTACATTTCATCCATGGGAAGACATAAACATGCATTTCATACTTGGCTTGTCTAGGACTAAAAATGGAAACGATTCCGTGCTTGTCATGGTCGATACATTCTCTAACATGGCTCATTTCATTCCCGATAACAAGATCGACGATGCTTCACATGTTGCCACTTTCTTTTGTAGTGAAATACTCAAGAAGGTGCACGAACAAACACGGGCAACAATAGAGCGACAAGTACATCGCCTCACCAACAAGATCAACGTCAACAAGGCAACAATGGCGTTTCACCCGGAAGATCTCAGTTGGCTACATCTTCACAAGGACCACTTCGCGATAGAGCACAAGTCCAAGCCTCTACCTCGTGATGACGGACCATTCAAGGTGCTCCATGGTGATGAAGATTTCGATCCGAGGTCGGATCTTTCCCAAGGGAGGGGAGATGATACGGTGTATCCTAGGGCCATCCCCATGGACCCTCCTTCACCTCATCAAGTGCCCAAAGGACCAAGGACTAGAGCTCCCGAGACCGAGGTGACGTCACTCCTAGCCTTACTTCCATACAAATCTTGCGAGACATGGTCGCTACCTCAGACGGACGTGTTGTGTGTGCTCAGGTGTGAAGAAGACCACATCGGAGAGGGGCGTGAAGATGGACGAGTCCTCAAGTTCATGGACGAGTCAATGCATCGAGAAGAGCAGAAGAGAGCTCCAGGACCCGGACATCCGGCCCCCTGGCCCGGACATCCGGCCCCTGGGCATTCACCCACAGAAGGCCAACAGCAGCCAAGGCTACAGGGCCCGGACATCCGGCCAGGGCCCGGACATCCGGCCAGGCACGGCCCGGACATCCGGCCCCGCGCCCGGAAATCCGGCGCCTCTGTCCAGAGAGCGCCCGAGACCAGACCGCTCCAGCCCGGACATCCGGCTCCTCGCCCCGGACGTCCGGCACCCCTCGAAGACCCGGACATCCGGGCCGCCGCCCGGACATCCGGCCCCTGATCTGCCTGCGTGCAGCCCCCTGGGCCGAGGCCCATGTACCCATTCGCCCCGTAGACTATATATACTCCTCTCCTCATTCCGTTTAGGGTTAGCTGTGGTTTAGCTCATTTGACACTTGTGTGGATTTCTCCCACGAGACCGGTGCGCCTCTACGGAGAAGATCCACATCTGGATTCAAGACCCCTAACGGGAAGATCCCACGGGATTCCAAGACCTCCTCACGGAGAAGACTATCTTTGTATCACCGGCGTTGACTTTGGATCATGTATCTCGACCTTGTATCGTGAATCTAGCACTTGTGTGATTGCTTCCGTGTTGATTTGAGTGTTCTCTCTTGTGTTTTCCCCATCTTTCTCCGTGTTTTCCCCGTGTTCATCGTGTGCCAACCTCCAAACGTGAAAGATCCGCTGATTAGGGTTCCGCCCTGTATCAGTATTACCTCGATCGACAGGGCCTGAACCTGGGTAAACATCATGTCCCCAGTCTCCTGTTGCCCGAGATCCGCCGGTTTTGACACCGACATTGATGCTTTCATTGAGAGTTCCACTATGTCATCGACTGAAGGACTGATGGATCGCTTCGTCAACAACGACGGTGCTACCGCCAAGAGGACTTTTCCTCCCAGCCAACTTTTTGTGTTTGGCGGCTTCATGCTCCGTGCCAACACGGAAGGCCGCCTCGAGTAGGTTGAGAGTTACGCCCCTAGCCATCAGGTCAGGTTTGGAAGCTTGAACTACATTGTTGATATCCTCGGAGACTTGATCTTCGACGAATTTGAGCCCACAGCGATCGCTCCCTGCCACCACGATGAACATGACCTAAATCTATCGTCGGGCCACCTCCCAGGGATAGTGCCTATAACCGCTCTGGCCCTAGATCCGAAGCAGATCGCACCACCCGAGGACGGGAAGCTCAACCCCGCCACGGAATCCGCAAACTCAGTGGCGCTGGAGCCGCACACAGACCCAATCTTGAGTGGGATCTGTGTTACCGGAACTTCGGACTCGTCTCTGGCTGCAGGTTCCGAACCATGTGCATCTGCGTCTTTCGAGCATGACCAGGCGTCTATCATCGAATTCAGCTCCGCAGATATCTTCCAGCACTCACCTTTAGGTGATGTACTAAACTCATTAAAATCCCTCTTCTTAGCTGGGGACACACAGCCGAATTATATCCCGTTCGAACTGGAGGCTGATGATGGAGAATTTCGCTTCCCACCCACCACCCACTTGGTAGCCACGGTCGAAGATCTAACCGATCTACTGGACTATGCTTCCGAAGACCTCGAAGGGATGGACCTGGAAGCCGAAGCTGATCTAGACCAAAACCCGCCCGTAACCGAGCGTTGGACGGGTACGTCCTCATACGACATGTATATGGTGGATACACCTAAGCAGAAGGCGGGCGACGGCGGAAATGGTCCCACAAAGGATAAGCATGTCGCTGAACCTCCCAAGCGTCAGCGTCCGAAGCACCGAACTAAACCTCGTAAAGGGAAAGATAGCAACACTATCACTAATGACGGTGATAGTCCGGAGCAAGCCGATGTCCTCGCAGATCCAGCGATGGAGCAGGTTGAGCGAGAGGACGGCGAACATAGTCCGAGACTACTCTCTGATGACAGCAATGCCGAAGACAGCAATTATCAACCTATCTCCGAAGAGGATGTTAGCCTATGAAACGATGAACATATCGTCCCAGAAGAACCCTTAGAACAACAGCGCTTCCATCGGAGACTTATTGCCACCGCAACATGCCTAAAAAAGCAGTGGCGGTGGCTTCGAGATGCACAGGATATGCTCAACGATAGATGGAACGAAGTGCTAGACGCTGAGCAAAAATATGGCTGCAATCGCCAAACTAAGGGCTATACTAAGCGTAAACTACTGCCCGAATTCGACGACGAGGCTACTGCGCCTATACCACCGAAGAGCAACACCGCCGATAAGCCGGACCGACCACCTCGTAGACGTGACAGAGTGGCTAGCAACACCGTACACAAGCCTGCACCCCCTCCCCGTAATGGAAAGGAGGATGCGGCTCAGGGCCGGAAACACGATCTACGTGAGGACCTGAACAAAATAGCTGGCAAGACCAGATCCATCTACGGATCCAAGGACCGTGCTCCCGCACGGGACGGCGGCTATCAAGCCAAATACGCCGGTCATATACCAGTTCGGGGTCAATACCGAACATCACAACCATCTGACATACGCCATGACATAGCAAAATACAGGGGTGTCGCACACCCTATGTGCTTCATTGATGAGGTGCTGGATCATGAATTTCCAGAAGGGTTCAAACCCATAAATATCGAGGCGTACGATGGAACGACGGATCCTGTTGTCTGGATAGAAGACTTTATTCTTCACATCCACATGGCCCATGGAGATGATCTCCACGCCATCAAATACTTACCCCTCAAGCTGAAAGGACCAGCTCGGCACTGGCTGAACAGCCTCCCAGAAAATTCCATTAGAAGTTGGGAAGAGCTTCAGGATGCTTTTCGATCCAATTTTCAAGGGACCAAATCATCGACTACCGGACGCCGAAGCCTTAGCGGCCTTCAAGCACAGTGTCCGGGACGAATGGCTAGCTAGACACCTTGGCCAGGAAAAGCCAAGGACAATGGCTACCCTAACTACACACATGACCCGTTTTTGCGTCGGCGAGGACAGTTGGTTAGCTCATAGCAGCACCAGCGACCCTGGCACATCTAAAGTCAAGGATGGCAATGGAAAGCCACGACGTGATAAAAAAACGTCAAAATAATGCTGGAAGCCCAGATGATACAGCGGTAAACGGCGGATTCAGTGGCTCCAAACCCGGTCAATGGAAGAAGCCATTCAAAGGCAACAAAGACGGTCCATCTAGCTTGGACAAAATATTAGACAGGCCCTGCCAGATCCATGGCACCCCAGATAAACCTGCAAACCATACCAACCATAGTTGTTGGGTCTTCAAGCAGGCCGGCAAGATAAATGCCGAACAAAAGGGAAGGGACCTCGGAGCGAAGATGATGATGAACCTCGCCAGCCAAACACACGGGGACAGAAAAAATTTCCACCGGAGATCAAAACAGTAAACATGATCTACGTCACTCATATCCCAAAGAGGGAGCGCAAGCGTGCACTCTGAGATGTCTATGCCGTTGAGCCTGTTTCCCCCAAATTCAACCCATGGTCGGCCTGTCCGATGACCTTTGATCGCAAGGATCATCCGACTAGTATCCGTCATGGGGGTTCGGCTGCCCAAGTGCTCGATCCAATAATCGATGGGTACCATCTCACTCGAGTCCTTATGGACGGCGGTAGCAGTCTAAATATGATGTACTAGGACACTGTCCGCAAGAAGGGAATAGACCCGTCGAGAATCAAGCCAAGCAGCATGACCTTTAAAGGAGTGATACCGGGCGTAGAAGCCCGCTGCATGGGCTCTTTAACATTGTAGGTCATATTCGGCTCTCCCAATAACTTTCGAAGCGAAGAGCTAATCTTCGACATAGCTCCGTTCCGAAGTGGCTATCATGCACTACTCGGAAGAACGGCCTTCGCCCACTTTAATGCAGTCCCGCATTATGCTTATTTAATGCTCAAAATGTCTGGACCACATGGCGTCATCATGGTCAATGGAATTATGGAGCGCTCTCTTCGTACGGAGGAGGACACTGCGACCCTAGCAGCCGAAGTCCGAAACGGCCTATTCAAGCCGAACAGCTCATCGGTCGTCAAGACCACAGACACAACTAAACGTGTCCGGCACACGCCTCACAGCAGCAGCTCAAATGAACCTGAGCTAAATTAGCAGCTACACCACCATTGACTGGCCCATAAGGTGGTAGCATACGTGCCTCGCGTGCACAATTATGCCCTTAAAATTCCTTGTGCGGCGCTGGGAGCACACTGCATACAAACAGGCCATAGTTCAGCTCGACCCTATTCGGACTCTAAAATTATCCTTCAAGGTTTATTAAACGATCCAGCTTTGTTTACAGCCACACAATATTTCTTTTTTCCAGGTTTTTTCTCTTTCTTTTTCTTATTTTACAGATGGCCATCACACTTCCCCCTTCAAGGACACATCACAAAGGAGAAAACGGCACAGACGTGCAGCAGGGCCCTGCGTTAAGGTTTCTTTTTTTAAGATTAAGACCCTGTGTAAACCTTTTTTCTCTTTTTGTTTTATACTTTTCTGGCATGTAAAATCTCCAAGGAAGTTATCGGCATTATCTGTAAACATACGGCTCGCCGTACTATAATGGGATATTATAGAAACAACTTGGTTTATATTGTGTTTGGAGTTTTATTCTCTCACCACCTGTGTTCTCGCCTCATGTCAGATTGACACATGTGCCTTGACAACAGGGTCCATTATCAGGGGCTGTATTCAGCCCGGTATATATTGACAAGTCCGAACACCTATAGGGAGTGTCCGGCGTCCGGGATATGGCTTTATATGAATCAGTTCCGAATCATGTCTTGGGTCAATAGTTGGGTTGCCCGGCTCATGTGCCTACGTTCCCGATTGTCCGGCTAGGGTGTAAAGGGAGAACTACTGTGATTGTACTTCTGGTTCGTCCGGTCAAGTACCTCAGTAGAGAAAGCCGAAAATTGAGTGTCATGATAAGCGAGAATCTGGTCTGCGATCCGGTGACTTGGTGTCATAGAAAGATCGATGGAGATCTACTCTGTGTTATACGAAGGGTTGGTTTTTTGCCCAGCCGTGTACAAATGGATACGTTAATTCGGAAACGCCATATACGCACCAGGGGCTAGTACTTAGTCCCACTTGTCAAACTCCTATGGCTAAGTGATTGCAATAAAGTCGCATAGTCTGGTTGCCTAGTTCACTCTGCATACACCTCCTACATGGACCAAGACGTTGGATAAAGAGTGTTTATGCATATGACCGAACACCCCAATAGTATTTACATGGGGCCTGAAGCCGACGACTGGAAACTTTCGTATTTAAATAAACAGCCGCACATGAGGTGAAAGTCGCTCACATTATAATAGCGCAAAAGTTATATACACATCGGTGCATAAGCTTAAGTCTTTACAACCGGATACAATTACTCAAAGATAATATCGTTTGAGCATTGGCCATCTACAAGGTGGACGCCTTCTATGACGTCCTCGAAGTATCTCACCGGCTTGCGGTGCTCCTTGCCTTCGGGCGGGCTAGTAGTGGCTATGTCCCGCGCCTTCATCTCACCCAATGCACTTTCACATGGGCGAAGGCCATCCGAGCACCCTCTATGCAGGCCGAACGCTTTAATGCGTCGACCCACGAAATCGCTTCGACGAGCCGCTTCACCAATCCAAAGTAGCTATTTGGGATTGGCTCAGCGGGCCACAGCCGGACTATCAAGTCATTCATGGCCGAACCAGCCATATTATGCAGCTCGACCATCTGCTTCATCTAGTCATTGAGGGGCACCGGATGATTTGGCGCATAGAACTGCGAACATAACAGCTTCTCCGTGTTGTTCCCCTCTTAGGCTCGGAAGTATCGGCCGGCGTCAGCACTGCTCCTCGGGAGATCAGCAAACACGCATGGAGAACTCCATAACCGTGTCAGCCCAAGGAACTTCTGCCCTTCGAAGATGCTCTGTAAGAGAAAAGTCTTACGAGATGCTATCTCCCGCGCCTGCCTGATTTCTTCTTAGACGTTGCACGACTCGCTTCGCACCTCCTGGGCAGCCTTAACTGCCGCAGTGAGCTCGGATGCTTGTTTCGAAGACTTCTCTTCCAACGCCTCACATTTGCAAATAACATCTTTGAGTTCATCTTCAACATCGGACACCTGAGCCTCATCCTTTTGGCATGCATCCTTTTCACCCTCTAGATCAGCAACCGCTTTTTCAACGATTTCCTTGCTCGCTTCGGCCTCCTTCTTGGCCTTCACAAGTTCGCCCTTGATGGCCTCGATCTCAGTGGCGCCAACTGTTTAATACAAAATATCATAAAGAGTTTATAGTCATACTCAATTAATATTATCAGTCTTTTTGACATCTCAATTTTTCAAATCCGCATACCTTGCGTCTCATCAAACCCTGGTTGACGTGGTCGAGGTCCGCGTTGGCCTGCGAAAGCTTCCGATTTAGTTTGGCAACTTTTGCATCTTGTGCAGTTGCCGCAACTAGTGAAGCCTGTTCAAATGCAAAAGCATGCAGTTTAGCTCTATAATATGCTATATTATGGATACTTCGTCCCATTCTGTTCCGAATCACACAAAGCATCAGGGGCTACTGGCTATATATATATGCATATAAATCAAATAAAGTTCCATAAAGAACATTACATTGCTTACCTGAAAGCCTATTAGTAGGCTGTTGAAGGCTTCATTCAGTCCCCCTTTGACGAACTAAATCTTCTTCATCACCGCACCCATTATGGTCCGGTGCTCCTCCATGATGCAAGCACTTTGTAGTGCTCCCTCTAGAGGGACCGGCGCCTCCGGATTGATACCGAGCGCCGTAGGAACAGTGGTATCCTCCCCCGCCTTAGGGGTCTGGTCTTCGGACCCAGGAGCCTTCCTAGGCTCTGGATCAGTATGTCTCCATGGGGATTGTTTCCCCATGGTCAGCGGCAGCCGAGCTGTTACCCTCGGTCGCCCTATCACCTGCTCCACCCCCATCTCCTTGAGCAGAGGATGCGCGCTAGGAGGACACTTCGGTGTCCCCACGGGCCATAGGCGATGGAGCTCGGACCGGCGGGTCGTTGTCCGTCTCTCCAGACGGCAGATAATTCCCCTCCGATAAGGAGGCATCGGGGTGTGGTCGGAGAGGGCTGTAGGTCAGCAGGTGAGAAATAATTAAAAAACATTAATATGGTGAATAAACAGAGTGCAGCAATTGACATATCCGAACAACTTACGTTTCGGCTAGGGGCTTCTCCCTAGGCTTCACCACAAAACTGTGTTCGGACAATGAGTCCAAACTAGCGGGGAGGTTTAGCTTCCTCCGGGATGCGGCCTTGCCTGCGTCAGCAGGGGCCGCCCTCTTCTTCCCCCTGCCCTGGACAGGGGACTCTTCTTCTTCATTTTCCTCCTCCTCTTCGTAGGAGAGAATGTTAATCTCCTTGGACTTTGCATCCGTAGGGTGGGGGCTACTCTTGGCCTCCTTGCTCTTCTTCTTGGGCTTGTTGTCCAGCACCTTGTACGGCGCCGGAACCAGCATCGCCGTCAATTAAGGCATGTCTGGGTCTTCTAGCAAAGGCGCCGAACACTTAATCCGGATTTCCTTCTTCGTCCAGCTCTATATATCACGCAAAAACTCCAATTCCTATTATCGTTAAAATATGGAAGGAATATATGTTCGGCGGAATTTTTGATTACCTCTGGCACGGTAAACGCAGTGATGTAGCCTGAATACTCGGTTTCATTTGGCCACTCCCTCTGGCACTTGAAGAGATGTTTCTAGATATCATTGTGCGTGGAGCCATATAGATACTCCAAGGGCCGGGTCTCCTGCCGGATCAAGCTCGCATAGAGTTGGAATCCCGGCGTTAGCAACGAAGGACAA
Organism: Secale cereale; assembly: GCA_902687465.1. Lineage (NCBI taxonomy): Eukaryota > Viridiplantae > Streptophyta > Magnoliopsida > Poales > Poaceae > Secale > Secale cereale. The sequence goes on from LR738709.1 coordinate 271,613,753, forward strand.
GCCGGGCCAGCATTACCTGAACCACGGTTGTGAGTTGGTAGCCCTTGGTTATCATGCCGGACACACGGCCTTGGAGTGCCATCACCTCAGCCTGAGACCCCTAGTTCGGACTCTTATCGGTCCAGGAGGTTAGCCTCTCTGGGGGTCCAGATCTGAAGGCAGGCACCGCCGCCCATTTGGCATCGCGAGGCTCAGTGATATAGAACTACTCCTGCTTCGTCTCTATGAACGACCCCTTTGGCTAGGTTGCATTCGGGAGGTTGCTTATCATAGCGCCCCCGCACTCCGCATGTTGCCCGTCCACCACCTTCGGCTTCACATTGAAGGTCTTGAGCCATAGGACGAAGTGTGGGGGAACACGGAGGAAAGCTTCACACACCACTATGAAAGCGGAGATGTGAGGATTGAATTTGGAGCTAGATCATGGAAATCTAGCCCTTAGAAAAATAGCAAGCCCCGTACAAATGGGTGAAGAGGGAATCCTAGCCCCCTAATGAAGTGCGAGAGGAACACGACTCTCTTACCCGCCTTCGGGACGGGAATCACCTGGTCCTGGGTGGGGACTCAAAGCGCGATGTTAGCAGCGAGATAGCCCGCGCTTCGGAGATCCTCCACGACCTTCTCAGTAACCGTGCAGGCCTCCCACTTGCCATCGGCGCCGGATCCAGCCATTGCTGGGGAAGGAAATGGTGGACTAGGAACGGAGAACTGCGGGTGCCAGAGATGAGGATGCTGGGACTAGGAAGATTGGAGAGCTCGGGCTTGAGGAAAGCGTGGGGCTGATAGATGTAACAGCCCCAAAATTGGGTTATCAATTTTTGTGCTGTTATTTCTTCCGGGCAATCATTTTCAAATCTTTGTCCTGAGTTTGCTGGATGACTCTGAGAATTCTTGCCATTTCCAACTTTTCAAAACCTTGCTCATGTCTTAGTCAGTGGGCAAGACCTCATTTGCATCATCTCAAACCCTAATTCCAATTTTTTGGAATTTGATTATGGCCTTTGTGATTACAAAGGAGTCATCATTTTCCTTGATCTGTTGATCATCCCATCTATTCCGAGAGACCCTCCTATCCTCCTATGCAAAAATATTGCCAAGTCCCATGTAATATTTTTGTATTATGATTTATTCCTTTTCTTGTCTTTCTGAGGAATAAAATCCAAAGGCATAACTAGTCATCTCCAAAATTCATGAAAATTTGTGGAAATGATATTTATGTCTAATCCTAGCCCTGGCAAAAATATTGGCCACATTTAAATAAGGAAAATTGCCTTTTCCTATTTTGAGCTAATATTGCATTTCTGCCATTTTCCAAAGGAACTACTATTTTTATAGCAGAGAAAATTCCCACATAAATTGTGGAACCTGTCCTTGCTATGTAATCACTAGTTCCATTCTTATCTCTTGTTCCTCAGTTAAAAAATTGGGCACATGATCCAATGCAAGTTTTTGCCTTCTCTAAAATTTTGCAAAGGAAGTGCTTTATTCCTAATTCCAATTGAGCTGCAATTTGGCATGGTGATTAACATGGATAAACCACCCATGGATACCAAATATGAGCTCAAACCTTTTGATGTAGGGTGGAACCCTAATCAGCGGATCTTTCACGTTTGGAGGTTGGCACACGATGAACACGGGGAAAACACGGAGAGAGATGGGGAAAACACACGAGAGAACACTCAAATCAACACGGAAGCAATCACACAAGTGCTAGATTCGCGATACAAGGTCGAGATACATGATCCAAAGTCAACAACGGTGATACAGATAGCCTTCTCCCGGAGGAGGTCTTGGAATCCCGTGGGATCTTCCCGTTAGGGGTCTTGAATCCAGAGGTGGATCTTCTCCGTAGAGGCGCACCGGTCTCGTGGGAGAAATCCACACAAGTGTCAAATGAGCTAAAACCACAGCTAACCCTAAACGGAATGAGGAAAGGAGTATATATAGTCTACGGGGCGAATGGGTACATGGGCCTCGGCCCAGGGGCTGCACGCAGGCAGATCAGGGGCCGGATGTCCGGGCGGCGGCCCGGATGTCCGGGTCTTCGAGGGGTGCCGGACGTCCGGGGCGAGGTGCCGGATGTCCGGGCTGGAGCGGTCTGGTCTCGGGCGCTCTCTGGACAGAGGCGCCGGATTTCCGGGCCCGGGGCCGGATGTCCGGGCCGTGCTTGGCCGGATGTCCGGGCCCTGGCCGGATGTCCGGGCCCTGTAGCTTCTGCTGCACGCGGCCTTCTGTAGCTGAACGCCCAGGGGCCGGATGTCCGGGCCAGGAGGCCGGATGTCCGGGGCCTGGAGCTCTCTTCTGCTCTTCTCGATGCATTGGCTCGTCCACGACCTTGGGGACTTGTCCATCTTCAAGCTCTTCTCCGAAGTGGTCTCCTTCACACCTGAGTACACAAAGCACACTCGCTTGAGGTAGCAACCATGTCTCGCAAGATTCATAAGGAAGTAGAGCTAGGAGTGACGTCACCTCGGTCTCGAAAGCTCTCGTATGAGCACGTGTCATCGGTCCTTGAGGCACTTGAGGGGGTGAAGGAGGGTCCATGGGGATGGCCCTAGGATACACCGTATCACCAAGATGATGTGGTATGCAATATATATATGAGTATCACTAATGTGCACAAGTGTCGTGGCCCGGCAATACTCAAATGGCTAGTCTCAATGGGAAAGCTACGCAAAGATGGTTCATAGGGTGACAATGCAATTGCAAGATAGAATGATCGAAGTGTCGTCGATGTTACCGTCCTTGCCGAAGTTGAGCGGTGGTGTCGTCGAAGTCTTGCCGTCCCAAGGTAGCCTAAACATCCAAGGAAACGGTGAAACCACAACTCAAGTATCCACGGCAAATGGAGACAAATTTTCTAAACTCGAAGCGGGTAAGCGATGGTGGATGCGGAAAAGGTGGTGGTATGCGGAAGAAATGGTGGAGCACCGAACGAAAATGGCGGAGAAGTGGGGAAATGGCTGCGGGAGGCCGGATGTCCGGGCCAGGGGCCGGATGTCCGGGCCGGGCCGGATGTCCGGGGCACGAGCCGGATGTCCGGGGTGCCCGAGCCAGGAAAAATTCCTTGCAACCGGTGGTGTTTGGGGAAAAATTCGGTGGATTTTTCGGATGAAATTTAGGGAAAAGTGGGGTAAAAGCTAGATCCACACGTGGCACAGCAAATCCATGGAACAAATTCAACAAAATCTTGCCAAATCAACAGATCACAGAAAATTTTTGGGGCTCTTTTTGTGGGGCAATTTTCGAAATTAGGAAGAACACGACAAAAACAGGCTAGAAAACAAAGTGTGGGGCTCCAAAATCGTGAGAAACCTTTGCTCTAGATACCATAATGATACAGGGTGGAACCCTAATCAGCGGATCTTTCACGTTTGGAGGTTGGCACACGATGAACACGGGGAAAACACGGAGAAAGATGGGGAAAACACAAGAGAGAACACTCAAATCAACACGGAAGCAATCACACAAGTGCTAGATTCGCGATACAAGGTCGAGATACATGATCCAAAGTCAACAACGGTGATACAGATAGTCTTCTCCCGGAGGAGGTCTTGGAATCCCGTGGGATCTTCCCGTTAGGGGTCTTGAATCCAGAGGTGGATCTTCTCCGTAGAGGCGTACCGGTCTCGTGGGAGAAATCCACACAAGTGTCAAATGAGCTAAAACCACAGCTAACCCTAAACGGAATGAGGAAAGGAGTATATATAGTCTACGGGGCGAATGGGTACATGGGCCTCGGCCCAGGGGCTGCACGCAGGCAGATCAGGGGCCGGATGTCCGGGCGGCGGCCCGGATGTCCGGGTCTTCGAGGGGTGCCGGACGTCCGGGGCGAGGTGCCGGATGTCCGGGCTGGAGCGGTCTGGTCTCGGGCGCTCTCTGGACAGAGGCGCCGGATTTCCGGGCCCGGGGCCGGATGTCCGGGCCGTGCTTGGCCGGATGTCCGGGCCCTGGCCGGATGTCCGGGCCCTGTAGCTTCTGCTGCACGCGGCCTTCTGTAGCTGAACGCCCAGGGGCCGGATGTCCGGGCCAGGGGGCCGGATGTCCGGGGCCTGGAGCTCTCTTCTGCTCTTCTCGATGCATTGGCTCGTCCACGACCTTGGGGACTTGTCCATCTTCAAGCTCTTCTCCGAAGTGGTCTCCTTCACACCTGAGTACACAAAGCACCCTCGCTTGAGGTAGCAACCATGTCTCGCAAGATTCATAAGGAAGTAGAGCTAGGAGTGACGTCACCTCGGTCTCGAAAGCTCTCGTATGAGCACGTGTCATCGGTCCTTGAGGCACTTGAGGGGGTGAAGGAGGGTCCATGGGGATGGCCCTAGGATACACCGTATCATCTCCCCTCCCTTGGGAAAGATCCGACCTCGGATCGAAATCTTCATCACCATGGAGCACCTTGAATTGTCCTTCGTCACGAGGTAGAAGCTTGGACTTGTGCTCTATCGCGAAGTGGTCCTTGTGAAGATGTAGCCAACTGAGATCTCCCGGGTGAAACGCCATTGTTGCCTTGTTGACGTTGATCTTGGTGGTGAGGCGATGTACTTGTCGCTCGATTGTTGCCCATGTTTGTTCGTGCACCTTCTTGAGTATTTCACTACAAAAGAAAGTGGCAACATGTGAAGCATCGTCGATCGTGTTATCGGGAATGTAATGAGCCATGTTAGAGAATGTATCGACCATGACAAGCACGGGATCGTTTCCATTTTTAGTCCTAGACAAGCCAAGTATGAAATGCATGTTTATGTCTTCCCATGGATGAAATGTAGTAGGAAGAGGCATGTAAAGACCATGAGATTGAGCTTTGGACTTAGCTTTGCGGCATGTCGGACATCGGTTGGTGAGGTTTGAGACGTCACGTAGCATCTTGGGCCAAAAATAGTTCTTAGAGAGGGTAGCAAACATCTTGTCGCGTCCAAAGTGTCCCATGAGTCCTCCTCCATGCGATTCCTGCAAAAGGAGCAAACAAAGCGAAGACTCGGGGATGCACAGTTTGTTAGCTCTCATAAGATATCCATCCTTGGTGTAATGATGTTCCCAAGAAGTGTGAGTCAAGCATTTAGCATAGGCATTTGCAAAGAAAGGATCATGCTCATATAAATCTTTTAGGTGCTCTAAGCCAATCACATGCAACTTAAATTGTGTAACAAGTAAGCACTTGCGTAACAAGCATGCATTTGCGTGAAAACTTCCATGTTTCGTAGGCAATAGAATAACCGGAGCGGCACAAGTGCTAAAGTTGTCACGTACATGACTTTTGTCGATGAGTTTGAGTACTTGCCGTTGTATCGCGTGGTTGACACGGTAGAGAACCTTGTTGGGAAATGGTACACCGGGTACGAGTTCGGTGCGGTGTTCTATCCCGTGAAGTAGAAGCGGTGGTACCTCATCGGTAAAGGCGTCCGAGAATTCCTGCAATAAAGGTGACAACACAAAAGGTAGAGATTGTGAAGTGTTAGTAGATTTGTCTTCTCCTATGCATAAGAGCACAAGGTGAACGACGTTCGATGGGTTCTCACACACTTCTCTCATCTCACTTTTGGTGGCAAATAGCACTAGTTTCTTCGTGTAGCTCATCGTGGAGTCGCTCATATTTGGTTGGTGGCTCTCACTCTCTTTTTGGTGGCTCGCTCTCTCACCATTCTCTCCACGATGGGTTGTAGGTAGAAGCTTGTCGGCGGCAACTTGACTTGGGGTCATAGGTCGTAGCACGAATTCCTTGCCCTTCATCTTGAAGTGATAGTGATTCGTCCGTCCATTGTGTGTGACTCCACGATCATATTGCCATGGTCGTCCAAGAAGAAGGTGGCACACGGACATGGGTATCACATCACACTCGAGAGTGTCCTCGTAGGCGCCGATCTTGAAAGAGACTTGCACGGTGTGCTCGACTCGAAGAATTCCGACGTCGTTGAGCCATTGGACCTTGTAAGGGTGTGGATGCTTCGTCTTGACCAAATGAAGCTTGTCGCATAGCTCATCACTTGCCAAGTTGTGGCAACTTCCTCCATCGATGATAACCTTGATGGAGCGTCCATTGATGCCGGCCTTCGTATGGAAAATATGGCATCGTTGGTCGTCATCTTGTTGATGTTGGAGTGTCAAGACTTTGGACACAATAAGGTTGGGGCTTGAGTCATTGTCGCAAAACACTTGACGATCTTCTTCTTCATTGATACGCCGGTGGATGGCCAAGTTCTTGATGGCGTCCACTTCGTCGTCGCTCATCGAGTCATATGTGCCGTCGTCGTGGAAGATCATTGTTCTCTTGTTGGTGCACTCGAAGGACTTGTGTCCACGGCCACCACATGTGAAACATTTGATGGAGCTTGTCTTTGGGTTCTCTTCATTTGGAGTTGTAGATGATGTAGCTCTTGGCTTGAAGTTGTTGGTAGAAGGTGGATGACTCGATGTAGTCTCATTCTTGTATCTTGGCTTGTCGCCTAAGTTTGTAGATGGCTTGGTAGAGGTAGGAGGGATATCCGAAGTCGTTGAAGCTTGGTTGTAGGAGCCGAAGTTCTTGGAGTTGAACTTGGAGTACTTGTAGTCCTCTTGAACTTGTCGCTCCGCTTTGGTTGCTTGGTGTACTAGCTCGAGGAGATTGTTGTATGGTTGGAAGTCCGCAATCTTCTTAATGGAGTAGTTGAGTCCATTCAAGAATCTCGCCATTGTTTGCTCTTCATCTTCCATGATGTTTGCTCTTATCATAGCAATCTCCATCTCCTTGTAGTACTCTTCAACGGACTTGGTTCCTTGCTTGAGGAGTTGGAGCTTCTTGAACAAGTCGCGGTTGAAGTGTGTAGGCACAAAACGTGCTCTCATCACTTCCTTCATTTGAGTCCAAGTGGTGATAGGAGGTTCGCCTTTGGCTTCTCTTCTCTCCATGATTTGTTCCCACCAAATGAGAACATAGTCTTGGAACTCAAGTGATGCCATAGCGATCTTCTTCTCTTCATCGAAGTTGTGAAGGCGAAAGATCTTGTCAACTTTCAATGCCCATGAGAGGTAGTCTTCGGGGTCAATGCTTCCGGAAAACTTTGGCATGGTGAACTTGAGCTTGCCATAGCGATGCTCGTCGTTGTTTCCTTGTCTATTGGGAGGATGATCTCGATTTTGGCGGTTTGCCATATCTTGTTGCTCTTGTTGAGGAAGATGTTCTTGTTGGGGTTGTTGCTCTTGCCGCGCGTGAGGAGGAGCTTCTTCTTGCATGCTTGCTTGATGGCGCCGTTCTTGCATCTCATCTCGAAGGAAATCCTCTTCTTGACGAGTGTGTCGATTGCGGGCGGCCACATTGCGGTGTGCATCTTGTAAAGCACGTTGCGCCTCCATAGCTTGAGCGTCACGACGTTGTTGTGCTTGGCGGTTAGCCTCGGCATCTTGTTCTTCTTGATATTGACGAGCTCGCTCTTGTTGTTGTTGGCGTAGTCGTTGCCGTTCTTGTGCTTGCTCAAGTGTAGCTTGGTTGTGGCGACGTCGGCCTTCTTGCTCGTCGAATGGTTCTTGAGAACTCTTGTCATGTAGAGGTTGCCGATGTTCATGTCGAGCTTGACGTGCGGCTTGACGAAGAGTGTTTGACGTAGGTGTACTTGAGTCTTGCGTTGAGTCGGTATGTCGACTTGAGCGGCTTCGTCGATGAGATGATGTTGAGGAAGAACGTCGGTTGATGATCAATGTCCGCAGCTCATTGTATTGAGTAGACATGTTGGTGTTGATGAGGTCGATTTGCTCCTTGGTGCTTTGTTGGAATTGTCGCGCGTCCTCGGCAACTTGACCAATGTACTCTCGCATAGCTTCACTCTCTTGATGTAGAGCTCGTTGGACACCGAATAGATGTAGTTTGGTGACGTAGTTGTTCGCTTCTTGAGGGTCATCGAAAATCGGGTTGGTAGATGAACTTGGCCTATCCATCATCACAAGCAAGTAAGTGAGTGGAGAAAGGAGAAGACAATATCAATGTACCTTAACCGAGGTTGAAAATGGATCAATGATCACTCAACAATGTAACCCGGAAATAGCACTATTGGTATCACTTCGTGTCGATTCTCACACCTACAAGTAAAGCTTTGAGAGGAGCTTGGTTAGGATGTGGCACAAATTCAATGCAATCGTCAAAATGACTCAAAGATGTTGAAAATGGTTCACAATTTTCTCATGCAACAAGTAGATCACTAGCAAAGAGTAGCACACGGAACACACGCACGGATAGATAAATGTGGTTGTGCAACCAAGGATGAGCGAAAAAATGTGGTAAACCACGGAAAATGCTCGTGTTGCACAACGCTAGAGAGACGCTAACCGATTGCTTAATAGGCGGATACGCACTTGTGCACGACCTATATGGGCAAAACGTAACGACTATCTATCACAAGTATGCTATGAGTGTATGATGTGCCGATGCTTGAGCACAAGATGATTTTGCTATGTATGATCTCTTTGGATGCAAGGCGTATGATGCTATTGTTTCTTTGCTTGGATTGGCTCTTTTGCTTAAAAGCTTTTGAGCTCTTTCTTTGGGCACATATGTTTGCTTCTCGTATCGAGGTAGCTATTGTGTATGCGGAACACTCTTGTGGCACAAGGAGATATGCAATATACCAAGATGATGTGGTATGCAATATATATATGAGTATCACTAATGTGCACAAGTGTCGTGGCCCGGCAATACTCAAATGGCTAGTCTCAATGGGAAAGCTACGCAAAGTTGGTTCATAGGGTGACAATGCAATTGCAAGATAGAATGATCGAAGTGTCGTCGATGTTACCGTCCTTGCCGAAGTTGAGCGGTGGTGTCGTCGAAGTCTTGCCGTCCCAAGGTAGCCGAAACATCCAAGGAAACGGTGAAACCAAAACTCAAGTATCCACGGCAAATGGGGACAAATTTTCAAAACTCGAAACGGTGAAGCGATGGTGGTTGTTGCGGAAGATTGGTGTAGGTTTGCGGAAGAGTGGGTGGATCACCGAACGCAAAGGGGGGAATGATTGCTAGGAGGGAAGTGTAGTGGGGGGAAATGGCTGCGGGAGGCCGGATGTCCGGGCCAGGGGCCGGATGTCCGGGCCGGGCCGGATGTCCGGGGCACGAGCCGGATGTCCGGGGTGCCCGAGCCAGCAAGAACACGTGGCAAAAAGGGGGTTTGCGAGGCAAAAATTCGGTGGATTTTTCGGGTGAAATTTGGGGAAAAGTGGAGGAAAAGCTAGATCCACACGTGGCACAGCAAATCCATGGAACAAATTCAACAAAATCTTGCCAAATCAACAGATCACAGAAAATTTTTGGGGCTCTTTTTGTGGGGCAATTTTCGAAATTAGGAAGAACACGACAAAAACAGGCTAGAAAACAAAGTGTGGGGCTCCAAAATCGTGAGAAACCTTTGCTCTAGATACCATAATGATGTAGGGTGGAACCCTAATCAGCGGATCTTTCACGTTTGGAGGTTGGCACACGATGAACACGGGGAAAACACGGAGAAAGATGGGGAAAACACAAGAGAGAACACTCAAATCAACACGGAAGCAATCACACAAGTGCTAGATTCGCGATACAAGGTCGAGATACATGATCCAAAGTCAACAACGGTGATACAGATAGTCTTCTCCCGGAGGAGGTCTTGGAATCCCGTGGGATCTTTCCGTTAGGGGTCTTGAATCCAGAGGTGGATCTTCTCCGTAGAGGCGCACCGGTCTCGTGGGAGAAATCCACACAAGTGTCAAATGAGCTAAAACCACAGCTAACCCTAAACGGAATGAGGAAAGGAGTATATATAGTCTACGGGGCGAATGGGTACATGGGCCTCGGCCCAGGGGCTGCACGCAGGCAGATCAGGGGCCGGATGTCCGGGCGGCGGCCCGGATGTCCGGGTCTTCGAGGGGTGCCGGACGTCCGGGGCGAGGTGCCGGATGTCCGGGCTGGAGCGGTCTGGTCTCGGGCGCTCTCTGGACAGAGGCGCCGGATTTCCGGGCCCGGGGCCGGATGTCCGGGCCGTGCTTGGCCGGATGTCCGGGCCCTGGCCGGATGTCCGGGCCCTGTAGCTTCTGCTGCACGCGGCCTTCTGTAGCTGAACGCCCAGGGGCCGGATGTCCGGGCCAGGGGGCCGGATGTCCGGGGCCTGGAGCTCTCTTCTGCTCTTCTCGATGCATTGGCTCGTCCACGACCTTGGGGACTTGTCCATCTTCAAGCTCTTCTCCGAAGTGGTCTCCTTCACACCTGAGTACACAAAGCACACTCGCTTGAGGTAGCAACCATGTCTCGCAAGATTCATAAGGAAGTAGAGCTAGGAGTGACGTCACCTCGGTCTCGAAAGCTCTCGTATGAGCACGTGTCATCGGTCCTTGAGGCACTTGAGGGGGTGAAGGAGGGTCCATGGGGATGGCCCTAGGATACACCGTATCACCTTTCATCTTAACTCCCTGTGCATTTTTTCAAAAAAATTGACCAGATTGCAACTTAGTGAAGGAAGTATCTTCATAGAGTTTCCAAATGGGATGAAAATTTGCCATCTTCTCATATATCCTAAATTATTAGCCTCCACCTAAATACAGTTCATTTCATTGAACTATGTGAGCACAGGAGCAATTCTTGGTTTCTATCAAATTTTCCAGTTTGTGAAGCAAGTATATTTCATCTTGCTCCATTATGGCTGGAAATATTCCCATGACTTCTCCTATCCATATGATCCATCTCTACAAAAATTTGGCTCATTTCAGTTAGCCATTTGCCCTGAGGATTTTTCTCAAGTTTTTGGGAAGGAATGATAGCAGTGTAGGAAGTACCATTTTGGCAAGTCCATTCGCTATGTTATTTTTGCAGCATCTACCGAGGATTAAATCATCAAGCCTTGCCAACTTTTAGCTAAATCCAACACTCATAGTGAGTGCCTCTTCATCATTTGTTTTCTGGACAAGAATTGGCTGTTGAACTGCAACTATTCTAAATACTTATCCAAATGCTCTCAAAATTCCCAGGATCTTAGTCCTTGCTACCTTAAACCTCCTAGACATCAAGTTTAGTCCTTAAGCTCACTGTGTTGATCACCAAGATGTGGACAAGTTTGTAACAACAAACTTGCCGAGCTTGTTTCCCTCCGCTCACTACACTTCTGCTCGTACCATAACCTCATTTTTAATGAGCCTTGGAAGGACTCCACTACTGACAAGGTTTGGCATGAAGTAGATGGCCAGAGCGCGTATTGTCCTTGGTGACCACGGGCATTCCCAGCCAAATCGGTGGTCTAGCCACTGTTCTCGTCAGCAGCCTTGCTCCGCCCGGTTCTGGCTTGTCCAAGCGGGTCACACAGCTTCCCGTCGATGTTGTCTTCCCCCTGGACTCCTTTCCCCCTTCGTTTGCTTCCTCGTTGAGCCGTCGCCGTCACTGAACACAGTACGCTCCCCTGTGCGTCGTCGTTTCCTCGCTCCTATCCTTTTCTCTCTCTCGTCCCCGAGCGTAGCTCGTCTCTGTGACCTCCAGCACGTCGTTCGCATCGTCCTCGTCGCCTTCCCGTCCCTCCCCGTGACCATTGGTCGCGCGTGCTCATCGCCGGAGCGCCGACACGTAGCCGTGCGCGTGCCACCTCACCCCTCCTTCTCGAGCCTTCCCCGTGGCAATTTAAGCCGCCCTCGAGCTTCATCGCAGTCCTCAACCCCTCTCCGAGCCACTCCCCAAGCCTGGAGCCTTCCCCCGACCCACACTGCCGCCATGGCCGCCTCCTCTGGGCTCGCCCGATTCTGGCGATGCCGTGCCCCTCTCTTCATTCCCTCACCACCACTGCAAACCCCCGGAGTCCAGCAAATCTCCCCGTAGCCTCGGTCTCTCCCCTCCCCCACCGTAGCTCCATGTCTACAGCCGACCAAACCCCCTCCTTGCTGCGAGCTCGGCTGTGGCTGCTACATGGCTGTCGGCGGCAGCGACCACCACACGGAGATGCGCCACTCGTCGTTGATTGTTTGGGTAGATCGGACGTCGCCAATGGTGCCCGGAGTCGCCAGCGCTAGTCCCTTGGCGCGCTCGTGCCCGAGCGGGAGGAAGAAGAAGGCCAGGCCAGGCGGGCCCCTCCCCGTGTGACCCCACTTGCCTACAACCATTGGGCGCCACATCGGCGTAAGTGGAGACGCCCACGTCGGAGTACGCTTTCTGTTTCTAAAAACGTATTGCCTGAACTTTGCTTTCTCTTCTCTGGAGACGTATTTCCTCAAATACGCTTTCTCTTTTTCAGACACGCACGCCGAAGTGACTAGTTTGTGAACATCCACTTTTTAAGCCACTTTTCTGCCTAAAAAGTGAACGGACACAACTTTGCAACCGTAACTCCGATTGAGGTGATTCCAACACTCACGTTCTCTGTTCGTCGAGCTCTTTCCTTTGGTACCATTTTCATAATATTTTCACATAGTGAACATAGCCACTTTGCCCTTGCACATAAACAGCCCCCTCCGAGAGAGAACTGTTTCCGGCAAAATCTTTCCGCGATCGTTCCGCACTTTTTCCCGGAGTATTTCTCAACCCCCAGGCAAGCCAACCTCTTATCATGAGCCCCGAACTTGCATGTTGACCTTGCTTGCACCTCGTGTGTGTGTGTTTAGTAGCAGCAGTTTTGATGCGGGGTCAACCCGATTCTAGGCCGATCTTTCACGAAAAGGAGGGATCCCGCGAGGAACGCGATGAACACGGGGACGAACAAGGAGAAATCACAAGGGAAAACGCTCAAGAACAAGTCCAATCACACATCCACTAGACAATCAAACACACAAGATCACAAGGTAAATGAACAACAAAGGGAAACATACAAGGTAAAGTTCATCTCTGTGAGGAGGTCTTGAATCCGCGAAGGATCTTCCCGTTTAGGGGTCTTGAATCCGTCGTGGATCTTCTCCGTAGAGGGGCCACAGTCTCTCCTAGGAGTAGAACCACTAAGATGAGCAAAGCTCTAGTCTAAAATGAGCTATCACATTTGCTAACCCTAAAATGGTGGAGGTGGAGGAGTATATATAGTCTAGGGAAATGAAGGGATAAGTGAGGGGCGAAATGGGTACATGGGCATCGGCCCGGATACATGCACGCTGGCAAGGCCGGATGTCCGGGCTGGCGGCCGGATGTCCGGGGCTTCGGGGCGAGCTGGATGTCCGGGGTCACGACCAGATGTCCGGGCTGAAGGGGCTCAGTCCTGATGCTCTCTGGATAGGAGGGTCCGGATTTCCGGGAGGGGTTCCGGATGTCCGGCCGTTGTGGAAGCGCCGGATGTCCGGCCTTTGGCCCGGATGTCCGGCCGTTGTAGTATCAGCAGCTCCGTCTTGTTCCGTCTTCTCTTCCAAGCTTCCCTCGCGGATGGTGTAGGTGTTCCTCGGCGCTTGCACTCCTCCTCGTCATCCGTGAAGCTCCGACAATACCTATGCATGCACACGAGAGAAGTGTCAAGTAGTATACCATCCTCGAAGGGGTCAAGTGAACACGTATAAAGGAGATGATTCACCTTTCTGTATGAGAAGTAGAGGTTGCACGTGTCACTTGCCAAACGGACTCTTGACATGGTGATGTCCTTAGGATGGTCCGCATCATCCCCCCCCCCC
>LR738709.1:271627380-271648645 GCA_902687465.1 Secale cereale
CCCCCCCCCCCCCCTTGGAAAATATCCGACCTTGGATCGAAAGCCAAATCACCATGGGAAAGAGATGGTGTCGCCATGTCGAAGCGGTCGATCACCAAGCACTCATCATCTAGAAGCTTGAAATGGGCACTCTCCAATGTCGCACCATCTAGTGATTCCTTCAAAAGGAGCAAGGACAACAAACACTTGGAAAAACAAATCTGGTTAGCGGTAGTGCAAAACCAAGCATTCAAGAGGTGATTCACCCAACAAGTGTGGTCATCAAGCATAGCATGTGGTGTGACAAAGGATTGTGACATGGCATGTAAGCATATGAATTGAGCACAATCAAGGTCATCATGGAAGCAAGCATGTAAATGTGAGGTAGAGATGCACATATGTGTGACAAGAGAGTAAGCATCTACCTCAAAGTCATAGCAAGCATGCATAAAGTGCTCAATGAAAGGTCTATGGTAGGCATAGGAATCATTCACAACACCAAATAAAATTAAGTGTCTACACACATGAGTCAAGTGCAAGACAATCCAAGCATAACGTGCATATGGTGTAGTGAAAGTCGTGTGGCACTCAACACAATAGAAAGAGCAATTTTTCAACATGTGTGTGGCAACCAAGTGAAGCATGTGACAATCAATGGGACATGGCATATGTGAAGAGATGACATTGTTGCAACCAAGCATATGATAGGGACAAGTAATACACAAGTCGGATGCAACACACAAGGCATATATATCATGAAGCATGGCCATGTGGCAATGACAAGTCGAAGCAAGATCACCAACATGTGCGCAATCAAGTGCTCTAAGATGACCAAGAAGTCTCATGGTGCAAGCAACACATGTAGTATGATAGACAATATTCATGCTCATGGTTTTGTGGTTCTCGAAAGATAAGGATATCACCTTGAAAGCGGGTCCTTGTGCGTCCTTCACAATGCCGAAGCACAAGCAAGTGCGATGTAGAATCGTCGTGGTAGAAGGGGGTTCGCTCTCAACAGCTCGAATGGTCAACTCACGTGAAGTGGAAGTTGACACGATGTCCAAGTATCCTACACATGCACACAACAAAACAAAGAACATATGCGCATGGTAGATAAACACATTATCCATCATGATGGTTCTCTTCTCTTGCACATAACCATTAGAAGCAAAAGTGCATGACTAATATGGTGCAGCAATGGCTATATTCATGTCACTAGGCATATGGTGCAAAGAGGTAAGACAAGCATGCTTCGCAAGAAATATGTCAAAATCTCCAAATAAATGCGAGAATGCTATGGGGGCAATCTCATTGGCAAGACTAAAATCATGGTTGCGATCAATGCATGGACAATCATATAGCATGAGAGAGGCAACATGTGGAGACATGTGACAACAAGCAATATCAATCATGTGCAAAGCATGGCAATGGTTGACATCAACCGCATGAAAGGAGCAAGTATGAATCATCGGTGATGCAACATAAGCAAGCATATCAATCATGTCGTGCAAACTAGTGGACCGAAGATGCAACACACTAGATGAGTTCATAACAATCATGTCATGTGCGCCAATAGTAGGCATAAGCAATGCACACGACATATCACAAGCACGAGCACATATAAAGATCAAAGCGTCATAATAGGCATGGGGTGCAAAGGAATCATGGCAATAACAAGTGATATCTCCACCAAGCTTGGTAATACCCATATAAGTATGAGAATCAATCATCATGTGCAATGCAAAGCATGGGTCACAAATGCATGGCAAAGGCAAAGGAATTGGCATATCATGCAATGTGAACATGGCAATATGGGCAAATGATACATAACGAACAATAAGCCATAACCATGTGAGTGTCATGTAGAAGGTATGCGCGAGGTGTTTGCGCAAAACGAGCGGTGGGAAAAACAATCCACGATATCCCAAGTCATCGTTGCTCTCTAGAGCTCGTTTCGTCAACTTGTGCTCTTGCGAGGTTGACGAGTAAGTATGGGTACCTACACAAAAGACACACAAACCAAAGAAATTGTGCGCGTGGTAAATGTACACATCGTCCATCATGATGTGTATGTGCACGTTAGAGTTAGCACAAGATAAGGAATGCTCAAAAAAAATTGAGGCACGATAGAGAAATATGTCATCCATCATGAAAGAATAGTTGTCATGTATAGCACGATGGGGACACAAATTAGAGCAAGTATGTGGCACAACAACAACATTTTCATTCATGGGGAGCATATTGTGCACATAAGTATGGGGATCATGCAATGAATGGGATGTATCAAAATCTCCTTAAATATATGAGGAAACTATGGGGGTCTCCTCATGAGCAATATCGAAAGCATAATATGGGGAAGTGGAACAATCTCCAAAACAATGCATATCCGAAGCTAGGTGTTGATGGCATGGCATATGATGGATATGATTCAAAGGAAGCATGTCAATATCATCACAAGAAAAACAAATGCCAATAACCATGGGCTTGTCATCTATGTCATATGTGCAAATTGGGTTTATCTTAATGGCATATCCATAGTTACTACGAAGAGATTGCAAATGTAACATATGGTTGATCTCATTCATAGCACATGACAAATCAAGCGGATTGTCAAACATGATGTGACCGGGAGAAGTATCACATGAAATCCTATGCAACATGGCATCACAACTAATAGACTCGACATGGCAATCATCAAACTCATCATGAATGGGTAAATCATCGCATGGGGAAATCATACTAGCACAAACCATGGCAATAGGTGGATCAACATCATGCAAACAATCAATGTCAGCATAGTCCACTAGTGGGACGAGATCATCACCTTCACCTTTGTTACCTTTCTCGTTCCACTCATGTGGTGTAGGTGAGGTGGGAAAGACCAAATGGTGGTCATCATCTTCATCTTGTTGGAACCATTTTGGGGGGTGCATCATATTCCACCATGGCCATCGTCTTGTCCATAGGAAGGACGAAGTCGTCGAGGATCGGCGCATCATCATAGATGGGACCTAGCACCAAATGAGAAGACACAATAGGAGTAGAGGTCAAGTCGTTAGTGTAGGAAGTGGCCTCACATGCCGTATCAACCATCTCACTCTCTCTATGTGGTGGATCACTCACTCCCTCAAGGTAGGTGCACTCAAACTCACATATGGTGGAGTCACTCATCTTACTCAAGTGGTGGGGGTTGTGGCTCTCCTCACATGGGAATTGGGGCAGCTCATCATATATGGGGCTAGTGGTGAACTCGCCCTCACTCCCAATATGGTGGCACAACTCACTCAAGTCGCCATATGTCGCCGTGGCCGAAGGGAAAATCCTATGCTCAACCATCTCATCATCGTCGCCATGGATGAAGGCTGAAGATGGCACATCATCACTCTCGCCTCCAAAGATGGAAGCGTCATCCTTGCTTGTCACCATGTCTTTTGCCTACAAAGCTTGGTCCTCGAATGGCTCCGTAGTTGTAGTCATCGCCGCACCGTCTTGAAAAAGAGTCGTAGTGGACTCGGCATCATCAATGCCACAAAAAGGGATGGCGGTGAAGTCGAACGAGGGAGCGTCGTCTCGGAGCTCATCGGGCTTGGACATCATGGTGGTACTAGCCTCATGCTCGCCGTCTTGGATCTTGGTCTTCGAGAAGTGTGCTTGCGGTGGAGAAGCCTTGGACTTCATGAGTTCTTGTTCCGCCTTGAGAGCACCAATGTAGTTGTCGTCGAGGGACTTTAGTTCTCGAGGAAGATAGTCTTGTAGATGTCGTTGTGCAATCCCATCATGAAGTGGAGCTTCATCGAAATGGGGTCGTCCACGCCGGCTCGTCGTAAGGCCATCTTCATCTCGTTGAAGTACTTGTCGATGGACTTGGATCCTTGTATGGTGTTCTCCAATTGGCGTAGAAGATGTTCCGTGTAAGTGGCAGGCACGAACTCTCGCCGCATAGCTTTCTTCGTCTTGGGCCAATTCACGTTGAAGCTCGTCGATGGTGTGTGAAGCCACAATGTTGACGCGTTGTCGTGGAAGTTTCTTGTGGCGCACTTCACTTGATCTTCGTAGGGAACTTGATGTAGCTTGAGGTAGTCTTCCATCTTGCGCTCCCACTCGAGATACTCCTCGGGTTCTTGAGTCCCATAGAAAGGAATGTCGAGGTCATAGTAGTTCGTGGAAGTCGTGGACTTGAGCTTGGGGAGCTTCTCTTGAGCATAAGCTTGGGGTGCGAAGATGCCGTATGTCCAAAGGCGAAGATGCCTTGAAGTCGCTTGGCGAAGATGCCAAGGTACATGGTGAAGTCATTGAGCGGTTGTTAGAGTTGAGCTCTTGACCTTCACGTTCTTGTCGTTGATGGTGTCGATGCCGATTAGATCTTGCCGGAGATGGTAGCTCGGAAGCATGTGCACTTGAGCGTCGTCTCGAAGATGAGGAAGACCTCTTGCGGTTCTTGATGAGGGCTTTGAGCTCCTCCATTTGAGCATCCATGTTGGCGCACAAGTTGTTCATCATGGCATCGAACTTGTCGTTGTTGTTGTAGACCGAAGTAGATGAAATGCTTTTCCTATCCATCACAAGACTCGAGCAAAGGTGAGTAGGAGATGAGATAAACAATACCAAGTTACCTTTTCCTAATGTATCCCGTTTCACTCAATGTGAAATGAAAGAATAGTGGAATTGGTACCGGACTTGTTCACTCACACCTATCAAGTAAAGCTTATCGAGTGGCTTGGTGAGGATAGTGGAACAAAAATTTGATGCAAAATGTTAGCAAGAGTCAATAATGTTGAAAGAGATTCACAAATTCGCAAATGTAACAAGTAGACCAATAGCAATATGTGGCACACGGAAACACACGCACGGATAGATAAATGTGGTTGTGCAACCAAGGGTTGAGCGGAAAATGTGGAATCCACGGAAAATACTCTTGTCGCACAACACTAGAGAGACGCTAGCCGATTGCTCAATAGGCGGATACGAACTTGTGCACTACCTATATGAGACAAAATGTAGCGACTTCCTATCACAAGTATGCTATGTGTATGATGTTCCGGTGCTTTTAGCACAAGATGATCCAAGATGATCGGATATGGCAATCTTATATGCAATGTGGTATGATGCTATGGCTCTTGCTTACAAGCTTCTTTGCTTTTCTCCTTTGCTTAAAAGCTTATTCTCTCTTTTTTCTTTTTTTTGTATGGCCAAGATGCGAAATGCACAAATCAAGATAGCAATTGTGTATATGCGGGAACAATCTTGTGACACAAGGGATGGTATGATGATACCAATCTGATATGGTATGTATGCAATGGAAGGCGGATCGATGATCACTAATGTGCACAAGTAACATTGCCGACAATACTCAAAGGCTAGTCTCGATAGGCAAGTGGCGCAAAATGGGCTAGGGGTTAACAATGCAATTGCAAGGGGAATATACAAAGATGTCGTCGAAGTTACCGTCCGATGATGATGATGAGATGCGGTGCTCTTGATGTAGACCCGTTCCTAATTAGCCGAAACGCCTTAGGAAACGGAAAAACCACAACTCAAAATCTCAAGGACAAATATCAAATGGTGGTAGCGGCAATGCCGTGGTGGTTACGGAAGTGGAATGATGGGCTATACACGATGTCGGAGTTGAAGTCACGGTCCCTAAGTAGCCGAAACACCTTAGGAGACACAAGCCACAACTCAAACAAGCTCAAACAAAATTGGGTTAAGTTTGGTTGGCTATGTATAATGGGAAATGGGTATGCGGAAGTGGTGGTGGTGGTTGATGAAGAAGCAATTTGCCCTAAGTAGCCTAAACACTTTAGGAGACTCAAATCACTACTCAAGCAACCACAAATGCTATGGGGATCAAAATGGTTAGGTTGCGGAAGTCGGTGGTGGTTATGCAGATGATATGGTGGAAGCCCTAGGCAAAGATGCCAAAATTCCAAAACTATGATGGAGTCAAATGATTATGGTGGTATTTTTGTGTTGTGGGGGATGTCAAGAGCTTCAAAACGAGCTCAAGAACGTCGAAATCGTAGTTCGGATGAATTAGTTATGGACAAAACGGTGAAACACGGGTGGCCGAATTCCCAGGGGTCGGACATCTGGGGTCGGGTCCGGAAACCCGGGACCTGATGTCCAGAACCGCGCGGGATTTTGCCCTCCAGGGGCCGGATGTCCGGCCCGATGGTCCGGATGTCCGGCCAGTGGCCCGGATGTCGGGCCCGAAGATTCCAGATCGGGATTGGGACTTCCAAACTCGTTCGGGGGCAGAATTTGATGATTTTGGGGGCGAAATTTGAGCGATTTTGTGGAGGAAAGATGAGGAAACTCGAGGAAATGCTAGATCCACTTGAAACCAAGCAAATCCACAGATCAAAAATCAACAAAATATCATCAAACCAACAGATCACAAAAAAAATTGGGGCTATTTTTGGTGGGGAATTTTCAAAATTGGGGAAGAACACAACAAAAACAAGCTAGAAAACGGTGGAGGGGGCTCCAAATTCATGAGAAACCGTGGCTCATGATACCATATGATCACTAAACTAGGTGGAGGGCTCCAATTTCATGAGAAACCATGGCTCTTGATACCATATGATGCGGGGTCAACCCGATTCTAGGCCGATCTTTCACGAAAAGGAGGGATCCCGCGAGGAACGCGATGAACACCGGGACGAACAATGAGAAATCACAAGGGAAAACGCTCAAGAACAAGTCCAATCACACATCCACTAGACTGTCAAACACACAAGATCACAAGGTACATGAACAACAAAGGGAAAGATACAAGGTAAAGTTCATCTCTGTGAGGAGGTCTTGAATCCGCGAAGGATCTTCCCATTTAGGGGTCTTGAATCCGTCGTGGATCTTCTCCGTAGAGGGGATGCCGTCTCTCCTAGGAGTAGAACCACTAAGATGAGCAAAGCTCTAGTCTAAAATGAGCTATCTCATTTGCTAACCCTAAAATGGTGGAGGTGGAGGAGTATATATAGTCTAGGGTCATGAAGGGGTAAGTGAGGGGCGAAACAGGTACATGGGCATCGGCCCGGATACATGCACGCAGGCAAGGCCGGATGTCTGGGCTGGCGGCCGGATGTCCGGGGCTTTAGGGCGAGCCGGATGTCCGGGGTCACGGTCGGATGTCCGGGCTGAAGGGGCTCAGTCCTGATGCTCTCTGGATAGGAGGGTCCGGATTTCCGGGAGGGGTGCCGGATGTCCGGCCGTTGCTGAAGCGCCGGATGTCCGGCCTTTGGCCCGGATGTCCGGCCGCTGTAGTATCAGCAGCTCCGTCTTCTTCCGTCTTCTCTTCCAAGCTTCCCTCGCGGATGGTGTAGGTGTTCCTCGGCGCTTGCACTCCTCCTCTTCGTCTGTGAAGCTACGACAATACCTATGCATGCACACGGGAGAAGTGTCAAGTAGTATACCATCCTCGAAGGGGTCAAGTGAACACGTATAAAGGAGATGATTCACCATTCTGTATGAGAAGTAGAGGTCGCACGTGTCACTTGCCAAACGGACTCTTGACATGGTGATGTCCTTAGGATGGTCTGCATCAAGTTTCTTGCCTGTTCCATCTGTTGTTATTTCAGTCGTGCTATATGTTTTTATTATCTGCCTTGCATGCTTATGCTTTCATGAAATAAGTTGACATGCTAGCTAGATGTTATTACTGATAATATCATGCCTCTGTCTACTTTAATGTTAGTAGTATTGATTTCTGATGCTCCTGTTGCACTAGTGGTATTAAGAGTACTTGGTATGGCCATATTTCGCATGCTATCACTGCTCACTTGAAAATCTTGATGTTTTGTTACCGCATCTGTATGTTACATGTTAGTGGTTGCATTCTTGTTAAAAATGCACACATGATAATTGATGATGGAGAAGTTAATAATATGACTTCATAAAAAACCTCCTCCGTCATCGATGGGATCGAGTCATAGTGCCACCAAATCTAACTTTCTCTAGTGTAACCAAATTTACCTTTATGGGAGGTCCTAGCTGGGTCTACTGTCATGCCTCTGGCCGGTGCCTCCAAACAAAGGAAGGTTATGGGTACACGCTACCCTGATCAGGTAGGCGGACATGAACCTTGTGAGCCCGAGTTGTTTTGCATGCTTTGTCCCCGTTTGGGACCGTTTTTGTTTTGCCACGACGGTGGCCGTTGGTGTCTATGGTATTTACGGGGCCACCCAGGACTGAACCCCAAGGGGGTGTTGGTCGGAGTGGCCGGGAGATTGTCATGGAAGTAGATCGATTTTGTCAGAACACCATTGGTCCTCATATATGGGAGTGTGAGGCCATGGGTTCCGTGGTGTGGGTAAAGGGCGCTACCTCTGCAGAGTGTGTGTGTTAAATCTATCGATAGCCGCGTCCTCGATCATGGGCACAAGTTTGTAATAGGTCACACTATCAGGTCTTCGTCGAAATGGAGGATAAACCTGAAATAACTAAGTGGATAAATAAGGTGCAATAAAATAATGTGATGACTTGGGCTATGAGATAGTCGTGAGTAATCACGATGATGTATTGATATGATCACGAGACGAGGTATCTGTGAGTGTTGAACCAAGTGTGGTTCCGTGTGTGATCCTCAAGTAGTCATCGCTTGGTTGCGAGGCAACCCGTTGCTAAGAGAGTCCGAGAGACTCGGTACACAAGTTTGGTTACATTGCATGAGTAGTATTTTATTATTTGCATTGAAAGAACCATGGTAGAATAGGAAATGGTTGCATAAAGGTAATATGTTATGTTTGAGATGGTTATGACTGGTAGTTTATTTTAAGCATAGTTTCATGATGCCATGCCATGTTTTGACTGAACTTATGCCATGTTTTGATATGCCATGCTAGGATCGAGATGTGATGCTACGTTTTGTTGTTGCCATGTTAGAAGTAAGTTGATATGCCATGTTATTGCCATGCTAGTAGATGCCATGATGTCGTTCATGCTTAATTTGATCCGTGTCTCTAGTAAGTATCATGCCATGCGTAGCAATTGTGTTGAAGTAGGTTGTTACATATGCTTGGTTCTTGCTTTGTCATCTGTTCGTTTGGATGCTATGTACTTGGTTGTCTTGCAAGTACATTCAATGTACTGACCTGGTGTGTCATGCCAGCTTTGTAGGTCGTGACCAACTTGTTCGCTTGTCCCGTCGTGCTAGGCCATAATCTTGCCAGTCCTGTGACCTCTGGAGCCTAGCGAGAGTCGTTATGCTCGCAAACCCAGACTTCCGTCTCCATGTAAATAGACTTCTGCTGCCATTTAAATAGCCGTAGGGCTATGCCAGATAATTGTATTCATCAATGCTGTAATCTTATACACACGTATTTGATGAATATTATCGTACCTGGAATGCTATATCATGGACCTGTCGTGCGTCAGGTGTTATCCTGGGCTGACGTGCGAAGGCCCCCTGCTCCGTGCGGATCGGGGTGCCACAGGAGATGGTATCAGAGCAGCCAGGCTAACATAGGTTATCCTAGCATTAGATCATCGCTACCATCAACCCGTAATGACACTAAGGGATTTGACCCATCTCTCGCATCCGGCATGGCCACTGTTAATCAACAGGTGGCATAGTCGGGACCGACACATCCTCATCCCGCTGTCCTCGCCTAGATATCCGTGGAACAAACAACAACCATATCCTTTCCGGTCAGCCGCACCGCGTACCCTTCGCCATTAAGGGAAAGGGGCCACATCACGTGGGCATGTCCCGCATAGCAGCCTATAAAGCCCCCTTTTCGCTAGCCGGATCACTCACTCCTCAGTCAGCCATGTCCCTGCAAAGAAACCTAGCTAGCAACACCCCTGCCATGACTAGCACCCTCAAAGCTCCCAAGTTTTACACCCACACGTTCACCATCAACCACCCTAGATTTCCACCTCTTCTTACTGAGATTCTCACCAAAGCGTTTGGCTGTAATGCTAGCCCCGATTACCTGATGTTCCAATCGGCACCCGTCTCTCAGCTTCATTGCTATGATGCAAGGGGCAGATCTACCCAGGTCCTGCAGCTGATGGCCAGCCCTCGGTTTTTCATGGCAGAGCCATGCCCACTACTGATTTGGCTATTCAGGCCACTGCTGTGGAGGCTATCCTATACCTCCGGACCAAGTTTCCGCAGGTGGCACAAAGTCGGGAGTTCTGCTTTTTCCCCACTGTGGCAGAAGCAGGAATTCAGCCTTCTCCTACTATCCAAGGATATGCCCCCGCAATCGCTTCCCTGGTGCAATATATCACTACCTAGGGGATGATGATTTCAAAGATGCTTGTCGCATTGAGAACCCTGGACACCGATGCGGTACAAGTTGTCAAGGAAGCGTATCCCGAGGCTCGTAAATTCGCATCTCAAGCTGTTCACCCAATGCACCCGAACCAGTGCTACCCTCTCAGCCTGTGTTGTGGCCAAGACCATGTCACCCTCGACAAGGATCTTTACCGAATCCACCAACAACATTTCCTTGGCTCAATTTCAGCCACACCCCCAGCAGTCGAACCCCAACCCATAGTAGTGTCGGACGATGAAGATGGAGCTTGGCTCAGTCTTCGTCCTCCAAGAGAGCCCCAGCAAGGCCAACCCTCAGCTTGACCTCAGTCGCGCAATCAGCTTTTTCTATGTGTAGGTCGGTCTGCTGGTTCATCCTGATATGATGATAGAACCATGTATCCTGGAGTGAGTAGTTTTGTTTAGCACGTAGAGCGTTCCTGCTTTGTTGTATGCTTGCACTTTTTGTAACCCGTGATATGTTTATGTATGCTTCCTTGCTTTTGATATTTGTCCTTGTTTTTGTTTGTCTCTCTGTCAAACCGAGATGTTTGACAGGGTTGGCAATGTGTGATAACAAGATTTTAATCAGTAGAGCACATACACTAAAAACAGCAATGGCTCGTCCCGAGTCTTTAATAAAATGCACGCTGGTGTAGGTATATGTATGCCAGGATTACATATACCCACTCACATTAAAACACCTTAGAAAGATTTGTCTGCCGTGTTTTTCATTGCATGTGTGTTGCATCGGTCTGTTTGATAGTTTGTTTGTACTGCATACTGCACGCATACACGGTTCACCCATGAGTACATTCGGGCAGTACTCAGGGGAATGCAAAGTCACATATCCCTCTCTATCTGTGCATACCCCATGTGCCGAATTTCTAAACCCAGAGCCCCACAGAGGCATTTTCGTCTGATAGTTCCTCGTCTCTAATTCTTTTTCCCGATTTCATTTCCGGAGGAGTACTGCCAACTTTATTTCATTCGATCCAGTACATCTACCCCAATAAAAATTTCAACTACGATTCGACCTTGCTGCCTACACTTCGTGGAGCTATCCGCAAAATTTTCCCGTACCCCAGTGTGCTTCCTGAGCTGGTACAACCACCTCACCTGCATCTGGACCCCACCACCCTCATCTCTGCCTTGCGTGATGCAGGCAAGTTGCCACCCCGCTCCACCGCAGCACGCGATTACTCCGCCGGCGCAAAGCAATGGAGGATCAAGCGTGGCAGAGGACCACCCAGCACACCATCTTCTCCCGCATCTCGAGCCATCGCACCGAGCCGCGCGTTGTTCCGAGCTCGATCATTCCTGATGAGAATCAGTAGGAGGATCGACGAGCCGATTAGCGTGCCAAACAACGCCGCGAGGAACAACCGCAACACCGCCAAGAACATTTCCTCACCGCAGGAGCTCAGCTCGATCTCGTCCAAATCGAAAAGGTAGTGGAGCGGCATTGCACTGGTGTGTTGGAGGAGAGCCGCGCTGCCATCGTCGATAGCCCAACACTGGTGTACGCTGAGCGAGGTCCAGGAAAACCGCTCATCACTCGATCACCAGCGTCCAGGAGGCGAATACGCGAGTGGTGCCGACAAGGTGCTGGCCCGCGATGTGAGCGCTCGCTTCACCAATGCCGTGCATGCCGCGCACTACGACACTAGGGTCCTCATCGCCGTAGGAGCTAGACACGCGCTGCGTCAAGCCGCACGCGGAGTAGCAACAATGAAGAAGAAGCAAGCGGGAGGTAGAAGAAGGAGGCTGCCAGTGGGCCATGGACCCACGTGTTAGCAGGTGAAACCATTGTTCATTGGGGTGCATCCAGCATTTCTTTCGGGAGTCTGATCTCGAGTGCCCCTAGCCGTGGAGGTAACCCTGTTTTGCTCATATCTCTCTCTGGGTGTACCAACTATTGGTACCCCAACTCGTGTGAATCTGACCGAAAGGTTACCAATTTACCGTGAGGTTTTCCACATAGTGGTTATCTTTTCATTATTTCCGTAACCCTAGAAATCGTGAGGACGAGATTCTTGTTAAGGGGGGAAGAGTTGTAACAGCCCCAAAATTGGGTTATCAATTTTTGTGCTGTTATTTCTTCCTGGCAATGATTTCTCAAATCTTTCTCCTGAGTTTGCTAGATGACTCTAAAAATTCTTACCATTTCCAACTTTTCAAAACCTTGCTCATGTCTTTGTCAGTGGGCAAGACCTCATTAGCATCATCTCAAGCCCTAATTCCAAAATTTTGGAATTTGATTATGGCCTTTGTGATTACAAAGGAGTCATCATTTTCCTTGATCTGTTGATCATCCCATCTGTTCCCGGAGACCGCCTACCCTCCTAATCCTCGGATATGAAAAAATATTGCCAACTCTTATGTAATATTTTTGAATTATGATTTATTCCTTTTCTTGTCTTTCTAAGGAATAAAATCCAAAGGCATAGCTAGTCATCTCTGAAATTCAGAAAATTTGTGGAAATGATATTTATGTCTAATCCTAGCCCTGGCAAAAATATCGGCCACATTTAAATAAGGAAAATTTCCTTTTCCTATTTTAAGCCAATATTGCATTTCTGCCATTTTCCAAAGGAAATATTTATAGCAGAGAAAATTCCCACATAAATTGTGGAGCTTGTCCTTGCTATGTAATCACTAGTTCCATTCTTATCTCATGTTCCTCGGTTCAAAAATTGGGCACATGATCCAATGCAAGATAAATCCAACACTCCTAGTGAGTGCATCTTCATGATTTGTTTTCTGGACCAGAATTGGTAGTTGCACTGCAACTATGCTAAATACTAGTCCAAATGCTCTCATAATTCCCAGGATCTTAGTCCTTGCTACCCTAAACCTCCCATACATCAAGTTTAGTCCATAAGCTCACTGTGTTGATCACCAAGATGTGGCCAAGTTTGCAACAGCAAACTTGTCGAGCTTGTTTCCCTGCGCTCACTACACTTCTGCTCGTGCCATCACCTCATTTTTAATGAGCCTTGGAAGGACTCCACTGCTAACAAGGTTTGGCATGAAGTAGATGGCCAAAGCGCGTGTTGTCCTTGGTGACCACGGGCATTGCCAGCAAAATCGGTAGTCTAGCCACTGTTCTCGTCGGCAGCCCTGCTCCGGCCGGTTCTTGCTTGTCCAAGTGTGTCACACAGCTTCCCCTCGACGTCGTCTCCCCCTGGACTCCTTTCCCCCTTCGTTTGCTTCCTCGTTGAGCCGTCGTTGTCGCCGAACACAATACGCTCCCATGTGCGTCGTTGTTTCCTCGCTCCTGTCCTTTTCACCCTCGTCCCCGAGCACGGCTCATCTCCGTGACCTGCTGCACGTCGTCCGCATCCTCCTCATCGCCTTCCCGCCCCTCCCCGTGACCCTTGACCGTGCGTGCTCGTCGCCGGAGCGCCGACACATAGCCGTGTGCATGCCACCTCACCCCCTCTTCTCGAGCCTTCCCCGTGGCTATTTAAGCCGCCCTCAAGCTTCCTCACAGTCCTCAACCCCTCCCCGAGCCCGGAGCCTTCCGCCGACCGACACCGCCGCCATGGCTGCCGCATCGAGTCTCGCCCGATTCCAGCGATGCCTTGCCCCTCTCTCTGTTCCTGCACCACCACTGCAACCCCCGGAGTCCAACAAGTCTCCCCGTAGCCTCGGCCTCTCCGCTCCCCCACCGTAGCTCCATGTCCCACCACCGACCGAACTCCCTCCTCGCTGCGAGCTTGGCTGTGGCCGCTACAGGGCTTGTCGGCGGCAGCGACCACCACCCGGAGATGCGCCACTCGCCGCTGATCGTCTTGGTAGGTCGGACATCGCGAACGGTGCCCAGAGTCCTCGACGCTAGCCGTCGGGACGGGTCGCTCCCTCGGGCGCGCTCGTGCCCGAGCAGGAGGAAGAAGAAGGCCAAGCCAGGCGGGCCCCTCCCCACGTGACCCCACCTGTTTGCAACCGTTGGGCGCCACGTCAGCGTAAGTGGAGACGCCCAAGCCGGAGTACGCTTTCTATTTCTGGAAACGTATTCGGTGTAATACGCTTTCTATTACTGAAAACGTATTGCCTAAACTACGCTTTCTCTTCTCTAGACACGTATTTCGTCAAATACGCTTTCTCTTTTTCTGCATCGCCCGCCGAAGTGACTAGTTTGTGAACGTCCACTGTTTAAGCCACTTTCCTGCCTAAAAAGTGAACGACCACAACTTTGCAACCGTAACTCCGATTGAGGTGATTCCAATGCTCACATTTTTTATTCGTCGAGATCTTTCCGTTGCTATCATTCTCATAATAATTTCACACTATGAAAATAACCACTGTGCCCTTGCACGTAAACAGCCCCCTCCGAGAGAGAAATGTTTCCAGCAAAATCTTTCCGTGATCGTTCTGCACTTTTTTCCCGGTGTATTTCTCGACCCCCAGGCAAGCCAACATCTTATCACGAGCCCCAAACTCGCATGTTGACATTGCTTTACCTCGTGTGTGTGTTTAGTAGCAGTAGTTTCTTGCCTGTTCCGTCTGCTGTTATTTCAGCCGTGCTATATGTTATTATTATCTGCCTTGCATGCTTGTGCTTTCATGATATAAGTTAACATGCTAGCTAGATGTGATTACTAATAATATCATGCCTCTGTCTACATTAATGTTAGTAGTATCGATTTTATGATGCTCCTGTTGCACTAGTGGTATTACGAGTACTTGGTATGGCCATGTTTCGCATGCTATCACTGCTCACTTGAAAAGCTTGATATTTTGTTACCGCATCTGTATGTTATATGTTAGTGGTTGCATTCTTGTTAAAAATGCTCGCATGATAATTGATGATGGAGAAGTTAATAATATGACTTAATAACAAACCTCCTCCGTCATCGATGGGATCGAGTCATAGTGCCACCAAATCGAGCTTTCTCAAGTGCAACCACATTTACCTTTATGGGAGGTCCTAGCTGGGTCTGTTGTCATGCCTCTCACCGGTGCCTCCAAGATGGGAAGGTTATTGGCGTGCGCTACCCTGATCAGGTAGGCGGACATGAACCTTGTGAGCCCGAGTTGTTTTGCGCGCTTTGTCCCCATTTGGGACCGTTTTTGTTTTCCCACGACGGTGGCCATTGGTGTCTTTGGTAGGCACGGGGCCACCTAGGACTGAGCACCAAGGGGGTGTTGATCGGAGTGGACGGGGAAGTGTCATGGCGGAAGATCGGTTTTGTTAGAACACCGTTGGTCCACACGTATGGGAGTGCGAGGCCGTGGGTTCCGTGGTGTAGGTAAAGTGTGCTACCTCTGCATAGTGTGTGTGTTAAATCTATCGATAGCCGCCTCCTCGATCATGGTCACAAGTTCGTAATAGGTCACACTATCAGGTATTGGTCGAAATGGAGGATAAACGTGAAATACCTAAGTCGATAAATAAGGTGCAATAAAAGAATGTGATGGCTTGGGCTATGAGATAGTCGTGAGTAATCACGATGATGTGTTGATATGATCACGAGACGAGGTCTCGGTGAGTGTTGAACCAAGTGTGGTTCCATGTGCGATCCTCAAGTGGTCATCGCTTGGTTGCGAGGCAACCCGTTGGTAAGAGAGTCCAAGAGACTCGGTGCACAAGTTTGGTTACATTACATGAGTACTATGTTATTATTTGCAGTGAAAGAACCATGGTAGAACAGGAGATGGTTGCATAAAGGTAACATGTTATGTCTGCATTGGTTATGACTGGTAGTTTATTTTCAGCATAG
This sequence comes from Secale cereale, assembly GCA_902687465.1. NCBI lineage: Eukaryota > Viridiplantae > Streptophyta > Magnoliopsida > Poales > Poaceae > Secale > Secale cereale. The sequence goes on from LR738709.1 coordinate 271,643,344, forward strand.
TTTCATGATGCCATGCCATGTTTTGACTGAAATTATGCCATGTTTTGATATGCCATGCTAGGATCGAGATGTGATGCTATGTTTTTTTGTCTCCATGTTAGAAGTAAGTTGATATGCCATGTTATTGCCATGCTAGTAGATGCCATGATGTTGTTCATGCTTAATTTGATCCAGGAATCTAGTTAGTATCATGCCATGCGTAGCAATTGTGTTGACATAGATTGTTACATATGCTTGGTTCTTGCTTTGTCATATGTTCGTTTGGATGCTATGTATTTGGTTGTCTGGCAAGTACATTCAATGCACTCACCTGTCGTGTCATGCCAGCACCACTCACCCTGGTTACTAATGGCACATTAGTGAGTGGTGCGCCATTAGTAACCTGGGACCAGCTAAATATTTTGGACAACCACACCTACACACTCACTTTCCCCACTTCATTCTCTCCACCTCCTCCTCCAAGCTTGTGTCGGCTGCCTCCTCCTCCTCACCTCATTTGCACCATAGATTCATCAAAATTAAGTGGTTAAATTACCTTTTTTTGATAGGTAAGTAAGGGGGGAAAGCTATCTTTATGTTGTAGATCTACATTTTTTGTCCCTCGAGCTCCAACAACCGTGCACATGCACTTTTTATGGCCTAGCTAGATCTATGGATGTTTGGGGTGTTGCATATATGTTTGTGTTTGCAGGTACTGGTATTTGAAATGCGATAGTTGCCAATATTTTGCCGAAATGTTGATTCATTTCCGTTTCGGCGAGAATTTTGGCACTATGCATTCTTTTTAGTCCTATTTTTAGGGAAAGTCGTGCTAAATTTGTTCTTGGTTCTAAAATATCGTTTTGCTCTACCCCGCATGCGACCATGGTCCGCACGATGACCGAAGGCATCGTGAATAGGTTTTTGAGCTCCGCGAAGGCCGAGATGCTTCAAAAGAACGAGACGGAGATAAGATGTCCGTGTCAAAGAGGCAAGCTGAAGAGCCTTATTGCGGACCCGGATTCCGGGCAGGTGCAGGACCACCTGCTCTTGCGTGGTTTCATGGTTGGCTATCGGTGGCAAGGTGATGAAGATGACTATGAAGTCTTCCATGGCCGGGCAAGAAATGAGGAAGGGCAGCAAGACAACCGCCGCGGCGAGGGCGGGCGAGAAGACGAAGAATCTCCAGGACATGATCACGATGGTGATGCTGTACACAGTCATCATGTAGAAGATGTCGGACATGATGATGAGGAAGATCAAGACGAAGGGCATGATCATGATCTAGATGAAGATGCCGGAGCAGACGATGATGGAGGCTGGGTGCAGGACCCTCATATTCAAGAGCTGCTTCTCAAGCAGAGATAACGCAAGAGCTATCGCCCGAGAGAAAGCCAAGCTATATCAACTGGAGATAGACGCGGTTACTCCATTGTATGAAGGATGCATGCCCGAGGATACCCACCTGAAAGTAACGCTCATGGTTCTGGAGATGAAGGTAAAACACAAAATGACCGACGCATGCTTCGACGAGAACATGTCATTCTGGCATGAACGTCTTCCCAAGGGGAACAAGCGCCCGACCAGTTTTGAGGAGGCGAAGAAAATTGTGTGTCCTCTAGATTTACCGCACGTGAAGTACCATGTGTGCATGAATAATTGCATCATTTATCGGGACGAGCACGCCTAGTCTACCATATGTCCGGTGTGTGGCATCACTCGATACAAGAAGCGGAAGAAAGCTCCTCGAAAAGTGGTGTGGTACTTTCCGATCACTCCTCGTCTGCAACGGTATTTCACGGACCCTAAGGTAGCAAAGCTCCTGCGTTGGCACGCGGATAGGGAGGAGAAGAAGCGAGAAGATGACGGAAATGATCTGGAGATAAATAAAAAAACAAGATGCTGAGTCACCCTAAGGATGCGAGCCAGTGGCAAGCGTTAAACTTCGAAGACCTAGCATTTGGGAACGATCCAAGGAACATCGTGCTGGGCGCGAGCATCGATGGAGTCAATCCGTTTGGCTGCCAGAGAAGCACACATAGCACCTGGCCTGTGTTTGTGTGGATGTACAACCTTCCCCCCTGGTTGTGCATGAAGAGGAAGTACATTCACATGAGTATGCTAATTGAAGGGACGAAACAACCAGGGAACGACATCAATGTGTAGCTGGGGCTGTTGAAAGAGGAGCTAGACATGCTGTGGAAAATACCAGCCAATACGTGGGACGCCGCAGAGAAAGAATATTTCCCTATGAGAGCCACACTGCTCACGATGGTGCACGACTATCTCGGTTACAGATATCTCGCGTGGCAGGTGGTCCACGAATTTTCTGGATGCGTCAGGTGCATGGATGACACAACATATCACCAGCTAGATAGAGATCCCGAGTCTTCCAAAACCGTGTTCATGGGACATCGAAGGTGGCTTCGCAACGATGACCCGTGGAGGAAACGTAAGGATCTATTCGATGGTGAAACCGAACCCCGAAGACGCCCGCATACGAGGAGCGGCGAGGAAATAGACGAGTTGTTGACAAATTGGAAAGATCGCCCACTGCTGGGAAAGAAGCAAAAGGTGCCAGAGCCGGGAAAGAAGCGAAAGGTGCCAGAGCCGCTGCTGAAGGTATGGAAAACGAGGTTTGTTTTCTCGGACTTGTCGTACTGGAAGATCCACCGTGTGCCTCATAGCCTTGATGTCATGCATATCACGAAGAACATGTGCGAGAGTCTGCTTGGTACCCTGCTCAACATGCCAGCGAGGACCAAAGATGGGCCGAAAGAAAGGGCAGACTTGAAATCAATGGGCATCAGGAAGGAGCTTCACGCTAATGATGATGATGATGATGAGGCGAAGCAGGACACGGAAAGTCATCGCAAAGGAAAAAAGGCCAAGAAGACCGGAAATGACTACCCTCCCGCGTGCTTCACTCTAAGTCAGGAGGAGATTGAGCAGTTTTTCACCTGCCTCGTAGGAGTAACACTTCCTTACGGTTACGAGGGGAAGATAAGCAGATACCTAGACCCATCGAAGCAGAAGTTCAGCGGGATGAAGTCTCACAACTGTCACGTGCTGATGACGCAGATACTTCCAGTTGCAATCCGTGGGATCATGGACGCGCACGTCCGTGAGACGCTATTAGGCCTATGCAACTTTTTCGACGTCATTCTCGGAAGTCGGTTGGCGTGAGGCAACTCAGAAGGCTACAGGAAGAGATCGTGGTGATACTATGCGAGCTTGAGATGTACTTCCCACCCGCATTCTTCGACGTTATGGTGCATCTGCTGGTCCATATCGTGGAGGATATCATCCAACTCGGGCCGACGTTCCTGCACATCATGATGCCGTTGGAAAGGATGAATGGTCTCATCAAAGGATACGTTCGCAACAAATGTCACGTCTAGAGGGAAGCATAGCCAGGGCTTTCTAACCGAAGAGTGCATGTCCTACCGCACGAATTATCTAGGCATCGAGAACCCCGTTGGTCTGCCCGTCAACAGGCACCTCGGCAGGCTCGCTGGATGGGGTCACCGCGAGGGTCGCCGCGAAATGCATGTTGACTTCGAGGGTCGACTCCCCGACTTTGAAAGAGCAAACCTAGTCGCGCTACAACACATAGACGTGGTCGATCCTTGGGTGGTAGAGCACAAAACCTTTATTGAGAAGACGTACAATGACCGAGGCCAACAGAGGACGGACGGAGATATAATCAAAGAGCACAACTCATGTTTCATGCATTGGTTCAGGCAGAAGCTTCTGTCGTACCCTTTACATGAGGATTCTTCCGCGGAAGAACAACTCATATTCCCCTTGTCACAGGGCGCCGAGCACAACCTGATGACCTATGATGCGTACGATATCAACGACTACACATTCTACACCGAGGACAAGGACATGAAGAGCGATGGTTATCAGAACTCTGGGGTAACGATGGAATCCTACATCGGTATCGACAAGGACAGATACTACGGAAGGATCGAGGAGATCTGGGAGCTGACCTACGCTAGAGAGAAGGTCCTGATGTTCCGTGTCAGATGGGCCAAAAGCGTCCTAAAAGAGGACCGGTATTTCACCACCACGGTTATACCCGAAGCCAAATCCAAGACCGCGGGCGCAAACGTCACCGTGAAAAATGAGCCATGGGTACTGGCTTCCCAAGTGGACCAATGCTTCTTCATTACCGACCCGTCAAAGCCTAGTCGTGTTGTCGTGAGGAGAGGCAAAAGGAAGATCATCGGAATGGATGGAGTGGCCAATGAGCAAGACTTCGACAAGTACGGCGACCCAAAGATGGAACATGATGACGACGATGAAGTACCAGCATACACCACAAGAAGAAGCAGGACCACCCTACCTAAAGGACGTCCGTTCCACAGAAGAACTCCATTTGCGAAAAAGAAGGGCAAGAAGATTGTGAACAGATAGCTAGCTAGCTAAGATTGATTGTATTTAAATTGTAGTCTTCATTTCTCGATTGTATTTCATGGGCACTTTTTGAACTATCATGAATATTTTTAAATTTCATGGGCACTATTTGAATTCATGAAAAATATTGAATATTCATGAGGACACTCGATCTCGATGCCCCTCCATCTCGATCGCTATCCCCCCTCACCAGATCCCCCTTGCCAGACCCCCCTCGCCGCCGAGCACCCCCCGCACCCTCCCCCGCTCCACCACCGTAGACGACCCCCGCACCCTCTCCCGCTCCACCGTCACAAATGAATGCAACTAAAAATCGAAAAAAAAAACAAATTTGATTATACTTTCAAAAAACAAATTTGATTATATTTTCAAATAACAAATTTGATGGTATTTTCAAATAACATATTTGATGATATTTTTTATATTCATAAATATTTTCAAATAAAAATATGATGATATTTTTAAAAAAATTATTACTGTTTTTATAAAAATTTATTACTGTTTCATATTCATATTCATTTTCTAAAAAACTATTAGATGCAACAAAAAATAATAATTAAAAATAATTACTTATGACGCACCGATGGCTGGTGCGCCATTGCTATCTAAAAAAGATTACTTATGGCGCACCGTCTCGCTTGTGCGCCATTGCTATAAAAAAATTCTAATGGCGCACCGCCAGGGGGTGCGCCATTAGTATTCTCCCCCCCATAGCTAGTCCTCCCTCTCGTCCCTCCCTCGTCCCTCCCTCTCGCCAGATTCACTTCGTCCCTCCCTCCACTACGCCGCTCCCTCCCTCGTCCCTCCCTTCACCGCGCCGCCACCGCCGCTGCCCCGACCCACTGCGCCGCCGCCACCCACGCGCCCCCACCGCCTCCCTCTCCCCATCCTCCCCTTCCTC
>LR738709.1:271648676-271716269 GCA_902687465.1 Secale cereale
CGAGCGCCGCCATCGGAGCCCTCCGCCGCCTCTGACAAGACCCTCCCTCGGCAAGGAAGGAGGAAGAGGCCGCCGCCCCATCAAGGAAGGAGGAAGAGGCCGCCGCCCCATCAAGGAAGGAGGAAGAGGCTGCCGGCGAGCTTCAGGCGTCATCGAAATCCAGTCTCGCAAGATGCAGTTCACCTGTAAGTACGCACGATTCCCTTTGCCCCCTTCTGCCCTCTATAGAATTATTATTTGATCAAGTTGCGATGTGGAAGCTCATCTTGAACTGAAATTGGTGTGTGAGTTAGCGTTATCTGCGGATCTGCTGCTAGCTTTTGTTAGCTCATAAAATATTTCAAATGTTAGCCAACTCATAAAAGTGCAAAATTTGGGCAACTGATCCAACATCCATGCATGGCTTCACAGCATCTCAAAATAGAAGGAAAAGTAGCACTGGAACCCGGCTCTTGTTGAATCTCCAGCCGTATATGCAATAGAAATAGCATTATTTCCGAGGAGTAGTTTTGATGATCAAGACAAATTACAAGGAATACAACTTTATATCCAGTTTACCTTGGATTGTTTTACCTTGAGAAAATGCATTCAAGTCAAAGACAACCCATTTTGTACATTTTTTTGTTTCATAGATCTAAGGAGGAAGAAACGTTCTCTTTTAGTCATCTTCAGATTTATAGTTTTATCTTGCAGTGTTGTTTTGAGATAAACCTGCATTGCTGGAAGGGTCACAATTAAGATCTTGAGTTACTGCTCTAAATAAGAAGAGCTTCTTCTCACAGGCAACTGAGATTTTATCCAGTGATATTGTTTTATCTGAATCAACCTCATGAGATGGAAGGGAGTGCTTATTAGCACGGCCAACTGAAATTTTTCTTTATTTCAGTCAATGTCTCCACCGCTCTTAGATCCTCAGTATCATGGTTGTGCTCTTAATCTCCAAGCAAATCATATTGATTGAGATGATTGACTGAAACATAAGAAGTTTTCAGGTGGTTGCATTGTTTCTTGCTACCAACACCCGCAGTTTCTTTCTTTGTTTAGTTAGAAGTTTGTTATACTGAGAGTGTGCCTAGGCAGTAAATGAACTCATGCAAAACCAATTCGGTATGAGTTTTTCAGATCTGAATTCATTTATGTTCATGTGCGTCTGTCCAACTGTGTATCTCAACTTGTGTTGATGCTAAGCTCACTGAACTGAGTGTTTGCAGTCACATGTTTTAGATTAAGCTGAGATGAATATTATGCTATTCCGCCCTGTCTTGTGATACTACCTACTGCCGAATGTACTTCAAACTGGAATTGAGGATTTGTTCGGCGTTTGTGTTTCGATCTGATATATGCTTTTGCAAGCTATACACAAATATTTGAAATGATATGCTCAAGCCTATGCAAACAGGAATTTGAATAGTCTAAAGTGGAGTTGAAAGCCCGATGCACTCCATCCAGATTTTTGCTGGGTTTTGTCTCCGACCATCGTGTCGTGATGATTTTGCAGGTACCCCGAGAGGCCCTTGAGTTTGCTGGAATGTCGATTAACTTCCGTTCTGGCAAATTCGGGTACTCCATATGTCCTATTTTCAGCAAAGGTCATGCTGAAATTTTCCGCAAATTTTAGCATGACTTTGCTAAAAATAGGACATATGGGGTACTTGTGACTAATGCATGGGCCGGGGTATCTTAGTACTTAATTAAGTAGGATCAACTGCCCCTTTATTCTTGCTGCATTAAACCATAGGCGGCAATAGAGCCAAGTGATTAGGCTCAACTTAGAATTCTCCTTCCCAGCATAGCTTTTAGGATGCCTCGGTGTCGACAAACCATAAATTATAAAACCTTGGCTTTTAGGGTGCCTCGGTGTCGATAAAAACCTAAATGATGAAAGCTTAGGCTTTTAGGCTGCCTCGGCGTTGAAAAACCCTAAATGATAAAAGCTTAGCTTTTAGGATGCCTCGGTGTCGACAAACCCTAAATGATGAGACTATGATCTTGTTCCTTGACAATAACCAACTTTTTGACCAAACTTTTTACCTATTTAGAGAGAAACATGGCCCACAACGATGAGGCCGGCGGTTTGGGCGGCAAGGCATTCTGGGAGCTGTCCCAGGAGATGGAGGAACAACCTCACTACTATGAGGACGCCACGAAAGACACCGATCCTGACACCACTGATGGTGCCGCCGAGGATGACACCACTGATGGTGCCGTCGGGGATGACACCACTGATGGTGCCGCCGAGGATCCCACCAGTGATGATGGCAGCGCACGCACAGATGGCAGCCAACCGAAGAGGCAACGAAAGGACGGGCGCTCGACCGTGCTCTGCACCGTCAAGGAGGAATTTACTGAAGTGAACTCCGACAGGCATCCAACGGCGCCCAAACAAATAGTCAAGGGGTACTCGGTTCAGCTCGGGTGCATTCTACGGTGCAACATCTCGATCAACACCGAGAATCTAAGGCATAAGGACCGAGGGAATTTGCGCAACCTCCTCTACACGAAGCTGCACGAATGATACAAGTTCCCCGCTGAATTTGAAAACACACGCCTCACAGGGAATAAAGTGAACAATGCCGCCCTTACAAGGATGAGCACGGCCCTGTCTACTTGGAGAAGCTCGGTGAAGAGAATGATTGACAAAGGTTTTAGTTATGAGAAGATCAAGGCGAAAAATCCTTCGATCAGCGAAGATGACTACAAGGAGTTCAAGATCAAGTGCGAGAGCAGCGCAACCTCCGAATCAAGTCAATGGGGGAAAGAAATGTGGGAGTTGAACTTAGGGGAACACACACTCGATCCCAGCGGTTACAGAGTGGCGGAGCCTATATGGGACAAGGAGGACGTGGAGTGTGCCGAGCAAGGCCTACCGCCCCTCTTCAATAAATATGGTGACAAGCATACCAGGCACTTTGTCAAGGACCGGTACAAGGAGGACCCGGTAACAAAGGAGCTCACCACGGATCCGAAGACCAGGGTCCTTGAGGTTGTTCTGGTAAGGAATACACCCCCGCGTAATTAGCTCCATATGGTTGCATTCTAATTAATGAAGCCAAATTTCTAAATGGTTCACATTCCTTCCGCATGTGACTAAAAGCAATAGCGCGGGGTCGACTCAGAGCACCCCTTGGGACACCACTCTAAATAGGGCGTTGAATGTAATGAAAAAAAAGGATAAGCTCAATAAGCCGTCGTCAGCTAGTCGTGTGGCCGGCAAAGGCTTGTCCACAAAATGGTCGTCATACTATAGCTGTCGGGACCCCGATCCTAAGTCACACAGGTCTAGCATGTAACACATCATATCACTTTCGGCCTCACGCATGGTATTACCATGGGTGCCACCTTACCTGGCCCCGGACCGTTTGCGCATTTTGGCACATGTATATGATAGTGTCGCTAGCATCCATATGACAGAGAACCCGGGCCGACATGACTAGTTATAAACCAAAAGTGGCGCTAAATTACAAAGACATGCATACATGACCCAGCAACGAACGTGTCGGTCATCCATGTATGAACCCAAGTCATAGCAAGCTACAAGGACTTAAAGGAACAACGCGTAACATTTGCCCTAAGGGACAGACATAGGAACGAAGAAGGACACATGCCGGCCAGCCTAAGTGCTCTGGAGCAATAGCAAGCTACCAAGGCTCAATGGAAGCACTAGGATACATTTCCCTGTAAGATAGGCTACCAAGGGTAAACAACTAGGTGTCGGATCCCACACATAGCAATACACATTACACGTACGCATAACATGCAAGTATGTGATGTACAACACGGCATCACAACATAACTCAACAACTCATATAGATAAGGCCCAGAAGAGCCATCATAGCATTTATTACAAACAGGGGTCACATGACCCAACATACAAAGCATATAGGCAATGGAAGCATAACATGTCTGAGTACAGACAACTACAAATGAAAAAGGCTGATAAGCCTGACTATCTAAAAGACCCTCCCAAGGGTACAAGATCGTAGATGAGATAACAGGCTAAACGTCGAAGTCCACGCGGAACTACTAGTGAGACTGAAGTCTCTCTGCAAAAACATAAATTAAGCAAACTTGAGTACAAAGGTCCTCAGCAAGACTTACATCAGAACTAGCTACATATGCATCAGTATCAACAAAGGGGTGGTGGAGTTTGACTGCAGTAAGCCAGCTTGACACGGTGGCTATCCTGAACTACGACTGCAAGTAACTCTTTTGAGGTGGCGCACACGAGTCCACATATTCACCAATCAATACACCACTATGGACCCGCTCAGTCTCCCTACGAGAACGCCATCCATAGCACTCACACTTGTCTTGAGCATTTTAGAGTATCCACTATCACATGTCTATGTACCACGTAAGCATCCAAGAAGTCCATAACCGCGGACCCGGCTATTCGAATAGATCATGTTAACCCTGCAGGGGTGTACTTCTTCACGCACGCTCTCGCAATTTACCACCATGTACACGACGTGTATCTCGGCAACCTTCAAGCACAAGCCTGGCGAGGGTGTCGGCCACGACCTGACTAACCACACAAGACTCTAGTCCAGGTTTATCGCCTATTCAGGTTCCATCCGTAAGGAGATCCGGCCGGGGTGTCGCTCACGGCCCCAAACGATGTGTACAGGGTTCCCAAGCCCACCAACCGGGTGCCACTTGGTACACCGGGCCACTGCACCTAGTCTGTCCCAAGCCCACCTGTATCGGGTGCCACTTGGTAGACTACTAGCACTACCTACAAACACCAGAAACTAGTTGCAACTCTTGGATAGAGATCTAGTTGATTAATAAGTCGAGAGGCATCGAGTTACCGGAACCTAATGTGTGGTAGTAGCTAGTCATTGGACAACTTACACAGAACTCAGTTCTTAAGGACGGTTCCAGTGAGACAACCCACCATGTACTCCTACATGGCCTCTCACCACTACCTTTACCAAAAATTGTTCACACACTTAGCTCTCAACAGTAGGACATGTTCATAACTTTCCAATTCATCCCCGAGGAATCAGACCTGACACAACTCTAAGCAATAGCAGGCATAACCAGAAAGCATGAATGAGTGGGCACAACATGGCTCAAACAACTCCTACTCATGCTAGTGGGTTTCAACTATTTACTGTGGCAATGACAGGTCATGCAGAGGAAAGGGGTTCATCTACCGCATCATGTAGCAGTTGAAACATTGTTGTCCTAATGGAATAAAAGAGAGCAGGAGTGAGAGAGTGGGATTGTATCGGAAGGAACAAGGGGGTTCTGCTTGCCTGTCACTTCCGAAGATAGTAATAGTTCTTCATTGGTGTCATCGAACTCATCGTCGGAACGTCGTCTACTGAGAGGGGACAAATACTGGCAATAGAGAAGGAACACAATCAATGCAATGCGACAATATGATGCATGATCATGACATGGTAATATGCTGTTAATTGAGCTAATGCAACTAGCAACCATATTAAATGAAGTTGGTTTGAACCAAAGGTTCAAATTCAAACTTCATATGTGGTTATTTAAATGTCATTTAATTGATTTGACCTGATCATCAGGTTTAACTTGTTCAAACATGCATGAAAATGCTATAAACAGATTCCTTGAATTTTTCTGATCAATTTTCATATATAAATTATTTTCATTGGAGTTATAGATTATTTTCTATGATTTTTAGAAGTTTTAACTATTTTCTGAAATAAATAAATCATTTATTTAAAATCCCAGAAAACAATTACTGCATCAGCATGACGTCACTCTGGCGTCAGCAGGTCAGCCGCTGGACCAAGTCAAACCTGAGAGTGGGCCCCACCTGTCAGTTCTCAACTTATTAACTAAGTTAATTAACACTAACTTAAACCTAACACTAATTAGTCACGGGCCTGGGCCCACACGTCAGTGAGCCACGGGCTAATCCTACTTTAATTAAACCTAAACTAGCTAATTAGCAGGGACTGGCCCCACACGTCAGTGACTCAACTAAGTCTGTTAGTGCTCAAAATGGGTCAAACCCGCTGGCGTTTAGCCGCCGGCGAGGCCGAACGCGGCGGAGGGCTGCGGAAACAGGCTGTGGTGCCCCGTTCGCAGCGTGGCTGGGCTCATTCGAGAGCCCAAACCAGCGCGCGTCGGGTGGGGGCGCCAGTCGGGCCTGGGGTGGCCGGAGGCGAGAGCGAGGAGCTCGGCCGCGGCGGCCTGAGCTCGGTGATGTGCGGCGCTGCTGCTAGAGCTCACAGGCGAGGGAGCTGAGCAGCGCAACGACGAGAGGAGGCACTCTGGAGCACGCCTGTTGCACGGCAACAACAAATAGACCAGGAGGGTTGTGCGGCCTGTGGCCATGGTGGAGCAGAGCTTCGATCGGAGGTGGAGCCGCGGCTAGGGAACGTGGAGAGGCACGGGAAGAGCGTTAAACGACGGCGGAGCTCACAGTGATCACGAGGAGGGTCTCGGCTTGCTTGTGGACAGCCTGGGGCAGACGAATCGACCGACGGCATCTCGGATGCCCGAGGTTGAAGACGACGAAGTGGAGCCCTCCGGCTCGTTTCCTTCAGCTCGGGGATGTGGTGCTCGATTGCAGAGCTTCTGGACACGGTCACGGGACGAGGGGTGGCCGGTGGTCATGGCTACGGCGAGCGGCGCTCTCAGGTGCATTCGATGACGAGAGGGAGAGATCCAGGGAACGGGGTGAGAGCGAGGGAGAGTGAGAGAGTGAGGAAGAGAGGTGCGTGGCGCCATCTCGGCGTGACGGGGAGTAGGCGGCAAGCAGGAGGTGGCCGTCGGTGGCCGTGCGCGTGCTGGCGCACCGCGGGCACACGCCCTCGTGCCTTCTGGCACGAGGTTGAAGGAGGCGGTGCCGGGCTGGGCCACTACAGCAGTGGGCTGGGCCAACAGTGCTGGGCCGCCAGGCTAGACAGGTAAGCGGCCCACGTAGTTTCCTCTCTCTGTTTTCTATTTTGATTATTGTTTTCTATTTTTCTTTAAAAATTAGGGCTTTTCAAAAAATACCTAGACCCTTTCAAAAATCACCAAACTGCACATGCCCACTGTATAGAATAAATCCAACATGGAACATTTCAGTTTATGATTATTTGGACATTTAAAACATTTACTAGCATTAAAATGCCCAAATTCAAATAACATATGGTTTAATCCAGTGACCTTTGGAAGACCTAGAAATTTGTGCACCATTTTTGGGAGAGGTTCTAGACCAATTGAAAAATGATGAACATTTTAGGAGGGCATTTTAGGTTCATTGGAAAAGTGTTTTAGTAACCCTAGTTGATTTGGGTGGTGCTGGCAGTTTCTGTCATCCCCATTTCAACTTTCTGTGAATAGTAAACATGATGCACACATGAGGCTAGCCTAGTGCATTACCAGAAGCTAGGGATGTGACAACTCACCCCCACTAAACAAGAATCTCGTCTCGAGATTCAAGACATGAGGTAAGAAAATAGAGGGGACACAAAGCCATCACAATCTTCTCGATTTAACTGTCCTCCTCAAAATTGTTGATTCATTGCATCATGTTGATCTTGGCATCTTTGCTTTCGTGATCTTGGTCCAACACAGTGATAACAGAAGAAACTCTACAGGAATAGATCTTGCCAAAGATCCAGCAACTCAGATCAACTCATGGAGTGAGACATTGAAACATCTCCTGAGCTGAGACACAGAACACACATCCAGAGGGATGGAGTGAAACAAATGATGAAGGTTCACTTGGTAGGCAATAATTCCACACCTAAGAAGATGGTGATCAACGTCACCAGACGGGGCACCTTAGAGAAGGTGACTCGTAGAATTATCCCTTAAGTGGCAAAAAGAATTACTTTTGATATAGAGATCATTGAAACTCTTTTATACTAGCCTAAGGAAAATCTCAATCGTTCATTTGAAGGAGTCCGAAAGAATGACATTCTCGGGCCAGAATGGATGATGTGGACTACCTTGTTGAAGACAACACAAGGGTTGATTTTGCTTATCATCGGAAATGGATGGAACCCATGGTAAAATGGCACATTGGCGGTGCAAGCTGGGAACAAAATGCGAATGCTGGGAATGATTCTGGTAACTGGGAAGAAACCCAGCAGTAGAGACTGAATCTACTCTTTGAGAGGTTATAGCATAAACAAGAACACTGGGAGCAATCCCGGTTAGTGCCAGTGATAACACCTAGTGCTTGTGCGTGCTCTCAAGAACTTGAGCATTTCCATATTCATCAAGGTTTTACCAATGTCAAGGATCCTGGCAACACAACATACTACCATGATGAATAGTGGCAGACGATGCAGATGCAAAGGAGGATAACACTTTCTCAGAATTCACCTTAGCGGAGTCAAGGAGCAAAATCTGGACGATCGACCGAGAGACATTTAGCACTCCGCTTCTAATGTTCTCCTTGATGTGCTAGCGCAACCCATTTATTAAAATGGTTTGGTACCTAGAACGTCAAGTAAAAGATCGAACTTCAGGAGCACAAAAATCCATAAGGAACAACTAGGGAGTAAATCCTACGAAATCCTTATGGGGAGGTGGCCAACTTCTTCAATCAAGATACTACAACAATAGGTCTTCCAGCTGGGTGTGTTGGCCACGACATCCACTTTACCGGTTATCGAGAGACCAATATTATAGTTGTTGGAAAATGCACCAACCATCATATCTGGCTAAGATTCAGTTCTAGTTGGTATCAGGATATTCCAGACTCATCGAGTCTAGAAATAAAAATGAAAGTTTGCAACACAAATCGAAGAGACGGCGTTGCGAGATTCTCGGGAAGTGAACTACGATAGCAAGCTCCAAAACATGAGCTGGTTCTGCTACACACACGTGAACACGCTGTCGCAGACAAGCATGACCACGTAGTAGTCTTATAATAAAACACTACTGAGTTCAGGTGGGGAACCATCAGCGAGGATATTGAAGTCTTGTGCGTGAACTAGTATTCGCACAACAACTCCTTTTCCCTTGAACAAATCAATCAGTGGCTTGGTGTGCTAGGTAACACATATAGAATGGAGGCGGCCAACCTATCAAACCATATAGTACTTCGCACATATGCGTGACTAACTTGGGATGATTCCAGAGGAAGCAAAAACAAGTTTTCTCAAATTCACGGTGGCAACTTACGTCAATTACACGTGAGTTAGGGGAAGCCACTTCTTTCATCCAAACATATACTCCATGAACGAGACACGAAGATAATGCTTTAAAAGTTTCCAATGCTAGCTGGATGTTCAAAACGAAACATAGAGAAGATAAAATGATGTTGATGGGCTCAACAACATATCATCAAGATTTCCATATAGATGGAATTCCACAATTAAAGGGACATACTGATAGCATTGGTCAGACCAAAAGATGTAATGGTGTATGGTCGAGGGGTCAACCACGAGTAAGACAAAATTACAAATATCGTTGTTCTGATTTGACTTGACGATAACCCATATTCAAATCAAAGTTTGGACAAGACAATAGATCCACAAATGATCACGGAGATCAATTGAAGAAGATATCATCTATCTTCAATACACACACAAGATATCCCTTTGGAGTGAGCTATGTGGATTAAGCTTTTATCTTCCAACTCTCCAAGTTGTTGTTTAGCTTAACCAACTAGTTCAGGGGTATCCCACACAAATTCTTGGAGAAGGGGTGGTTTATAGGTAAACTAACTTGATCACGAGCTCAATATAACGGTCATGGAACAACCTGGTAATACTCCCGAGAAGATATTCGGAAAATAACAAACCACCGATATGTTATGAAGCTCGAGAACAATCTTGCGTTTCAGGGCAAGACGATATGATCAAAAGAGTAAGGGGTTAATACGAACCTAACTCATTGATCGAAGAGTGCACCCGAGATAAGGACTAGATACCACAATCAATCTTAGAATGGTGATTCAGTAACCAACATGCTAAGAATGAGTTTATTGTCCATTAACTACCAAGCAACGGGGTTGCTAGGAGTATTGACTTCACACATCGCAGTTCACTTGTCGGTATTCCGGTTACAACAACACAGAGGCCGAGGAATAAACGACGGTGGTGAGAAGTATCATTGTATCAAGGGTTCGTAGGAGGTTGTGCAATTCCATGACATTCTTGATATAATGATGGTAATACTCCAAGGTATAACATATTAGAAGATGGATTAACATTCTTCATCTACGGAGTACAACTTCTTTGACCCAATCCTAGAAATGGATGAGGTACTGGAGTTTGTCTCTCCTAGTCATTCCGAAATAGAATGGCTTGACGAACCACAAGAGTAATAGGCAACGAGGAACGAATGCACGCATACTCTTGACTATCAATTGATAGACGGGGGTCATAGTACAACTAAAGAGGGACAACTCAAAGGAACATATAACTTTCTAAGTTGTGGGTGCATAGATTAGTATGTTGAACTAGTTCAACATATTTCTTCCGGATAACCCATGCAGAAAAGTAGGACTGGCAGAGTCACAATATGAATGGAGTACTACTCAGGAGCACTCTGGTTGTGATCTTTTGGTTCAGAAGAACTTCTGCCATGATGGTTCATGGTATTGGAAGAACGATAACCACGGACCTCAAGGACTATCACAAGGTTACTAATATCCTAAAGGGACGAGCAAATACTACCAACATGAAATAAGTAGAATGAATCTTGGGTTCAAGAACCCAGGAATAGAATACCTACTAACTAAATGGCATCACGGAATGCTTTCGAGAATGATGGCCAGAATCATCACACTGGGAATATAAAGCATTGCTAGATTACTGGGTGATCTTCTAAGCCACCTAGGGTCATAGTAATAGCTCCAACCTATATGTCGAGGCAACGGAGTACCTCAACACACCGACTAATGTGGTTAATCTGGCCTAAAAGGACATTAAGAACATGTAGGAATGATTTGCAAATACATCAGATTGTTTAGAGACCTGGGATGACTCGGACAGCATAACGGCTGTAAATGCTCAAAAAGATTTGAGACGTCAAGCAAAAAGGTAGCATAACCACCCGACATCATAATGTCAAGGTTCCGAGACCAACAGTGTAACAAACAGAAGTACTTAGGACTGAAATGAGAGTTGAAACCACCGTTAACGTGATCCTGATAAATAGAATGAGAAGCCTAGTTTCTTAACCCCCCTAGAAAGAAGAAGGTGACTCAGATCAGAAGGTCATAAGGTAAAGGGGTAAAAAGAGCCTTACGTTCCCTTCCACAATCAATTCCCTTATTTAACTAAAGAGTTTCTAGACACAACTTCGACCAGTTTGGCTTGGTAATCCTACAGGCAGTCAGGCTCTGATACCAAAGCTGTTGGGACCCCGATCCTAAGTCACACAGGTCTAGCATGTAACACATCACATCACTTTTCGGCCTCACGCACGGTATTCCCACGGGTGCCACCTTACCTGGCCTGGGACCGTTTGCGCATTTTGGCACACGTATATGATAGTGTCGCTAGCATCCATATGACAGAGAACCCGGGCCGACAAGACTAGTTATAAACCAAAAGTGGCGCTAAATTACAGAGACAGGCATACATGACCCAGCAACAAACGTGTCGGTCATCAACGTATGAACCCAAGTCGTAGCAAGCTACAAGGACTTAAAGGAACAACGCGTGACATTTCCCCTAAGGGACAAACACAGGAACGAAAAAGGACACATGCCAGCCAGCCTAAGTGCTCCGGAGCAGTAGCAAGCTACCAAGGCTCAGTGGAAGCACCAGGAGACATTTCCCTGTAAGATAGGCTACCAAGGGTAAACAACTAGTCGTCAGATCCCACACATAGCAATACACATTACACGTATGCATAACATGCAAGTATGTGCTGTACAACATGGCATCACAACATAACTCAACAACTCATATAGATAAGGCCCAGAAGAGCCATCATAGCATTTATTACAAACAGGGGTCACATGACCCAACATACAGAGCATACAGGCAACGGAAGCATAACATGTCTGAGTACAGACAACTACAAATGAAAAAGGTTGAGAAGCCTGACTATCTACAAGACCCTCCCAAAGGGTACAAGATCGTAGCTGAGGTAACAAGCTAAACGTCGAAGTCCACGCGGAACTACTAGTGAGACTGAAGTCTCTCTGCAAAAACATAAATTAAGCAAACGTGAGTACAAAGGTACTCACCAAGACTTACATCAGAACTAGCTACATATGCATCAGTATCAACAAAGGGGTGGTGGAGTTTGACTGCAGCAAGCCAGCTTGACTCGGTGGCTATCCTGAACTACAACTGCAAGTAACTCTTTTGAGGTGGCGCACACGAGTCCACATATTCACCAATCAATACACCACTATGATGCCGCTCCGTCTCCCTATGAGAACGCCATCCATAGCACTCACACTTGTCTTGAGCATTTTAGAGTATCCACTGTCACTTGTCTATGTACCACGTAAGCATCCAAGAAGTCCATAACCGCGGACCCGGCTATTCGAATAGATCATGTTAACCCTGCATGGGTGTACTTCTTCACACACGCTCTCGCAACTTACCACCATGTACATGACGTGTATCTCGGCAACCTTCAAGCGGAAGCCTGGCGAGGGTGTCGGCCACGACCTGACTAACCACACAAGACTCTAGTCCAGGTTTATCGCCTATTCGGGTTCCATCCGTAAGGAGATCCGGCCGGGGTGTCGCTCACGGCCCCAAACGATGTGTACATGGTTCCCAAGCCCACCAACCGGGTGCCACTTGGTACACCAGGCCACTGCACCTAGTCTGTCCCAAGCCCACCTGTACCGGGTGCCACTTGGTAGACTACTAGCACTACCTACAAACACCAGAAACTAGTTGCAACTCCTGGGCAGAGATCAAGTTGATTAATAAGTCGAGAGGGGTCGGGTTACCGGAACCCAATGTGTGGTAGTAGCTATTCATTGGACAACTTACACAGAACTCAGTTCTTAAGGACGGTTCCAGTGAGACAACCCACCATGTACTCCTACATGGCCCCTCACCGCTACCTTTACCAAAACGTGTTCACACACTTAGCTCTCAACAGTAGGACATGTTCATAACTTTCCAATTCATCCCTGATGAATCAGACCTGACACAACTCTAAGCAACAGCAGGCATAACCAGAAAGCATGAATGAGTAGGCACAACATGGCTCAAACAACTCCTACTCATGCTAGTGGGTTTCAACTATTTACTGTGGCAATGACAGGTCATGTAGAGGAAAGGGGTTCATCTACCGCAGCATGTAGCAGTTGAAACGTTGTTGTCCTAATGCAATAAAAGAGAGCAGGAGCGAGAGAGTGGGATTGTATCGGAATGAACAAGGGGGTTCTGCTTGCCTGGCACTTCTGAAGATAGTAATAGTTCTTCATCGGTGTCATCGAACTCATCGTCGGAACGTCGTCTACTGAGAGGGGACAAATACCGGCAACAGAATAGGAACACAATCAATGCAATGCGACAATATGATGCATGATCATGACATGGTAATATGTTGTTGATTGAGCTAATGCAACTAGCAACCATATTAAATGAAGTTGGTTTGAACCAAAGGTTCAAATTCAAACTTCATATGTGGTTATTTAAATGTCATTTAATTGATTTGACCTGATCAACAGGTTTAACTTGTTCAAACATGCATGAAAATGCTATAAACAGATTCCTTGAATTTTTGTGATCATTTTTCATATATAAATTATTTTCATTGGAGTTATAGATTATTTTATATGATTTTTAGAAGTTTTAACTATTTTCTGAAATAAATAAATCATTTCTGATTTATTTAAAATCCCAGAAAACAATTACTGCATCAGCATGACGTCACTCTGGCGTCAGCAGGTCAGCGGCTGGACCAAGTCAAACCTGACAGTGGGCCCCACCTATCAGTGTCTTAACTTATTAGCTAAGTTAATTAACACTAACTTGAACCTAACACTAATTAGTTAGGGGCCTGGGCCCACACGTCAGTGAGCCACGGGCTAATCCTACTTTAATTAAACCTAAACTAGCTAATTAACAGGGACTGGCCCCACACGTCAATGACTCAGCTGAGTCTGTTAGTGCTCAAAACGGGTCAAGCCCGCCGGCGTTTAGCCGCCGGCGAGGCCGAGCGCGGCGGAGGGCTGCGGAAATGGGCTTTGGTGCCCCGTTCGCAGCGTGGCTGGGCTCGTTCGAGAGCCCAGACCAGCGCGCGTCAGGTGGGGGCGCCAGTCGGGCCTGGGGTGGCCGGAGGAGAGAGCGAGGAGCTCGGCCGCAGTGGCCCGAGCTCGGTGATATGCTGCGCTGCGGCTAGAGCTCACATGCGAGGGAGCTGAGCAGCATAACGACGAGAGGTGGCGCTCTGGAGCACGCCCGTTGCACGGCAGCAACAAATGGACCAGGGGGACTGCACGGCATGCGGCCATGGCGGAGCAGAGGTTCGGTCGGAGGTGGAGCCGCGACTAGGGAACGTGGAGAGGCAGGGGAAGAGCGTTAAACAACGGCGGAGCTCACAGTGATCACGAGGAGGGTCTCAGCTTGCTTGTGGATGGCCTGGGGTAGACGAATCGACCGGCGGCATCTTGGATGCCCAAGGTTGAAGTCGACGATGTAGACGACAAAGCGGAGCCCTCCGGCTCGTTTCCTTCGGCTCAGGGATGTGGTGCTCGATTGTGGAGCTTCTGGACACGATCACGGGACGAGGGGTGGCCGGTGGTCATGGCTACGGCGAGCGGTGCTCTCAGGTGCGTTCGGTGACGAGAGGGAGAGATCCAAGGAATGGGGTAAGAGCGAGGGAGAGTGAGAGAGTGAGGCAGAGAGGTGCGTGGCACCATCTGGGCGCGTCGGGGAGAAGGCGGCAAGCAAGAGGTGGCTGTCGGTGGCCGTGAGCGTGCTGGCGCACCGCGGGCACACGCCCTCGTGCCTTCTGGCATGAGGTTGAAGGAGGCGGTGCCGGGCTGGGCCACTACAGCAGTGGGCTGGGCCAATAGTGCTGGGCCGCAAGGCTGGACAGGTAAGCGGCCCAGGTAGTTTCCTCTCTCTCTATTTTCTATTTTAATTACTGTTTTCTATTTTCTGTAAAAATTAGGGCTTTTCAAAAAATACCTAGACCCTTTCAAAAATCACCAAACTGCACATGCCCACTGTATAGAATAAATCCAACATGGAACATTTCAGGATTATTTGGACATTTAAATCATTTACTAGCATTTAAATGCCCAAATTCAAATAACGTATGGTTTAATCCAGTGACCTTTGGATGACCTAGAAATTTGTGCACCATTTTTGGGAGAGGTTCTAGACCAATTCAAAAATAATGAACATTTTAGGAGGGCATTTTAGGTTCATTGGAAAAGTGTTTTAGTAACCCTAGTTGATTTGGGTGGTGCTGGGAGTTTCTGTCATCCCCATTTCAACTTTCTATGAATAGTGAACATGATGCACACATGAGGCTAGCCTAGTGCATTACCAGAAGCTAGGGATGTGACAATAACACTAATGGGCGAAAGGAGAAAAAGACCAGCTCGGAAAGGTAGTCGCGCGAGGTTCAAGAACTCAGGGCACAAGTGGCGCAGATTCCGGAGATTGTCCAAGAGCAAGTGCAACAACAACTGGGATCGACGCTCACCAGCATTATGCCTACCTTGATTCATGGGCTGACGACGTGGATTGCGGGCGGCCAACAGGGGCCGCCACAGATTCCCAGCTTCACAGCCAGCAACTCGGAGAACGCGCAGGCGGGGCCATTGGTGTCTCCGGCGGAGGCGGCATTGGTGTCTTCGACGCCGGCACGGGCGTTCGAGCTTAATGCACCCGGGTGTACGCCGGCCGGCACCTCTGCAGCAAGCGGCCCCTCCGTCAATTGCACGCCCGCTGTTTGCGGTGCCTCGACATTAGCCGAGCTCGACGCCATCATCACGGTAACTAATTAAGCCTCTCGGCCGAGGACTTCATCTCCTTGCCTTTGACTGGGCATCCCTGACGCCGTACATGTTTTTGCAGGGCGCCGCCGACGTTCCGTGCATTCTCCTGCACTTCGTGAACGACGAGTTGGTCGATGTCGCCAAGGGCAGAATCGTTCAACTGGGCAACCCCATGTTCCACGGTAATCTGATGCCACCCACCGTGTATAGGGTTCAACTTGTTCGGGTGCCGCCTGGCTGCGACGAGTTGTTACCTCTGATTCGACCCGCCGGGGCCGACGAAGATGATGTGATAACCCTCAGTGCATGCCTAAGATGGCCCCTGCTTTGGCCGAAGAGCCAGATCGTTTGGGGGCGGGGGACACCACCGCAAAGACAACACCGCCAGTCGTGCCGGCGCCAAGCCATGGCAAGACCGCCGCAACGCTACCGGACATGCCAGACATCCCTATGGCACAGGATCCGAACATGCATATGGCACAGGATCCGGACGACGACGACGACAACGATGACGGTACATTTGCCAACGTCGATAAGTACTTTGCCGATCATGGGTACGATGGCGAATTCATGGGGTCTCCTTCTCAAGAACCCAACCCTACAAAAGACGATCGCGATCTAGCTGGTACCACGGAGAAACCAAGTTGCAACAGGCGTCGTCTCACGTTCAGTTCTCAGGAGACGCCTCCAGCTGCCGACTTCACCGAGCCTCAGATAGCCGAGGCGCGAAATATTATCAGCCCCAACACACTCAAGAAGGCGGTCTGTGAGCAGAACTTGGTCCCATTACAGCAGAACAAGAAGGGACGGAAAAGAAAGAGTAACAAGGGCGCGAGCCAGCCAGCACCGAGTACGATCCGTGCTTAGGACAGGCCACCTTCACCTAAGGATATAATGAGGAGGGTGCATGTGGCGGGTAGGCCAATGCTACCGACTAATATTCTCAATGCTGCAACCGGTGCTATGCGGAGTCTACATGACAGTGTTCTTTCTTTGGAGAAGCGGCGTCTCAGAGAGAAGGATGTGGCATACCCAGTTTTCGTGGCCAAGGTGCCAGAGGGCAAGGGCTTTGTGGATAACTCCATCGGGGGTACGATCGTCCTGCGGTTTGATGACATATTCGCTATGTTTAACCTTCATCCGCTGCACTACACCTTCGTTCGGCTATTTTCGCTGAGTATGGAGATGCGGATCATTAGAGACAAGACCCGGGACATCGTGATATTAGACCCCTTCTACATGCGTGCCAAGATCTTGGGCAGCGCTGGGGACCGGCAAGTCGCGAGTTCTTACCTGGAAGGCGTCATTCTAGCAAACCGAGATAAGGATAACTTCCTCGTGCCTTAATTTCCCGAGTAAGTCGTCCCCTCAACTGCCCCGTAACATATGATTACTTAGATTTTGATCGTTTTTTTAACATTCCGTGTTTTGTGCAGTGACACACATTGCACACTCATCCTCTTAAGCCCGAAATATTCCATGGCCACGTATTTTGACTCGGACTATCAGTCGAAGATAGACTACACAAATTTCAAGAAAGTTCTTGATGATGTTCTCCCCGGCTATGCCAAATCTGGAGGCATCTTCACCAGGATAGTTCGTCAGTACAGCAAGCACGTGTTCACCCACAATACGATGTTCTGCTGCGTCAAGCAGCCGCCTGGCGGTCAGAAGGGTGCCTCCTACGCCATCCATCACATGCGGGCGATCGTACGGGACCATAATCACCTTCTGCTACCAGATAAACTCAAACATTGGGCCGCGAGATTGTTGGCAATCCAGGACGCAGACATCAGACAAGAATTCTTTCACATCCAGTCGGAGTTTCCGGAAATCATCCATCAAGATGTCCTTCGTACCTCGGGGCAGTTCAACCTCAGAAATCAACCATCCAACAGTGACATAGACACAACGCTACAAATGCAGGCTGACAACGCCCGCAATTTCATGACTCCCATGATAGACGACGGCTTCATCCACGCTCCGGTCCCTTGAGTCGAGTCGAAAGTAGTGATGCTATGTCTAGTTCTCAAACATCGATTGGCTCATGTTGTAATTAAACTTTAATGAACTTGTATGTCTCTTTGGTTTGGACAGTCGTTCAACTTAGATATAATCGATGCTATGAATGTCTTGATTTTCTCTTCCGATCCTTATGTTGCGTACTTATATATTGCTTAGGTATTGTCTGTGAATTGGTACTAACGTTTCGTTTGGCTAGTGCATAGCGATGCCATCGTATGTCGTGTACAAGGGCAAGGTTCCCGGAGTCTACGACGACTGGGAGGAGTGTCGGAGACAGGTTCACCGTTTTAGCGGTAACAGTTACAAAGGGTACACCACTAGGGCGGAGGCGGAATCTAGATATGCGCGCTATCTAGCTGGAGAGAGGAGGGAGCGTTGGAGGAACCGGATGAAGACGAGTTTCATCGCGATGATGCTCATCGTGATGACTGCAGCTCTCTTCTATGTGATGGTAGTTTAGATGATCGATATCGACTTGTAATGTGAAGACAAACTCGCTATTCGCGGTCTCGAGACTTGTAATGTTCTATCTTTGTTCGGTCTTTTGAATTCGGAGACTAATATGATGAATTGTATTCGGAGACTAATCTTCTATTGTATTCGATGAATCTGCTGATGCTGTGTGGTGTTGTCTAAATTCTGTCCAATAATATATTTTGTATCCTGTGAAAATATCAGAAAAGAAAAAAAGCCCTAATATTCATACTAGTGGCGCACCACCCAAGACTCTAATGGCGCACGGTACAAATGAAACTAATGGCGCATTAGCCTCTAGTGCGCCATTAGTATGCCAAAGCACATGGGTACATATGGCCCCCTGCGAGGCATACTAATGGCGCACGGTGGGCTATACTAATGGCCCACTCTGTGGTGCGCCATTAGTACACCAGATACTAATGGCGCACCAGGGGTGCGCCATTAGTATTTAATTCTAATGGCGTGGTGCTAGTGGCGCACCACTAGTGTGCCATTAGTAAGAAAAAGTGGTGCGCCACTAACATGGCTTTTCCTAGTAGTGATCATGGACTTGTCGTGCGTTAGGTGTTATCCTGGGCTGACGTGCGAAGCCCCCCTGCTCCATGCGGATCGAGGTGCCACAATAGAAGGGATTGATATCCTTTTCTAACTCTGTGAATACAGAACGTCCCCCCACTTTAGCCGCAAACCTCGCCGGTCCCCAAAGCGGTCGTGCGAAATGCACGGTTTGGATGCTCACGTCACATCGATAAGGATCGCCTAATAAGCGGGCACGATCTCTATATTAATAAGACGTGCCAAGTGGGGTTATACCTCGAAACACGAAACTAGGACCAAATAAAATGGTCTGATATGTTAGTGGGATGGACGCGACGCTTCACCAAAAAGTTGTCAGTAAAGACACATTATTCGTTTTCTTTCAATGCCTTGCCTTCGAGGCTAAGGGTAGTACTAACCATGCAGAGCCGGACACAATACACTTTTTACAGAAGATAGTGCCTCGATATGTTCAGAAGAAGGAACCCGCCTTGCAATGCCGAAGACAATACGGAAGCCGAACTCATCATCATTGAAGACAGGTTCAAGGGCTACTGAGGGAGTCCTGGATTGAGGGGTCCTCATGTCGCCGGATAACTCGTGGTGGGCCGGACTGGTGGGCTGTGAAGAACATTTTTGAAGATTGTCTCTCGTATCCGGATAGGACTCCTGTGTGCGTATAATGGCAGGTTATAGTTTTGGATGTAATCTTTCCTTCCTCTGCAAGATGGTTACGTACAAACCCTAGGGCCCTCCGGTGCATATACAAACTGGAGGGTTTAGTCCGTAGAGGCTAGACAACAACAGAATCATAGGCTAGACTTTTAGGGTTTAGCCATTACGATCTCGAAGCAGATCAACTCTTGTAATCATATTCATCAAGATCAATCAAGCAGGAAGTAGGGTATTACCTCGATCGAGAGGGCCTGAACCTAGGTAAACATTGTGTCCCCAGTCTCCTGAACGGTTGATCCTCAGACGCATAGTTCGGGATCCCCTACCCTCGATCCGCCGGTTTTGACACTGACAGTGGGTGTACTCGAATTTGGCTTGTTGCGCTCGCTCTCTTTATGGTGGTTCCCTCTCTCGCTAGTCTCTCCATGATGTGTCGAAGCTTGCTTGTCGGCGATCACTTGGCTTGGTGACATAGGACAAAGCACGTATTCCCTGCCCTTCATCTTGAAGCTATAGTGATTTGTCCTTCCGTTGTGTAGGACACCTCGGTCGTATTTCCATGGTCGTCCCAAGAGAAGGTGGCACACGGACATAGGAACAACATCACACTCCAAGGTGTCTTCGTATGCGCCGATCTTGAAGGAAACTTGAACCATGTGCTCCACTTGGATCGTGCCAGAGTCGCTAAGCCATTGAACTTTGTAGGGACGCGGATGCTTCTTCTTCACGAGTTGCAACTTGGAGCATAGTTCCTCACTTGCGAGGTTATGGCAACTTCCTCCATTAATGATGACCTTGACCGAACATCCTTGAATGCCCGCTTTGGTGTGGAAGATGTGGCATCTTTGGTCTTCCTCGTGTTGTTGTTGGAGTGTCTAGACCTTGGAGACGACAAGAGAGGGACATGAGTCGTTTTCACAATAGACTTGGTTGTCTTCATCTTCATTCACTTGGTGGTGCATGGCCACATATTCGAGTGCTTCTGATTCATCTTCACTCATGGAGTCGTATGTTCCATCATCATTGAAGATAATTGTCCGTTTGTTTGCGCATTGGTATGACTTGAGTCCTCGGCCACCACAAATGAAGCATTTCATTGAACTTGTCTTGACGGGGTCATCAGGTGGTGCCGGTGTTGGAGTAGTTTTGGACTTGTATGAGCTTGCCGATGGACGAGTAGTAGAAGGTTCTTGCTTCAAACTTGACTTGTCGCCAGTGCTTGGGTATGCTCTTGTAGAGGTAGGATGTGCTGAAGTTGTTGGAGCTTGAGTGTAGGAGCCGTAGTTCTTGGACGAGTACTTGGTGTATTCAAAGTCACCTTACACTTGGCGCTCCGCTTTGGTTGCTTGGTGGACGAGCTCAAGAAGGTTGGTGTAGGGTTGAAAGTCCGCAATCTTCTTGATAGGGTGGTTGAGACCATTCAAGAAGCGTTTCTTCATCATCTTCCTTGACATTTGCTCGAATCATCGCGATCGCCATTTCTTGATAGTATTTTTCCACCTTCTTGGTGCCTTGCTTGAAGAGTTGCATCTTCTTAAAAAGGTCGCATGTGTAGTGTATAGGCGCAAACCGAGCTCTCATGACCTCCTTCATTTGAGTCCATGTTGTGATTGGTGTTTCACCTCTTGCTTCTCATCGCGCTATCACTTGTTCCCACCAAATGAGGACAGAGTCTTGGAGCTCGAGAGATGCCATGGCAATCTTCTTCTCCTCTTCAAAGTTGTGGAGGCAAAATATCTTGTCAACTTTCAATGCCCATGAGATATACTCCTCAGGGTCGGTGCTTTCGGAGAACTTGGGCATAGTGAACTTGAGCTTGCCGAAGCGTTGTTCTTCATCATGTTGACGATGGTGGTGGCGCTCGTGACGAGGTGGACGCTCCTTGAATGCTTGCTCCTCACGATGGTCTTGCCGGTTGGGACACGGTATGTTGTTCCGCTTTCATCGCTCTTGCTTCGCTTCTCGACGAGCAGCTTCCTCTTGTTGTGCTTGACGAAGTGCTTCTTCTTGTTCACGTACTTGGCGGTTGCGGTCGGCGAGGACTCGACAGGATTCACGAAGAGCTTGTTACGTGTTGCATGCTTGATCGTCACGTTGCTCTTGTGCTTGCCGGAATGCATCGTCATCTTGATGTACTTGATGTTGGGGTTGTTGCTCTTGGCGTCTCGCTTGCTCGCATGCTCGTACTCGATCTTGTAACCCGTTACCACGGAACGGGTTGTCCGGAGATTGTCGATATTGATTGATGAATTGTGGAGGTGGACGAGGCCGTGGAGGACTTGCATCTGACGATGAGTAAGTCGAAGAGTGGTCGCTTGAGCGTCAACTTGCATGGCGCCGTCTTGATGAAGAAGTCGAAGACGCGTGGTTCACGATGATGTTGCAGAACTCTTCCATTTGTGTGCGAAGGTCGGAAGCGAGTTGCTTGATGTGGTCGCCGAAAGCCTCACCTTCTTGATGAAGAGCTCGTTGGATGCCGAAGAGGTGATTCTTGGTGACATAGTTTGGTGCTTCAACTTG
The DNA here is from genome assembly GCA_902687465.1 of Secale cereale. NCBI lineage: Eukaryota > Viridiplantae > Streptophyta > Magnoliopsida > Poales > Poaceae > Secale > Secale cereale. Next base: position 271,670,776 of record LR738709.1, read on the forward strand.
ATGCTCGGCTATCGGGTTTGTAGAAGAACTTGGCCTATCCATCATGTAAAGTGAGGGGTGAGTAGGAAAATGAGAAGACAATACTAAAATTACCTTTTCCAAAGATTAAAGATGTATCAAGTATCGATCAATGTGATGCTACAATAGGGGAATTGGTACCGGGTTTGTTTCTCAGACCTACACACATAAAGCTTATGGAGGAGCTTGGTGAGGATAAGTGGTACAAAATCTTCAAGCAAATGTTATTCAAGATATCTATAATGTCGAGAAGGTTCACAAAATGCAAGTAAATCAAATTGATCAAAGCCTAATTTATCACTTGGAAACGCACACGCAAAGATAAGTGGGATCTGTACAACCAAGGAATGAGCGAAATAAGTGTGACCACGGAAAATACTCTTGTTGCATGGATACTGGAGAGACTCTAGCTTGATTGCTCAAATGGGCTAGGTACGAACTTGTGCACCAACCTATAAGAGTAAACGTGCCGTCTCCGACTCCCAACTTCCTATGTATGGAGTATCCAAGATGATGCAACTATGCAAATGGCACGATGCTATTTCTGCCAAGCTCTTTGTTTCTTCTCTTTTTGCTTACAAGCTTTTTCTCTTTTCTCTTTTTTTCTATGCTTGATGCTTGAGCTAAGTATGATACTAGACAAGTATGTAAGATATGCACGGGAGGGACTAATGCCACAATGATGATAGCAAGATGATTGCACGCTAAATGTAGCTATGCATGATAGGCGTATCACTAAGGTGCACAAACAACGTGGCCCGACAATTCTCAACGAGCTAGTCTCAATAGGTAAGCAACGCATAATGATTCGGGGTGATCAATTGCAACGGCAAGGTAATTGACAAGATATCGTCAATGTTACCATCCTTGTACGGTTGGCGATGTCGATTCTAGGTTGATGGCGGTGATGTCAAAGTCACACCGTTCGTAAGTAGCCAAAACACATTAGGAAACGGTAACCGCAACACAAAAACTGGTCAAATTTCTATGGAAGAAAATGGTGGTGGTAATGATCTAAGAATATATGGTATGTCAAGAGCTACAAAACAAGCTAAAGAACACGAAAAACGGACTTCATATGAATTAATTATGGTCAAAATGGTGAAACTCGAAAGGCTGAATTTGGGAGGGGCGGTAGTACCGCTTGGATAGGCGGTAGTAACACTTGTGATTCTAAGCGGTGGTAGCGCTTAGGGGGCGGTAGTACCGCTGGTGTCGGGAAAATTCACAGATCGGGATCGGGGCGAATTTGGGGCGGAAATGGATGATTTCGGGGGCGAAATTGGATGGATTTCGTGGATGGAAAGTGGTGAAACTTGGGGAGAAGGCTAGATACACTTGCCAAACAACAAATCCATGGACCAAAACAGCAAAATCTCACAAGATCTAACAAATTGCAAGAAGAAATTTTGGGCTATATTTGTGGGGATTTTCGAAATTAGGCAAGAACACATAAAATCAAGCTAGCAAATGGGGGGATGGGACTCCAAGATGTGAATCAACCTTTCTCATTATACCAAGATGTTGTAGGGTGAAACCCTACGTGAGATATTTTCACACTTGGAGGGGGGAAAGTGGAAAGAACACAAGAATTCAAGAGGAATCTCTCAAACAAAACCACAATCACACATCCACTAGAGTAGTATACATGAGATCCACAAGCATACAAGATCAATCCAAGGAAATAAGCACTAGGTAGATGTTCTTCCCACTACAAGGAGATGAGGTCTTCATGGTGATCTAATCCCTTGGGAGGTCTTGAAATCCACAAGGATTCTTCCCAAGAGGGGTCTTGATCTCCAAGAGGAGGGATACAAGGAGCAAAGCTCTCAATGTCTATCAAATACTTTGCTAACCCTAGAAAGGAGGTGGAGGTGGTCTATTTATAGTCCAAGCCACGAAGGGGTAAGTGGGAGAGGGATACAAGGCCAAAGGCCCACGGCTGCGCACAGGCAGGGCGGTAGTACCGGACCCTCGGGCGGTAGTACCGCTTGGTTTGGGCGGTAGTACCGCCCGTTCTGGACATGACAGATCCTTCTTCTTCCGTCTTCGCTTCAGGTGATCATCTCCTCGGTAACTAAGAATGCACAACATTTCCTTGTGAGGTAGAATCCAATTCTCATGCAAATCCGAACAAAACTCGAAGAGGAAAGGATTCACCTCGTTCTGGATAGCGCGTGCACGTGCTCTAGTCATTGGTACCTTGGGTGCTTGTGGCGGTGACGGAGTGTCCATGGGGGTTATGGAGGGATGCTCCGCATCACTTGGTATCTTGAGGATCGGCCAGGGCGTCAGGAGTGCCATTGGTTGGTGAGATGGCCATGGCTTTTGGGGCTCCGTCCCGAGCCGGTAATGTCTTGGCCAGGCGCGAGACGCCACGTTTTTGCAGGCCCTTGGTCTGGTTCTCCTCCCGGACTGCCACCAGCGCCGCGCTAGCAGAGTGCGGTGTGGAAGCCAGATAGAGCACCAATGGTTCGTGGAGGCGCGACGCTACCATCACCGGGGGGCTGGTAAGGTATCTCTTGAGGTCTTCAAAGCCGGGTCAGCCTCTGGAGTCCACTAGAATGGGACTTTCCTCTTCAGCACGCTCCCCTAGCTTGGAGATGAAATGCCCGAGCAACGTCACGCAACCTGCCAACTTATGCATCCCCTTCGGGGTCCTTGGTGGATTCATCTTCTCTATGGCCTTGACCTTCTCGGGGTTAGCTTCGATTCCTCTGTAAGACACCAGGAAGCCTAGCAGCTTACCTGATGGGACACCGAACACACACTTATCTGGGTTGAGCCACATGTCCACTTTGCATAGGCTGGAGAAGGTCTCCTCCAAGTCATCAATGAGAGACCTGGCCTCCCGAGACTTCACCACTATGTCATCGACGTACGCTTCTGCATTCCTCTCGAGCTGCTCTCCCAGTGCGATGTGCATCAACTGCTGGAAAGTCGCTCCCGCATTGCACAAGCCGAAAGGTATACAAGTGTAGCAATATACCCCGGACGGGGTTTGGAAGGCCGTTTTTTCAACATCTTGCACCGCCATCTTGATTTTATGATAGTCCGAGAAGGCATCCAGGAAACACAGCAGATCACACTCGGCGGTGGAGTCAACGATTTGGTCGATGCGCGGGAGAGGAAAGGGGTCCCGAGGGCAGGCCCTGTTGAGGTTGGTGAACTCGACGCACATGCGCTCTTTCCCGCCTTTCTTGGGGACGATGACAAGGTTCGCGAGCCATTCTGGGTATTGTACTTCTCTGATGACACCTGCCTCCAATAACTTGCGGGTTTCCTGAGCGATGAAAGGCTGCTTCTCCGGGGCCTGCCGTCGTGCCTTCTGTTTTACTGGGCGCGTGTTCAGGCACACCATTAAGTGATGCTTGATCACTCCTCGCGGAACTCCGACCAGGTCTACCGCCTCCGATGCGATTACCTCCTTGTCAGCGCGCAGGAAACAGACCAAAGCCTCTTCTTGGTCTGGGGGGAGGCCGTCGCCGATGGTGAAGGTGGAGCCTGACCTCCCGTTTTCGTCCACCGGAACTTGCTTTGTTTTGACCCGATCTTGAGAGAACAACTGCTTCTTCTTCGTACGTGCAGCCCTTGGGGCTTCTAGAGATCCTTCCTTGCCTGGTTGCGCGGCAGCGGCAGACTTGGCAGCCAGCTTGAGGACCAAGAGTGCATTCTTGGTATCATCCGTCATGGTGAGGACTCCGCCGCTCCCCGGCATCTTCATGAGGTTATAGGCGGGATGAGTTGCCGCCATGAACATGGCCACCGCTGGATAGTCGAGGATGGCGTTATACGTATAGTTGATGCGGGCGATGTCGAAGTCAACGAGCTCGGTGTGGTAATTGTTCCGCATGCTGAAGGTGACGGGAAGGTAGATCTGCCCCAGGGGGCAGGAGGAGCCGTCTACGACCCCGGAGAAGGGCTTGGTGGGGAGGAGCCAACCATAGGGCACATGAAGGACGTATAACGCCTCAACAGAGAGAATGTTCAGGCCTGCATCACCATCTATGAGGGTCTTGGTGATAACTACGTTGCATATGGTGGGGATGCAGAGCATAGGAAGTGCGCCCACGCCCGCCGTGGATGCAGGGTGGTCACTTGAGTCGAAAGTTAGGTCCGATTCGGCGGCCACCCAGCCTGGGGGTGACTAGCGACCCCTGCCTGCCGCATGATTTACTTGATGTGGCGCCCTGATGCCGGTGCCCTCGACCCGCTGAGGAGCGATGCGACCGCATTGGGTGCCGGTGCCATGAAGCGTGCAGCAAATAAGTTGCGACTTCCCAAGGGGCCACCAAAGAATCCGGCAAGCTTACCAACCCAGCGCGTGGCTCCCCCACCAGGGCTATGGGGTGCCAGTTCGCCATCACCTTGTCGTCACTGCCAGCCGTCTCCGTAGGCTTGGAGGAACACCTTTGGGTGGCCGAGCCGTTGTACCACGGTTGCAGCACCGGCCTGAACCTTAGTGGCCACCGCACTTGTCGTAGGGCGGCGGAGAGGGCTCGATGGCACGCATCACCACCGAGCGCGGCCTACGGGGCAGCGGGTGGTGCGACGCCCGCCATGGTTGGAGGCTGGACGGCGAGGGTAGAGCATGACGACGGGGAAGATGGTTCCTCGATATGCACCCCTACCTGGCTCGCCAAATGTTGGATTCAGGGCTCCGCAAAACCCTTGTAAGTTCGAACACTCAGGTGCGTGCGAAGAACTCAACTCCCCCTATCAGTCTACTCGTTGTTTCTACGAACTAGCTCAAGGAACAAGAAAGAACACGACACAAGGCAGCTTACCCAGGTTCAGGCCACCTAGTGATGAGTGGCCCTACTCCTGCAATGTGGTGGATTGCCTCAAGGTGGGCTAAGGAAGAACTGGTACAGTGGCTGAACCACCTCGCGAGGTGTGTTCTTGATGGTGTGTGTCTAGAGGGAGGTCTCAATGATCTATTGGATCTTGGATCCGATGCCCTCCAATGGTGGTGGCTATCCTCTATCTATAGTGTCCTTGGTCCTCCTCCCCAAAATATAAGCGGGGAGGGATCCCACAACAGCCAAGTTTTAAGGGAGACAACTAGTACATCATATCTTGACTAAAGGTGGTCTTCGCGTGCAAAGCTTCTGATCCTGACGCCACGGTGGGCTCGACAATGACCTCCGTCCTGGCGATCCTAGACTCGTTGCATAGAAATGGTAACCTTTGCTTGATTCCTCGGGACTTTGCGTCTTCGCTTGCCTCTGTAGCACCAAAGAGGAAACGGGTCGTCTTACGCCCGCTGGCACCCGCCTGGCCTTGGTCGTCATGGCTTGCGTCATCTGAACCTTACGAGGTGAGGCTTGCATAGAGTTCTCCACCCCTCGGGAGCCAGCCTAGAGAGACTGCTCCCTCGAGAGGTCTTGGTGTCGTCCGCCTCGTGAGGCTTGGCCCCCCGTGAGGGTCTTGAGTGTCGATGCTGAACATGGGCCATACTAGGCAGGCGAAGGAGCCACGTCGTTGGCCGCAGGCACGCAAGTCTGGGTACCCTGGTTCCCTGAACGCCGACAATGATATCCTTGCAATGCCATTTTAATTTATTTTGCTTGCTGTTTGAATAAAGTACTTAAGATCTGAAATTCTTAAATGAGAGAGGGTATTCAGATAGCTAGTTAATTATTTGACTACTCATTGATCTTCACTTATATCTTTTCAAAGTTGTTTTTCAGTTGCTCTAGTGCTTCACTTATACCTTTTTAGACCATGTCGGTGGCTTTATTTTATGGAAATCAATGAACTCTCATGCTTCACTTATATTATTTTGAGAGTCTCTAAACAACATGGTAATTTGCTTGGGTTATTAATTTAGTCCTAATATGATGGGAATCCAAGGGAGATATAATAAAAACTTTCATATAGGGCATTGAATCTAGGAAAAGTTTGACTCCTTAAAATTGTTTTGAGATGTTAAGATGGTAATATTAAAGTCATGCTAGTGGTAGTTTGTGAGGTTAAAGAAATAATTTTATTAAGGCTTGTAATTGTCGTAGCATGCACGTATGGTCTCCTAACTATGTAACCAAATCGGAGAGCATTGTATCTTGATTGTTTATCTTTGCGTGAAGGTCGGGGGCACGCGATGGTTAACTCCAACCAACCTCCCCCCTAGGAGCATGCATCGTAGTACTTTGCTTCAAGGGCTAATAGTCTTTTTGCAATAAGTATGTGAGTTCTTTATGACTAATGTTGAGTCCATGGATTATACGCACTTTCACCCTTCCACCTAGCTAGACACTCTAGTACCGCGCAACTTTTGTTGGTGCATCAAACCACCTTATACCTTTCCTCAAAACAACCACCATACCTACCTATTATGGCATTTCCATAGCCATTCCGAGATATATTGTCATGTAACTCCATTGTTCCGTTTGTTATGACACGCATCATCATTGTCATATTGCTTTGCATGATCATGTAGTTGACATAATATTTGTGTCAAAGCCACCGTTCATATCTTTTATACATGTCACTCTTGATCATTGCACATCCCGGTACACCATCAGAGGCATTCATATAGAGTCATATCTTGGTTCTAGTATCGACTTGTAATATTGAGTTGTAAGTAAATAATAGTGTGATGATCATAATTATTATAACATTGTCCCATGTGAGGTTATAAATAAAGAGGCCAAAAGTGTCTCAAAAAAAGAGAAAAGGTCTGCAAAAAAACAGAGGAGCCTACAAAAAAGAGAAAAAGAGAGAGAAGGGACAATGTTACTACCCTTTCCACACTTGTGCTTCGAAGTAGCACCATGTCCTTCATGATAGAGAGTCTCCTATGTTGTCACTTTCATATAGTACTGGTGGGAATTTTTCGTTATTGAACTTGGCTTGCATATTCCAATGATGGGCTTCCTCAAATGCCCTAGGTCTTCATGAGCAAGCAACTTGATGCACACCCGCTAGTTGTCTTTTGAGCTTTCATACACTTATAGCTCCAGTGCATCTGTTACATGCACTGCCCCAGGATGCTGCTAACGCGACACTACGGCCAAAGACCCTTCGACAAAACTGTGTGCGATGCAATAATCATAAACGGTGGTGTAAAAAATGGTCAAAAAGGTGCAAAACGTTTGCGATGGCGGATGCATCAAACACGGTTCAGATTTTAGTTGCGTGCGCGATGCAGGGCATACGGTTCAGTTCAATTACCTGTTTGTGATGAGGCGGAAGAAAAGAAACGGGCAGGCAGATGAAGTCGTGTGCGATATACATCATACGGTTCACTCGGATGAACTCTTTGTGATTAGGCAACATAAAAGAAACGGTCAGCCAGATCAAGGTGTGTGCGATATACGACATGCGGTTCACTCGGATGAAATGTTTGCGTTGAGACAAGAGAACAAAAGCGGTTCAACATAACAATATGTGTGTGATACGCGGCAAACAGGTTTGTAATCGGAAACATGTGCGAAGACCGATAACAACACAGACGATTGCTGCTAACAAGCCGTGTGTGTTGTGAGGAAACAATTGCTGGTATACAATTGCGAGTGATTGATGAAAACATCACCGATGGGTTCCATTATTTAGTCCATGTGCTATGTGATTTTGTTTGTCCGCACAACATCTACGCTCTGTCTACAGAGCATCAACATATATACTTAAAAAGACAGCAATGCATAACCAAATTAAGCATACAATTACACAAGTTACTACACACATAACATTTCCACACACCAAAGTAAGCAATTACATGCATACTAAACTAGGAGAAATGAGGATTTAAGCATCTACTTATTGTTGCGATGATGCTTGCCATTGCTCTGCTTCTGGCTGGATCCCTGGCCGTTTTCACGAAGAGGCACTTCCTCATGTCAACGATCCGCATGTACAAGTTGTAGCTCGTGTACGCCTCCTTGGCCGCGTACACGACGCGAGCTTTGTCGAGTTTCTCCATCCAGGCCAAGTGCCAGGCATGCTTGTCCTTGTTGCACGTATCCTTCATGTCTGTGTAGTAGGGGTCGATGATGGCCTCAGCGAGGTGAACTAGTGAGTCCTTCTCATGGTACTTGCTGCCCCAGATCTTGTATTGGCCCTGGATGTCGACAAGATTCTGGCAGGCGATGCCCGAATTCTCGACCGCCTTTACATTGTTGGTGATATCCACCATAGCAAACATGTAGTGGGGGTTGTTGACAAACCCGGCGAAATGCCCGCAAGGCCTCGTGGCCAGGCAATAGTGGTAGATGAGGACGTGGTGGCGCACGCACATCTGGGCGACGGCGACCATGGGACGAGACCCGACATGAGCGTGGGTGTACTCGTGGTCGGACCCGACCACCTTGTACTTCTCCTCGGCAAGCAACAACTCCATGATGTGGATGGAGTGCTCCAACCAGACCGGGTCATTGGTGTACACCACCGAGAGGTCTATGAACCTTCTGTGGGTGTCCACCACGGCACGCATGGTGAACTGCTGCTCGTCGTCGGCAGCCACTCAGAGCGCCATTGGAGCCGCGCAGGATACCCTCTAAGAATTTCTTGTGGTGGGTGTGCTTCTTGTAATGGTGGGGCGCGATCGAAAGGTTGAAGAGACATAAGGTTTAAATGGCCGCTATAATAAATGGGGGCCGACTGGCCTGTAATCATCACATCTTATCACGGTGTTCATAGCGGAGGATTCTAGTGCACGCTTGACAACACCGCACCGCACACGTGGGCTCGAAGAGGCGCCAAATGTATCATCGGTGAGCCTATTACCGCACTACCATGCAGTTTACCATGCAAGCTTTCCACCTGGCTAGTTTGGCCATGCGTCGGCTAGAAGATGGACAAATCTTGGGCGTTTATTGGCAAAATGATTTGTAAAAACGAAGTGTGTGGAATGACTTCGGTCATAAGTTTACCCGTGGGTGATGAGGTCAAAGTTACACAGAAGGGTGATAATGGACACTCGAGTGTGAATTAATTCTGCGCTCTACAGGGCACACGATGGAAGAAACCAACTGTGTGCTATAATGTCGAAGATCACAGTTATAGATCATGTGCTGTGAGATCAACATGGTAAACAGATTCGATAATGGTTAATAAAATCTAAGACCATTGCATATTAAGGGAAAAATAGTGCTACCAATAAACGAGTCTCATACGATGCCATTTCAACGATTGTACCACAGAAGATCGAAGTATCACAAGGTTCAAATTCTAGAGTTATAAGGCTCAAATTCGAAGATTACAAGGTTCTAACTGATATTAGAAATGAAATTCAGCTCATCAGATGCAAACGCTCGTGCTGAACCGTTGAACATGGATATCAGAAAGGTTCAAACTAATATTACCACTTCTTAGTCTGGTTTCGAAACCTCATAATTTTTGCAAAAGGGTCAGCCACTCAGAAGTCATATGGGGTTGACATGATGACTTCCGATTACTCTGTCATCTCAAGTTCCAAAATGAAATTAAAAAAATTCGGAGCCTATTCCATTATGTCGCAGGCTCCGGCGCTGATCAACAAACCATTTATTTTTGTGAAATACATGTAGGGAAAACCTCATTACCTTCAGCACCCTTGCTCTGACAACAAAGAACCTGGCGAATATAATCTCTGGTAAGATCCTGATAACCCACAAGTGTAGGGGATCGCAACAGTTTTCGAGGCTAAAGTATTAAACTCAAATTTGTTGATTCGACACAAGGGGATTCAAACATTACTCTTAAGTATTAGCAACTGATTTGTCAATTCAGCCACACCTAGAAACTTAGTATCTCCAGCAAGATAGTTTAGTAGCATAGTAATATGATAGTGGTGGTAGCAGCAATAAAAATAAAGATAGTGTTTTTGTAGTTTTTGAGATATAAGCAACGGGAAAGTAAATAGCAACTAGCAATATAGGTAAAGCTCGTAGGCATTGGATCGGTGATGGGAAGTTACGTCGGATGCAATTCATCATGTAGAAGTTATAACCTAGGGTGACACAGAACTAGCTCCAGTTCATCAATGCAATGTAGGCATGTATTCCGAATATAGTCATACGTGCTTATGGAAAAGAACTTGCATGACATCTTTTGTCCTACCCTCCCGTGGCAGCAGGGTCCTATTGGAAACTAAGGGATATTAAGGCCTCCTTTTAATAGAGTACCGGACCAAAGCATTAACACATAGTGAATACATGAACTCCTCAAACAAAGGTCATCACCGGGAGTGGTCCCGATTATTGTCACTTCGGGGTTGCTGGATCATAACACATAGTAGGTGTCTATAGACTTGCAAGATAGGATCAAGAACACACATATATTCATGAAAACATAATAGGTTCAGATCTGAAATCATGGCAGTCGGGCCCTAGTGACAAGCATTAAGCATAGCAAAGTCATAGCAACATCAATCTCAGAACATAGTGGATACTAGGGATCAAACCCTAACAAAACTAACTCGATTGCATGATAGATCCCATCCAACCCATCACTGTCCAGCAATCCTATGATGGAATTACTCACGCACGGCGGTGAGCATTATGGAATTGGTGATGGAGGAAGGTTGATGATGACGATGGCGACGATCTCCACTCTCCGGAACCCCGAACGGACTCTAGATCAGCCCTCCCGAGAGAGATTAGGGCTTGGCGGCGGCTCCGTCTCGTAAAACGTGATAATTCTTTCTCCTTGATTTTTTTCTCCGCGAAACGGAATATATAGGACCTGGGGGTATGTCGGGGGGGCACCGGGCTGCCCTCAAGGCAGGGGGGCGCGCCCTGGGAAGGGGCGCGCCCCCCATCCTCGAGGACGGCCCGTGGGACCCCAGGTGTGGATCTTCTTGCCAATATTTTTTATTTTCTGAAATAAATCTCCGTTAATTTTCAGGCGATTCTGAGAACTTTTTATGTGTGCACAAAAACAACACCATGGCAGTTCTGCTGAAAACAGCGTCAGTCCGGGTTAGTTCCATTCAAATCATGCAAGTTAGAGTCCAAAACAATGGCAAAAGTGTTTGGAAAAGTAGATACGTTGGAGACGTATCAACTCCCCCAAGCTTAAACCTTTCCTTGTCCTCAAGCAATTCAGTTGATAAACTGAGAGTGATAAAGAAAAACTTTGACAAACTCTATTTGCTCTTGTTGTTGTAAATATGTAAGCTAGCATTCAGGTTTTCAACAAGATAATGAACTAACCACATTCACAATGACTTTCAGGTCTCAAGACTTCTCACATCAATGGCATAATCAACTAGCGAGCAATAATAATAAACCTCGGATGACAACACTTCTCAAAACAATCATGATATGATATAACAGGATGGTATCTCGCTAGCCCTTTCTGAGACCGCAAAACATAAATGCAGAGCACCTTTAAAGATCAAGGACTGACTAGACATTGTAATTCATGGTAAAAGAGATCCAGTCATGACCATACTCAATGCAAATTAATAGTAATACATGCAATGAGAAAGGTGCTCTCCTACTGGTGCTCTTTGATAAGAGGGTGATGACTCTTCATGAAAGTAAATAGATAGGCCCTTTGCAGAGGGAAGAAGGGATTTGTAGAGGTGCCAGAGCTCGATTTTTAGATAGAGATTGAATAACATTTTGAGCGGTATACTTTCATTGTCAACATAACAACCAAGAATCTTGATATCTTCCATGCTACACACATTATAGGCGGTTCCCAAACAGAATGGTAAAAGTTTATACTCCCCCAACCACCAATAAGCACACTCCACGGCCAGCCGAAACCACGGGTTACTGTCCAAACAAGAAACAACCCTAGGGGAGTTTTATTTAATTATTATGATTTAGAGCATGGGACTGGGCATCCCGATTACTAGCCATTTTCTTGTGAATGATGAGCGGAGTCCACTCATCGTGAGAATAACCCACCTAGCATGGAAGATATAGACAGCCCTAGTTGATACATGAGTTGTTCGAGCATACAAAACAGAATTTCATTTGAAGGTTTAGAGTTTGGCACATAGAAATTTACTTGGGACGGCAGGTAAATACCGCATATAGGAAGGTATGGTGGACTCATGTGGAATAACTTTCGGGTTTACGGAAGTGGATGGACAAGTAGTATTCCCGCTTAGTACAGGTGAAGGCTAGAAAGAGACTGGGAAGCGACCAACTAGAGAGCAACAACGGTCATGAACATGCAATAAAATTAACCAACAATGAATGCAAGCATGAGTAGCATATAAATTACCATGAACATAAATATCGTGAAGGCTATGTTGATTTGTTTCAACCACATGCGTGAACATGTGCCAAGTCAAGTCACTTAAATCGTTCAGAGGAGGATACCACCCATCATACCACATCACAACCATTTTAATATCATGTTGGCACGCACGATAGACCATTATAAAGTCTCAGCTAATTAAGCATGTCATAAGCAGCTATGATCTCTAAATGTCATTGCAAACATGTTTCATTCATAACAAGCTGAATCAAGAACGACGAGCAATCATATTTACAAAAACAAGAGAGGTCGAGTTCATACCGGCTTTTCTCATCTCAATTAGTTCATCATATATCATCCTTTTTGCCTTTCACTCGCACGACTGAACGGTGTGGAAAATAATAATAGTGCACGTGCATTGGACTAAGCTGGAATCTGCAGACATTTGATACAAGAGAGAAGACAAGGTAATATGGCTCAAGGTTAAATCAACAACAAAGCATATAAGACCACTAAGCATTTTAATCATGGTCTTCTACTCTTAATCCCTAAAGAAAAGAAAAGAAACTATTTACACGGGAAAGCTCCCAACAAGCCAAAGGAGGACGGGAAATCTTTTTGGGTTTTCATTTTTAGTTACTACTACAAGCAAAGAAAGTAAACTAGTTGGAAGCTACAACTAATATTTTTTTGTTTTTCTGGGTTTTCCTAGGACACAAGAAAAAGACTAAGAAAAAGAAATTTAAACTAAGCATGGATGGTACAGTGAAAGGGTGTGAGCACCGACAACTAGAATAAGTGTGTGAACATGAATGTAAGTCGGTGAGAAACACGTACTCCCCCAAGCTTAGGCTTTTGGCCTAAGTTGGTCTATGGCCACGGATCGAAGCCACTCCCTCTAGTGTACTGAGATGTGTCCTGTGGATGCCACTGGTTGGCGAGCTTTTCCAGATCCCACCCATAAACAGATTGGCGAGAAGGATCAAACGGTGGTTCTGACTTAGGCTCTGAAGCTTGTGCCTGGCCTTGGTACTGGTAGAAGGCATCTGATGTAATGAGGTACTTGCCTGTGGGCAGATCAAACAGAGATGCTGCAGGCAAGGTAACAATTTCATGGTATATTTCATCAAACCCCAATTTACAAAGTAGCTGCATATTTTTGTCTTTAACGATAAAGTCATGAGCTACCATGCTCTTGTAGTCTAGATAAACAGGGGCAAGTAATTTTTCTTCCTTCTCATGATGCCTAATAGGTACATTAAAATGTTCAGCAAGGCGAGAAGCAAAGGTTCCACCAAAGACGGGCCCCTTTGAGCGGTTCAGACTCAATCGTTTGGCAACGACGGCGCCCAAGCTAAAAGTTGTGTCACGAAACAAGGCATGGCGTGAAATGATAATATCAGGCGCACTGAGATTCCCACTGTTCCCGCGACCAATTAAACACCTACTAGCAAATAAAGCAAAGTAGCGCAGAACAGGGAAGTGTATACTGGTGATTCTTGCCCCTGAAACTTGTCTAGTTTCACCTACGACTATCATGTCAATAAACCCGTTGACGTCTTCATGACGTGGTTCATCTAGTCCACCCTCAAAGGGTACCTTGCATATTTCACAAAAATCTAACAATGATATCTCCTTAACCACATAATATAAGCGAAACTCCACCGTAGGTGGTGTTTTTGTAGAATGAAAATGAAAGCTCTACGTAAAAATATTGGTGAGTAAGAGATACTATTCTTTTTGGTCGTTGTTGAAGTCGGTGAGGCCTGCATTATTTGTTGGGGAACGTAGCATGGGAAACAAAAATTTTCCTACGTTCACCAAGATCAATCTAGGAGATGCACATCTACGAGAGGAGAGTTGGATCCACATACCCTTGTAGATCGCTAAGCGGAAGCGTTGCTAGAACGCGGTTGATGGAGTCGTACTCGCGGCGATTCAAATCGCGGAAGATCCGATCTAGCGCTGAACGGACGGCGCCTCCGCGTTCAACACACGTGCAGCCCGGTGACGTCTCCCACGCCTTGATCCAGCAAGGAGAGAGGGAGAGGTTGGGGAAGAACTCCATCCAACAGCAGCACGACGGCGTGGTGGTGGTGGAGGAGCGCGGGACTCCAGCAGGGCTTCGCCAAGCGCTGCGAGAGACGAGGAGGGAGAGGGGTAGGGCTGCGCCAAGAGGGAGACGTTCTCGTGTGTGTAGCAGCCCCAAAACCTCACATATATATAGGGGGATGGGAGGGCTGCGCCCCCTTTAGGGTTTCCCACCCCTAGGGGTGCGGCCAGCCCTAGAAAACCCATCTAGGGTGCGGCCAAGGGGGGGAGAGAGAGGGGGCGCCCTAGGGTGGGCCTTAAGGCCCATCTGGACCTAGGGTTTGCCCCCTCCCCTCTCCATGCGCCTAGGGACTTGGTGGGGGGGCGCACCAGCCCCCTTGGGGCTGGTCCCCTCCCACACTTAGCCCACGCAGCCTTCTGGGGCTGGTGGCCCCACCTGGTGGACCCCCGGGACCCTCCCGGTGGTCCCGGTACATTACCGATATCGCCCGAAACTTTTCCGGTGACCAAAACAGGACTTCCCATATATGAATCTTTACCTCCGGACCATTCCGGAACTCCTCGTGACGTCCGGGATCTCATCCGGGACTCCGAACAACATTCGGTAACCGCGTACATACTTTCCCTATAACCCTAGCGTCATCGAACCTTAAGTGTGTAGACCCTACGGGCTCGGGAACCATGTAGACATGACCGAGACAACTCTCCGGCCAATAACCAACAGCGGGATCTGGATACCCATGTTGGCTCCCACATGTTCCACGATGATCTCATCGGATGAACCACGATGTCAAGGATTCAATCAATCCCGTATACGATTCCCTTTGTCTATCGGTATAGCACTTGCCCGAGATTTGATCGTCGGTATACCGATACCTTGCTCAATCTCGTTACCGGCAAGTCTCTTTACTCGTTCCGTAACACATCATCCCGTGATCAACTCCTTGATCACATATTGTGCACATTATGATGATGTCTTACCGAGTGGGCCCAGAGATACCTCTTCGTCATACGGAGTGACAAATCCCAGTCTCGATTCGTGCCAACCCGACAGACACTTTCGGAGATACCTGTAGTGCACCTTTATAGCCACCCAGTTACGTTGTGACGTTTGGTACACCCAAAGCATTCCTACGGTATCCGGGAGTTGCACAATCTCATGGTCTAAGGAAAAGATACTTGACATATAGAAAAGCTTTAGCATACGAACTACACGATCTGTGCTTGGCTTAGGATTGGGTCTTGTCCATCACATCATTCTCCTAATGATGTGATCCCGTTATCAACGACATCCAATGTCCATGGTCAGGAAACCGTAACCATCTATTGATCAACGAGCTAGTCATCTAGAGGCTCACTAGGGACATGGTGTTTGTCTATGTATCCACACATGTATCTGAGTTTCCTATCAATACAATTCTAGCATGGATAATAAACAATTATCGTGAACAAGGAAATATAATAATAACCAATTTATTATTGCCTCTAGGGCATATTTCCAACATTATTTGCCATCCAATAAAAGTCTTCGTAAATACCGAAGGACGTCATGAAATTATTACAAGGCCATTCACATGGTCGAACTTCCACCATGCGAGGAAGATGATACTTGGGCTTCTTATTTTCTTCTTTCTTCTTCTCCTCTGAACTCTTGCTAGAAGAGCCCCTCAATATTCTTTTTAACATTTTCCTTTTCTGGAAATTTCTGAAATTTTTAGTAACTCACAATAAAAGTTAACCAAACTCAACAAGAATGATAGCAACAACTCCTACAAGTGCCTAGAGGCTATATCATGCATTAGAACTACTTGGGACCAAGAAAAATTGACATGCAAGCTCAAGAACAAGGTCGCCACATCAGCACAAATTTGCAAAATATAAAGCACTAGAACAAAAACTAATTGGACCAATGGAGAAGTCGCATACCAAGGAACAATCTCCCCAAACAGTTTGGTGAATGGTGCTTTGAGCAAGGAGATCGAAAATGGCAGCAAAACGAGCTAGAACTCGGGTTTGAGCTGGTTGGGGATTTTTTTTGGGAGGAAGAAGAAGGGAATGGGTGAAAGGATAAGTGGAGGGGGGCCACGTGGGGCCCTCGAGGCCAGGTGTTGGCTCCCCTCGCTGTGTGTTCAGTGCCATATTTTCTTAAATATTCTAGAAAAAATCATATTTCATTTTCATGACATTTGGAGAACTTTTATTTTCGAGATATTTTTTATTGCACAGATAAGTCTGGAAACAGACAGATAATGCTATTTTTCTTTTATTTAACCTAATTAACAGAAAGTAAAATGAGGGTACAGAAGATTTGTGCTATCTAGATTCACCTATCCCATGTTCATCAAAAGGAATCCATTAACAAGGTTGATCAGGTCTTGTTAATAAACTCTTTCTGAGTAACATAAAACCGGAGAATTTTCGAATAACACTATGTTACCTCAATGGGGATATGTATGTCCCCAACGATAAGTATGTCATATGCCTTCTTGATAGTGGGAATGGGAAACTCAAAACCTCCAATAGTAATAGTTGAAGTTTTTACAATATAATTGATATTGAAGACCTGAGGTTGTTTCCTCGGAAAGTGTACCGTATGCTCATTACCATTGACATGAAAAGTGACATTGCCTTTGTTGCAATCTATAACAGCCCCTGCACTATTCAAAAAAGGTCTTCCAAGAATAATAGACATACTACCATCCTCGGGAATATCAAGTATAACAAAGTCCGTTAGAATAGTAACATTTGCAACTACCATAGGCACATCCTCACAAATACCGACAGGTATAGCAGTTGATTTATCAGCCATTTGCAAAGATATTTCAGTAGGTGTCAACTTTCGATCAAGTCAAGTCTATGATATAAAGAGAGAGATATAACACTAACAAGAGCTCCAAGATCACACAAAGCAGTCTTAACATAATTTCTCTTAATGGATCAAGGTATAGTAGGTACTCCTGGGTCTCCTAATTTCTTAGGCATTCCACCCTCAAAAGTGTAATTGGAAAGCATGGTGGAGATTTCTACAACATGTATCTTTCTTTTGTTGGTAATAATGTCTTTCATATACTTGGCATAAGGATTTGTTTTAAGCACATCATTCAAATGCATACGCAAAAAGATAGGTCTAATCAATTCAGCAAAGCGCTCAAAATCCTCATCATCTTTTTTCTTGGATGGTTTTGGAGGAAAAGGCATGGGTTTCTGAACCCATGGTTCTCTTTCTCTACCTTGCTTCCTAGCAACAAAGTCTCTCTTATCATAGAGTTGATTCTTTGATTGTGGGTTATCAAGATCAACAACAGGTTCAATTTCTACATCATTATCATTGCTAGGTTGAGCATCAACATGAACATCATTATTAATTATCACTAGGTTCATGTTCATTACCAGATAGTGTCTCAGCATCAGAAACAGATATATCATTGGGATTCTCAGGTGGGTGAGCTACAGGTTCACTAGAAGCATGCAAATTTCTATTATTTTTCTTTTTCTTCTTCTTAGAAGAACTAGGTGCGTCTAAATTAGCTCTCTGAGAATCTTGCTCAATTCTCTTAGGGTGGCCTTCAGGATACAGAGGTTCCTGAGTCATTTTACCACCTCTAGGTGGAACTCTAACAACATAGTCATTATTCTTACTATTTAATTCATTGAGCAAATCATTCTGAGCCTTAAGTACTTGTTCTACTTGAGTGGTAACCATAGAAGCATGTATACTAATGAGTTTCAGCTCATCTTTAGCACTAGACAGATAATCACTCAAGCGTTCAATCATATGAGCATTGTGTTGTAATTGTCTACCAACATAAGCATTGAAGTTTTCTTGTTTCACAATGAAATTGTCAAACTCATCTAAGCATTGGCTAGGAGACTTATAACGAGGAATATCTCTTTCATCAAATCTATAAAGAGAATTTACCTTTACTACCTGTGTCGGGTTATCAAGAACATGTATTTCTTCAATAGGTGGTAAATTCTTAACATCTTCAGCTTTAATACCTTTTTCTTTCATAGATTTCTTTGCCTCTTGCATGTCTTCAGGACTGAGAAATAAAACACCTCTTTTATTCGGAGTTGGCTTAGGGGCTGATTCAGGAAGTGTCCAATTGTTTTCATTGGCTAGAATATTATTCAATAATAGTTCAGCTTGTTCAACTGTTCTTTCCCTGAAAACACAACCAGCACAACTATCCAGGTGGTCTCTGGAAGCATCGGTTAGTCCATTATAAAAGAGATCAAGTATATCATGCATCTCAAGAGGATGATCAGGCAAAGCATTAAGTAACCGGAGAAGCCTCCCCCAAGCTTCTGGGAGACTCTCCTCTTCAGTTTGAGCAAAGTTATATATTTCCCGTAAGGCAGCTTGTTTCTTATGAGCGGGAAAATATTTAGCAGAAAAGTAATACATCATATCCTGGGGACTACGCACACAACCAGGATCAAGAGAATTAAACCAAGTCTTAGCATCACCCTTTAACGAGAACAAAAATAATTTAAGGATATAGAAGTAGCGAATCTTTTTCATCATTGGTAAACAGGGTGGCTATATCATTCAACTTGGTAAGATGTGCCACAACAGTTTCAGACTCATAGCCATGGAAAGGATCAGATTCAACCAAAGTAATTAACTCAGGATCAACAGAGAATTCATAATCCTTATCGGTAACACATATAGGTGAAGTAGCAAAAGCAGGGTCATGTTTCATTCTAGCATTCAAGGACTTTCTTTCAACTTAGCTAATAACTTCTTAAGATCATATCTATCATTGCAAGCAAGAAAGTCTCTAGCAGTTTCTTCATCCATAACATAACCTTCAGGCACAACAGGCAATTCATATTTATTGGGAGTAGTTTCATCATCACTTTCATAAATATCATCAACAATTGCACTCTCCCTAACTTTAGCAATTTGTTCTTCTAGAAATTCACCTAGTGGCACAGTATCAGGCATAGAGATAGTTTCATCATACATAGCAAAAGTAGCATCATCAAGAACATACGACATATCAGATTCAATAGCTGGAGTAGCTGTCGTAAGTTTACTCATAACAGAAGGAGAATCAAGTGCAGAGCTAGATGGTAGTTCCTTACCTCCCCTCGTAGTAGAGAGTAAGATCTTGGTTTTTGAGTCCTTCAAATTCTTCATAGTGATAAGCAGATATAAATCCCAAGTGACTTAAAGAATAGAGCTATGCTCCCCGGCAACGGCGCCAGAAAAAAGTCTTGATAACCCACAAGTGTAGGGGATGGCAACAGTTTTTGAGGGTAAAGTATTAAACCCAAATTTGTTGATTCGACACAAGGGGATCCAAAGAATACTCTTAAGTATTAGCAACTGAGTTGTCAATTAAGCCGCACCTGGAAACTTAGTATCTGCCGCAAGATAGTTTAGTAGCACAGTAATATGATAGTGGTGGTAGCAGCAATAAAAGTAAAGATAGTGTTTTTGTAGTTTTTGAGATATAAGCAATGGGAAAGTAAATAGCAACTAGCAATATAGGTAAAGCTTGTATGCATTGGATCGGTGATGGGAAATTACGTCGGATGCAATTCATCATGTAGAAGTTATAACCTAGGGGGACACAGAACTAGTTCCAGTTCATCAATGCAATGTAGGCATGTATTTCGAATATAGTTATACGTGCTTATGGAAAAGAACTTGCATGACATCTTTTGTCCTACCCTCCCGTGGCAGCGGGGTCCTATTGGAAACTAAGGGATATTAAGGCCTCCTTTTAATAGAGTACCGGACCAAAGCATTAACACATAGTGAATACATGAACTCCTCAAACCATGGTCATCACCGGGAGTGGTCCCGATTATTGTCACTTCGGGGTTGCTGGATCATAACACATAGTAGGTGACTATAGACTTGCAAGATAGGATCAAGAACACACATATATTCATGAAAACATAATAGGTTCAGATCTGAAATCATGGCACTCGGGCCCTAGTGACAAGCATTAAGCATAGCAAAGTCATAGCAACATCAATCTCAGAACATAGTGGATACTAGGGATCAAACCCTAACAAAACTAACTCGATTGCATGATAGATCCCATCCAACCCATCACTGTCCAGCAATCCTATGATGGAATTACTCACGCACGGCGGTGAGCATCATGGAATTGGTGATGGAGGAAGGTTGATGATGACGATGGCGACGATCTCCACTCTCCGGAGCCCCGAACAGACTCCAGATCAGCCCTCCCGAGAGAGATTAGGGCTTGGCGGCGGCTCCGTCTCGTAAAACACGATAATTCTTTCTCCTTGATTTTTTTCTCCGCGAAACGGAATATATAGGACCTGGGGGTATGTCGGTGGGGCACTGGGCTGCCATTTAGGCAGGGGGCGCGCCCTGGGAAGGGGGCGCGCCCCCACCCTCGAGGACGGCCCATGGGCCCCCAGGTGTGTGTCTTCTTGCGAGTATTTTTTATATTTTCTGAAATAAATCTCCGTTGATTTTCAGGCAATTCCGAGAACTTTTTATTTCTGCACAAAAACAACACCATGGCAGTTCAGGTGAAAACAATATCAGTCCGGGTTAGTTCCGTTCAAATCATGCAAGTTAGAGTCCAAAACAAGGGCAAAAGTGTTTGGAAAACTAGATACGTTGGAGACGTATCAGGTCCCTCGGTTGGAGTTCAAAGTAATTTCACAAAGATGCAGATCTAGGCATTCGACGTGATTGTTTTGTATCACATTATCCACCACTTGGCCTAATCTTATCTGCAAAACAAGAAAACGTGTTAGTGCCTACATGCAATTTTGAACACTACTACAGGCCTCTTTGGTTTGTCGGATTTATAAAATGCACTAACATGCCATCTTCGATCTGACATGATTAACACGGGCATTTGATTACATTCTAGAAAAATGTAGCCTTCTTCACAGGAGGTTGGAGTGGATGAAAAGTTTCCTAAGAAAACTAGTACAGATGAATCCAAAGGAGAAATGCTCATTGACTGTAACCATATGGATCAAGCAACAAATATGGGGGGGCATGTATGTACTGAAATCCTCCAAAAATATCCTTCAGAAACCGTAGTACATTGTCATTGTAAACTTGGAAAAAAGGTGTCACAAATTGAACTCCATTATGGTTAACATTTAACATGAAAGGAACATCACCTTGATATATTGCTTCTCCAGGCACGAAAGCATCTCAGGAACCTGATAACTTGCTCCAGGTTGGGGTCGATAGATTCTAGTGCCAAGACCTTCATTGTGCGCAGTTTCGGGATCAAGATTGTCGGAATCATTTTCTGAATGACAGATGAACAAACGTCTTGAAAATTAGAAATAATGTTAACTTGTAGAACGAGAGGTAGAAGGTGGCTGTTGTACCTGAACGTGTCTGGATCCAATAACAAGTTCAGAGTATTTATCAGACAAGTAGCCCACCACTGTCAATTTCGTCGTAGAAATGACATTGATTCTTGTTGGACCTTCTTAATCAGCTACAAGTAATCTCTCAAGTGCAGGTGTGTCCTTAATGACCCTATAGTGGTACACATCTTGTGATGTTTTCTAAGGCCTCTGGTTCGGCCAAGGTGACTGCCGATGATCTTGGAGAACGCATCCTAGCTTTTGCGATAGCCATGGCAGAGCTCATGGGTGTCGATGAGGTCGAGAGGGCTGGAGTTCCAGAGGGCGCGCCACCACTAGGAAAGGATGGTTGTCCGCGCCCCATATTTGATTGGGAGGAGGGGGATGATGACTGTCAACATATCATCGGGGAGGCCGCTGATGAAGTCTAGGCCTGCTGGAGTCGCTTGCGGTTCTAGCTCACCCCGCCTCCACTTGTTGGCAGCCCTGTTCTCCACCTCCGGAGTCTGCTTATTAGCTGCGCTTTCTGATAGAAATGGGAGTACAGGGAATATTTAGTTAAAACATGGCAATAGAAAAGTGTATTGGTAACTAGAAGTTATTAGGTAGGAATACAGTAAGAAAAGGGAATAACAATTGGTTGCTTAAATACTACATAATTCATTTGATATTGCTGGGTAAGTCAACATGCAGATAGTTGAAAAGAAAACTTACTTCGAAGAAAGTCAGGATGGATGATATCGTCGGGGAAGTTAGCATATATCTCATGACTAGGCCCTTTTATGTGCAGTGCAATTCTAGTTCCTGCTTTCAGATCATTAAACTTTAAAATTTCTTTCCAAAATCCAGTGCCAAAATAGGAGTCACCATGATCATCAAGTCTTACAGTAGCACCGATTGTAAGTCCATGGTTTGTGTGCAGTATGACATCACCGCGGTCTTGATTTGTTTAGAGGGAAAGATTGAGCAGTACAGATTCTGTTGCATAGCAAGGGACGTGCTGCAGAAAATGGTAGGATTGTTAAAGAAAATATGGTAACGTGCAAATATGGGCCAAAATTGAAAGGAATGTACAACAGTTGAAATTGAAGGAAAAAATCTATAATTAACAGATAGGGTAAACATAATGTCATGGAAATATGAGAGTAACCGAAAGAACAATACATCATTAATTCGCCTAATATAGAAAGAAGAGGAAAAAAATCTCCTTCGATGTATATGGTGCATGTGGCACCTTTTATCCAGATGTAGTAATATTTAGAATATGTTCAGGAAAGTAGGCCATGCCAGCTGATTTAGGGTGAGCTTGAACATACCGCGTGCATCCTCAAGTCATCTGGTACGGTGAGATGGAATCAATGGCGGAGGCCACAAGGTCCTGATGTGTCAGCGCACTATACACTCTATGAACGGAAGAAAACCCTCAAATAAGCTCAAATAAAAATGAATTCACAGTGATTTCGGCCGGGTGATTAAAGGAGGCATATGAACCGGGATAAGAGATGAGATAATATCTCATTAAATTAGTTACCTTGTTATCCATGAGAAAGTCGATGGCGATAGGCGGTGGCAAGCGAAAGTGTTGACATGTCCTGGGCTTTGCCGGCAGCCTGGCGGCGGCGTCAGGCGGCGAGCTAAGTGGTTACCGCCGCAATAGGCGGTGCCATGCATAGACACGGAGGAGCTTGTGCAGGTGTGAATGGGGACCAGAGGGGGTGACGGGCGGGGTGAGGGTTTTCGTGACGTGCGGATGGCGAGGGTTTTCTTTTTTTCTTTTTTGAATTGGGCGGTGTGGGTTTACTGTCCCACAAAGAATTTTGGAGGCAATGGTTTGCGAGAGCCAACTGTGTGTGATTGACGCAACAAGCAAAATGAAAGTCACTACACATGGTTCCAATTTTGGGACCGTGTGTGATTGACACAACAGGCAAAATGAAAGTCATTGCACATGGTTCCAAATTTGGAACCGTGTGTGATTGACGTACTACCTCCGTCCTGGCTTATTGGTCCCCTTTATAATTTGTACCAAATTTCGACCAAATATTTAACTAATAAATGTTTATGCATGTCACCAAAAATTATATCATTGAACACTATGTTCAAATACGCACCAACGATATAATTTTTGCTGATCTGCACTAACATTTTGTTAGTTAATTTTTTTGGTCAACATTTAACACAAATTACAAAGGGGACAAATAAACGAGGACGGAGGTAGATTCCAACAACGGAACTGATTGCATCCATATCCCACAGTTAGACATAAGTAAACATAGATTAAACATACCCAGACATAGATAATAAGCATACATGTGCACAAACATAGTTCAATCATAAGTACATAGTTCAACCGTCATTAATCCTTGCTCAAGCGTACATAGTTTGATCCCACATCTCATCTCACTTGCTGGCACGATCCTGAAGCTTCTTAGGTACTCGGTGTACGGGACGTGCTCCACTCTGCGAGAATACTTCTGCTTGAAGGAGCCAACGGCCCGTCGTATTTCATGCGCCAGAGCACTTTGATAGGCGTCATGAAGCTTGTGGTAGAAAAATGGGCATCAATAGCCGCCATCCCAGGTCCTAATACGCTTGTTATGCTTTCCCGCATAAAGCTCCCTCAGGATTTGCCTCTTGTACTCCTCTGGAAATCTTCATCCTCGCTGTCCACATTGTTAGACAACACCTATACAGATAGTAAAACAAATTTGGCATCAAATTAATGTCTAAGTGCCGTGAAGTAGGATTAGGAATTTATGGCTATTTATTTATACATATCCAAAGATTGTGGTTCGAGTTTTAAGCACAGTCGTCCATGTATAGACAAATCTTGAAGAAAATAATGGCACAAACATATGTAGGTCATTCAAAATCAATTGTCAAGTCCTGGCTAGGAAATATTAGCACGAATATTAATCATAGTCTAATTACTAGCAGAAATTATTTACACAGGTGAAAAAACTAATCACTTATCACTTGTACCATTCAAACAATTAATACACTACATGCATCTAACGAAACTTTCTTAGATTTCATGGATTTGGAGAACATAATCATAGGATTTCTATTCCAAAAAGGGGGAGGCACGAGTAACCAGAGAAACCCTAGGATCTATTTGACACGTAAATGGGTATAGATTACTAACCAGTTGTCCGTCGTCGTCGGAGTGGTCATCGCAGTCGGCGCTGGGGTCGTCACCAGAGTCGGTGTGGAACTCCGCCGACGGCTATGGAAGCTCGACACCCTCAACGACGTTAGGGTGCAGCGATAACTCACTGGTGGTGATGGCAACCCTTGTCTCCATCTCCACACCGTGCTCCGGTGCTTTAGCAGTCCCGGTGTTGCCACTCCCTCCGATGGGGCGCTTCTGCGGTATCCTCATACACTGACGGCTATGAGGACTGAGAGCGGCGTCAAGGATGCAAGCGGAGAGAGAGGATTGTGTGTGAGGTGAGGATGGGGGTGCGGCCGCTCGGGCGCACCATTAATATGGAGTAGTGGGAGTTGTGGGAGAGAGGCGGGCGGCAGTCCATCCGATGGCTCGCCTCCCAGTGAACCTGCACATCAGATTGCTCGCATGACTACCAAAGTTTCACACAACTACTCGCACACCTCCCGATGACACTGCGCAACGAGCACGCCTCCATCAATTCACACACCTGCACGCACACCTCCCGGTCTACCTGAGCGGCGGACTACTCGCTTGCGTCCCATCAAATCACGCCTGCTCGCACGGCACACGGGTCGTGCAGCAGCACGTATATTGTTTTTCTATTTGGATGAGTAATGCTGCCGCTTTATTGCTTAACCGAAGCATGGCACATATCTATTGTTGACCTAACACTCACGGTTCGAATAAATAATATGTTTGGGATATTGGTTCCAAATTATTAATTATCTCCCATTTGTAAATAGATAAAGATTATACATCAAAATTGGTCCCAAATTTGACAAAAAAAGTAAAATGCCACTTTGTATTCATAGCTTAGGATTCCCTTCGTGCTGACACGAGGGGGAGGGGGGTTGCTAGCTACTTGGCACTTTGCTAGGTGAACCTCGGTTGGGGGGCATGCATTCATAGCTTAGGATTCCCTTCTTGCCGACACGAGGGAGGGGCTGCTAGCTACTTTGCACTTTGCTAGGTGAACCTCGGTTGGGGGAGCATGCATTCATAGCTTAGGATTCCCTTTGTGCTGACGTGAGGGAGGGGGGCTGCTAGCTACTTCGCACTTTGCTAGGTGAACCTCGGTTGGGTGGGGTGAGGGGGCATGCATTCATAGCTTAGGATTCCCTTCGTGCTGACACGAGGGGGGTGGGCGGTGGGGGCAAGCAATACAGTGCGCTTGGCGAGATAGGTGCTACATCGAAGTTGCATTTCGTATTTGAAATTCAAACCACCCTTTTCATACATAAATTTGGTCCACATGCAAGTGTGTTCGTGTTTTGACCCTCTCCCGCATCATTTTTCGCCAAATTTATGAACATTAGACAAGTCGGATGACGCAACAGACAAAGTTCACTCAAACTAACCATGTAAATTGGGCTCCATGAGGCTTCCCTTCAAAAATATCTACCCTCGTGCAGATTTTTTTTGTTTGATAACACACGGTTATTGTGTTTCGACCGTGTGTGATGTTTCTTGTTCCAATCCCACCTGCATCGCTCAAAAATATCTTCTCGCCTCGAGGGTTTTTCTATTTCATAACACACGGTTATTATCTCCGGACCATGTGTGATGCACCATCATCAAAATTTTCAATAGCCCCAGCATTTCACTCCCGCGTAGTGAAATTTTTTCCTCAAACACACTCCCGCCCCCCTCCAGACACACACACACCCCACAAAACCTTCTCGGGCGTGCGCGCACACACACACCCTCCCTCCCTCGAAACCCTAGCAAGCCCCCCCACCCCCCGCCGCCGCCACCGCAAGGCTTCGATTGACAACATCTGTCGGTTTGCCCGTGCAGCTTACCCACCGACCTCCATACCCAGGCCGCCATGAGTTTCTTAGACGACGCCTGCTAAATGCCACCTTTCCCACAGATACCCATCCCCATCCCCACTCCAGAGCGTCGAAGCCTAAGCCCGGCTACGCTTCCCGTGGAGCTCAAGGAGCGACTGGCCCAAAAGAGGTGTATCGCGGTCTCTTCGCCGAGGAAGCAGACGACCATTACTGGCGGTAGGCACTCAAGCAGCGAGCTAGAGTATGCGGGTATGTCTCGCCGCCGGCTACGACATCGAGGTCATCAACAGCGACGGCCTGAGGCGGGCTATGTCACAGGTTAAGTGGCCCACCCCCAACCCCTCGGGTTCACCTGCCGTCGATCTCATCCATGGCCCCGCTGCTGATCTCCTCTGGCTCGCCGTCAACAATTTTCCATCCTACATCACCATCGAGCCACTTTTATCATTTCTGAAGGACACGTTATGCGATGCTGGCTTGGATTCCATAGCTTCCAAGTCAGACATCATCGACGACGACCACGAGGAGGGCACCCTCTCCCGTTCTTCCAAGGGGAAAGAGCCCATCTGCTCTTCCAAGGGGAAAGCGCCCGTCTGCGATATCAGGGAGAGCACCCTACAGCCGTGCTCTTCTAAGGGGAAGGAGCCCACCTGCGACAACATGGAGCGCATCCATTGTCCATGCTCTTCCCACGGGAACGAGTCCATCTGTAACAAGTGAGGAAACCCGTGATTTGTTTTGCCATGCCTCTTCACAGGGGGAAACCCATGATTTGTTTTGTCGAGTCCCTTTTGTAGTGTAGTGAGAATATGTCCAGTTTTAATTGCTATATCTGGTTGTTTGCAGTATGCCTTTTTTATTTTAGTTGTTCACAATGTGATGTTCTATATGTGCAATTATTTATGGTGCAGTACATTTCATCAATCCAGTTTTAAACATACGATAGGAATGCATATATTTGCTTGCTGTTAAGCCTGTTATAGCTAGCATATGCCTCTTTTAAAGTTTTTTGATTGTTCGGTTGTTTGTAGTTAGCATATGTCCAGTTTCAAATGCTATCTTTGGTTGTTCGTAGTATGCCTTGTTTACTCCAGTTATTCACAACGTGATGTTCTATATGTGCAAGTATGAACTGTGCAGTTCAATTTCATCAGTACCAGTTTCAACAATACCACTATGAATGACTACATTTGGTGGCTTCATCTTGTAGTTAACATGCCTTCCCATTTTTATTTAACAATAAGCAGTGAACTTAGACCAAAACAATACCAGTTTGAATGACTATGTTTGCTTGTTGTTAAATGTTAGGCCTTTTGCAGTTAACACACCTTTCCACTTGTTTTGCTTTACTAGCGTGCTTAAACCTGCACACTGAAGCTATCTTTTGGAGATTATTTTGTCCGTCAAGGATAATTTTGGTTGATGTTTAGCGTGTTATTCTTAACAAGCTTCTCGATGTACCTACATAGGACAATTTTGGGAACGACTACTATTTTCCATCGAGGTTAGTTTCATCCCATGGCTTATATATGCTCACCGTTCAGGATATCGGTAGCTGGTACCATATAGGCCGAAGGCTGATAAGGGACTAATCGGTGAATCGGACTTTTAACTGAATACATCTGCAACCCATTTATCTTTAGGTTAACTAGGGCCGTATGTAATATATCTGAGGCTACATAGCAACATGCACTATAATTAATGTCTAAATATGCAATCCTAGGCTACATAGCAACAAGGAAGAGTGTTACATTAATGTTCTGATGATGTCTAGATATACAAAGAAGAGCAGCAACAACAACAATAACAACAACAACAACTACACAACTCTGTTTGGATACTCAACTTAGCTAGAGGTTAGAGTTAATTTCTAACTTATGACTAACCCTGAACTAACTCCATCCAAAGAGTTGCTTTGATGGCATGGTTAGATTGATAATAAATGCACTAGGAGAACTAGCTCCAATTAGCACCTCTTAGGTTGGATAGTTTATTTGGGTGGGTTATAGATGCAACTAGCTCAAACTAGCCCTCATGTTTAGATATACTTTAGGGCTATTTGAGATTGAACTAGCTGAAACTAACTGTAACCCATGCATACAACAGAAGTTAATCAGCCGATACTTTCTAAGAATGCAATAAACTCCTTCCGGCCCATAATATAAGATGTTAATTCATATAATATGTGATTATATTGGATGTTATAAGATATTATAAAAGAGTGTTGTACTACATCATTGTGCAATTGTTGTTTAGCTTCTAATATTAACTTGGTGCTTTTAGCTACATATGTCATTGGTAAAGATCCGCGTTTCAACCCTTTCTCCGTATGGGGTAATGAGATATCAATGAACTAGCATCAAGTGAGGAAGCTGAAAAAGATTGGTTGTGAAATGGGTCCAAAGATGGCAATTAAACTATTTGTTTACACTTTATCCAAGACAACATCGAACGGCAGGATGGTAAGCAAGAACTCTGTAGCCTTCTTTTTACTGCCCATAATGAGTTGTGTTGGATGACAATGTCTAAATCTTTTTCCTTTGCAGTGGTTGCCAAAGCAGTTTACTCAAGATTACCTCTCAAACTACATGATTGGTGGGCCTGCAAAGGTTAAAGTATTTCTACCAGAACACGATGATTATCTAGATGTTTTCATGAAGACCGTGAAGGATGGGCGGTCGGCCATCACAAGGGGTTGGACTAGAGTCGTGCGTGCCTTCTTCATGGAGTAGGGCACAATATGGGCATTCCGCTTCACCTTGTTCAGCAACCTGAATGTATTTCGCGCTTTCTTTACCGTCTTTAATAGTACAAGTATGCAATTGTGGTTCATCATTCTTTATTTGGTTCTTATGTAATTCTTGAACATATGTTGGTTGTTTGAATCTGATGGATATGAATAAAGCTATAACATACTCAAATTCAAATTCAAACCCGATACAATTTGAAATAGCAGCAATTTAATTACTGTGAAATTATGCTCTCTAGGTCGTTACGGCACACACGACTGGTAAAACACAAACGTTTGTGATATACACCATAATCCGAGTCGGTTCACAGAGAGGAAACGTGTGCAAGCATGCACATAGATGCCGTTTCCAAAGCGCGTGTGATGCTAGACAATATCACTAATGTTGCGGCCAAACTAAAAGTTTGTGATAGTTGCCTTATCATACACGATTCGCAACCATGAACTGTTTCTGATTAAGTATGCATCGTAAACGTTGCACCATAGAATAGTGCATGCGATAGTTGTCGTGTACGAAGATGTTACAACGATCCGACGTTTCATAATCCTATCCGACACTCTTATGACAATTAGCTAATCTTCTTAATTTGTTATTGCATACGGTTTGTGTGTGTGATTGTATCCTTATCATACACGTTCAATAATAGTGAACCGTTTGTGATGGGTCGCGCATCGTAAACGTAGCACCACAGCATACCGACTGCGATGGCAATGCGAGCACTAACGAGTAAGAGTACTGTATATGCATCCTGGCTCCCTATCCCCGATGGTTTCTGGGTTGTGTGGGAAGGGCCCCCCTATCACCGTCTTCGTGACGGTTTCGAACACCGTCGCGGAAAGGGGTTAAAAACCGTTTGTATAGCACCGACACGTACCAGTGATGGCAATCCCTACTCAATCACATTGATATCGATTGATGGATATCTCCATAGTCCATTGATTTTCCTAGTTGATGTGAGACTTTCCCCCTCCTTTTGTCTATTACCACTTTCTATTCCACCCATAGTGCTATGTCCATGGCTCACACTCATATTGCGTGAAGAGTGGAAAAGTTTTGAAAAAGTAAAGTATGAAAACAATTGCTTGGCTGACACTGGGATGGGCATGAGGGGTATCTTGTTTTAAGGAAAGGGAGCATAAAAGACTACATGATTTTGTAGGGATAACTTTCTTTAGCCATGTTATTTTGGAAGCTTTGTATATTGCTTTTGGTATGCTTGAAGTATTACTATTTTGATATTGATAGACTTCTATTTTGAGTCTTATGGATCTGAACATTCATGCCACAATAAAGAATATTGCATTGATAAATACGTTGGGTAGCATTCCACATCAAAAAATTTGTTTTTATCATTTACCTACTCGAGGACGAGCAGGAATTAATCTTGGGGATGCTTGATACGTCTCCAACATATCTATAATTTTTTATTGTTCCATGCTATTATATTATCTACCTTGGATGTTTTATAAGCATTTTCATGCTATTTATATGATTTTTGGGACTAACCTATTAACCTAGAGCCCAGTGCCAGTTTCTGTTTTTTCCTTATTTGAGTTTCGCAGAAAAGGAATATCAAAGAGATTCCAATTGACCTGAAAATTTATGGTGATATTTAATGGACCAAAAGAAGCCCTCAAAGCAAAAGAGTTGGGCCAGAAGAGCCACGAGTCATCCACAAGGGTGCGGGGCGCCCCCACCCCCCTAGGATGCGCCCGCATACCTTGTAGTTGACTCGTGGACCCCCGTGACTTGTTATCGACACCAAAAATTCCTATAAATGCAGAAACCCCTGAAAAGAAACCTAGATCGGGAGTTCCGCTGCCGCAAGCCTCTGTAGCCACGAAAAACCAATCGGGAGCCCATTTCGACACCCTGCCGGAGGGGGAAACCATCACCGCTAGCCATCTTCATCATCCGGGTGGTCTCCATGACGAGGAGGGAGTAGTTTACCCTCGGGGCTGAGGATATGTACCTATAGCTATGTGTTTGATCTCTCTCTCTCTCTCTCTCTCTCTCTCTCCCATGTTCTTGATTTGGCATGATCTTGATGTACCGTGAGCTTTGTTATAATAGTTGGATCTTATGATGTTTCTTCCCTTCTACCTTCTTGTAATGGATTGAGTTTTCCCTTTGAAGTTATCCTTTGGGATTGAGTCTTTAAGGATTTGAGAACACTTGATGTATGTCTTGCATGTGATTATCTGTGGTGACAATGGGATATTCAAGTGATCCACTTGATGTACATTTTGGTGATCAACTTGCGGGTTCAGTGACCTTGTGAACTTATGCATAGGGTTGGCACACGTTTTCGTCTTGACTCTCTGGTAGAAACTTTGGGGCACTCTTTGAAGTTCTTTGTGTTGGTTTGAGTAGATGAATCTGAGATTGTGTGATGCATATAGTATAATCAAACCTGCGGATACTTGTTGTGACATTGGAGTATCTAGGTGACATTAGGGTTTTGGTTGATATTTGTCTTAAGGTATTATTTTAGTACGAACTCTAGGGCTGTTTGTAAGACTTATAGGAATGGCCCAATAGGTCGATCAGAAAGAATAACTTTGAGGTGGTTTCGTACCCTACAATAATCTCTTTGTTTGTTCCCCGCTATTAGTGACTTTGGAGTGACTCTTTGTTGCACGTTGAGGGATTGTTATATGATCTAATTATGTTATCATTGTTGAGAGAACTTGCACTAGTGAAAGTATGAACTCCAGTCCTTGTTTCTAAGCATTGCAATACCGTTTGTGCTCACTTTTATCATTATTTACCTTGTTGTTTTTATATTTTCAGATTCTACCATCCATATTACACGTGTATCACCATCTCTTCGCCGAATTAGTGCACCTATACAATTTACCATTGTATTGGGTGTGTTGGGGACACAAGAGACTTTTTGTTATTTGGTTGCAGGGTTGTTTGAGAGAGACCATCTTCATCCTATGCCTCCCACATATTGATAAACCTTAGGTCATCCACTTCAGGGAAAATTGCTACTGTCCTACAAAACTCTGCGCTTGGAGGCCCAACACGAGTCTACAAGAAGAAGGTTGTGTAGTAGACATCAATAACCATATATTTCTTCTCTGATATTTGGGTTTTGTTTGCCCAACTTGTTCTATTTATCTTGCAATGGGAAGAGGTGCTTCTATTGATCTTGTTGTGTCCTTTCCCAGTGACAGAAGGGCAGCAAGGCACGCATGTATCGTTGCTATTAAGGGTAAAAAGATGGGGTCTATTCCTACATGAATAGGTCTTGTCTACATCATGTCATTGTTCTTATTGCATTACTCCATTTTTCCATGAACTTAATACACTAGATGCTTGCTGGATAGTCGTCGACTTGTGGAGTAATAGTAGTAGATGCAGGCAGAAGTCAGTCTACTAATCTTGGACGTGATGCCTATATACATGATCATTATCATAGATATCGTCATAATTATTTGCTTTTCTATCAATTGCCCAACGGTAATTTGTCTACCTGCCGCATGCTATTTTCTCGAGGGAAGCCACTAGTGAAATCTACAACCCCCGGGTCTATTTTCCAATCATATACTTTCATATATATATATATATATATATATATATATATATATATATATATATATATATATATATATATATATATATATATTGCCATTTTCCTTTTCCTTTATTTGCAACTTTTATTTTCAGATATATATTATCAAAAACACAAAAATACTTTGTTGCATTTTATTTGATTTTATTTGCATCTTTCAATCTACTACAATTTTATCCTGTTAACCCGTTAATTTCTAGCACCGTTACCCGAAAGGGATTGGCAATCCCTTTAACGCGTTGAGTTGCAAGTATGTGTTATTTGTGTGGAGGTACCGTTTACATAGTGTTGCGTGGTTCTCCTATTGGTTTGATAACATTGGTTTCATAACTGAGGGAAATAGTTACTAAGGCTGTGCTGCATCATCCCTTCCTCTTTGGGGAAATACCAACGCATCTCAAGCGCACGTCAAAGGAATTTCAGGCGCCGTTATCGGGGAGACATCATCAACATCTATCAGGTTCCTAATCACAAATCTCATCTCCTTGTAATTTACATTATTTTCCATTTGCCTCTCGTTTTCATCTCCCCACTTCACAAAAATTTGCCATTTTTATTTGCCCTCTTTCCCATTCGCCGTTTTCTTGCCGGATCTATTCGCGTTCTTGATTTTTATGGCTAGCATGAATACTCCTCCGCTGTCACCAGATTTTGAAGTTCTATACTTTAAATAGAAACAAGGAGAAAAATTGAAGGATGCTTGGTACAGGTTACTAGAATCCTACTGCATTAGCAATTTAAAGGGGGATGCAAAGCTTTTGCCTCGTAATTTCTACATAGGATTAGCTTTGCATCATAGACAACTCTTAGATTTCGCCGCTAATGGGAATTTTATCGAGCTTGATGCTAATGCTGCCTATGAAATCTTAGAAGGAATTTTGGGGGTTCCACCACAAAAGAAAGTGTTTTATTTCACCCAAGAGGGAGTGAAAATTTTGGACAAACTCGGTGACTTGCACAAACATATGGTTGAATTGCAAAAATATAATGAACCTCTCAAACATATCAATGGGAGTATCAATTGCTTAAATACTTTGATTACCCTTTGCAATAAACGGTTGGATATTTTAGATCTCAAGATGGTTTCTTTTTCGGAAAATTTCGAGAAGCGCAAAGAGCCTACCGGATTTGAAAAGGCCCTCACTAAAGTGGCAAAGACCAGAGACGACAACACTTAAGATCTTGGTATTATGCCTAGCTAAGGGCGTAATACGATAGCGCTCGTTGGGAGGCAACCCAACTTGTATCTTTTTGCCTTTTGGTTTTCTTGCTATTTTCAATAAGTTACCCAATAATACCTCTGGTTTGATGTGTTTTTTGTGGTTTAAATAAATGTTTGTTCCAAGCAAAGCCTTTGGAATGATTTGGTTGATAGTTGATTTGGTTTCGTTGAAATTTAGAAACTTTTGCATCCAGAGATAGAATTTCTGATGATTACTGGAGTGTGATAAACTTTTGAATTGTTTTGACGTTATCAGTATACAAATTGCGAACGTTGTCATCATTTTTCAGAATTTTCAGAGCTACAGAAGTATGGTCAAAAAATCGCATCTTTACAAATTGTTCTGTTTTTGACAGATTCTGTTTTCGTTGTGGTATGTGCTTGTTTTGATGATTCTATGGTTTCTTTTGAAGAGTATTTGCCATAGAAATGTTAGAATGCAGTAGATATAATACAATTACAAAATATGAATTGGTTTGCTACAGTACTTAGAGTAAAAATTGGTTTTGTTATACTAACGGATCTCGTGAAGTTTTGTTATGTTTTGTGTGATTGAAGTTTTCGAGTTTTGGGTGAGATCACGATGAATGAAGGAATAAGGAGTAGCAAAAGGCTAAGCTTGGGTATGCCCAAAGCACCCCAAGATAATATTCAAGAAGTACCAAGCAGCTAAGCTTGGGGATGCCCCGAGTGGCATCTCCTCTTTCTTCTAACGACCATCGGTATTTTACTTGAGACTATATTTTTATTCGTCACATATCATGAGTTTTTCTTGGTGCGTCTTGTATGATATGAGTCTTTGCTTGTTTTTATTTTCATTTTTAATAAGTATCCTTGCTGTCCACACCTATTTGAGAGAGCCAAATTATGATATGCTTGCTCCTATGCTTCACCTAATTGATTTTGAGAGAGCTAAGGAATTGCTCTAGTGCTTCACTTATATCTTTTTGAGCATGGTGTGCTTTGTTATTTTTGAAGAAATTCTCTCATGCTCGTGTTCTTCACTTATATTTGTTTGAGCTTATCAAAAGCAACATATGAAACTAGTCCAAAAGTGATAGATATCCAAGGGGGATATAATATAAACTTTCATGAAGATCGTTGGACAAAATAAACTTGTTTTATTGTAATAGTTTTGAGATATGATGATAGTGATATGTGAGTCATGTTAATGAGTAATTAAGTTTTAGTAAGAATATTGATGTTAAGGTTTGTGATTCCCTATGCAAGCACGAAAGTCAATGGTCATGCAATGAAATTACATCCTACTTGTGTTGCATTATTCAGTGTTAGTTATGTTTAATGTTCTCTTATGATGGTTTTCGCTCCTTGATTGGTCACTTCTCAACCTCTTCCTAGCCTCCACCTTGTACTAAGTAGAAATACTATCTGTGCATCCAAATCCTAAAACCCAAGTTGTGCCAAAAGAGTCCACCATACCTACCTATATGTGGTATTTCCTTGCAGTTCTAAGAAAATTTGTATGTGCCAACTCTAAATTCAAAATGAATCCCTCTTTTGTGTGCCCCTACCGCTCATGAAGCAGCGAGGGGTGGCTAATATTTTTCATTCTAGATGTGTTATTCTCAAGATGAGTGTTTATTCACTTGTCATTGCATGAGAGTATGGCGGTAATAGGGATTCCCAGTCCAAAATGAAAAGAAAATTTACTTTATGTTGTCAAATAATAAATTCCTTGGAAAGTGTTGGTATGGAGGGCACCCATGGATACGGTTAGCCATGGCTTGTGAAAGTTTGGTGCAAAAAAGGAATAAAGTTTATTTTATATTTGGGAACTGCCTATGATATATCTAGCATGGAAAGTGTTGGGAACTCTAAGTCGTTGTCGTTGGCAGGAAAAGTATACCTCCCAAAATTAATTTTATCTCTCAATTTAATCTTTGAGCTCTGGCACCTCTACGAATCCCTACTTTCCTCTGCGAAGGGCCTATCTTTTACTTTATGCAATTTTTTACTTGAGTCTCCATCTTCTCTTATAAAGCACCAACTACAGAACACTATTATCACACTTGAGCATTGGATATAGTTACTATTTGGATGTGTTGCATGAATGGATCAATCATTGAGCATGATGGGCTAGGGATAACTTGCTTTAGTATTGATATTTTGAAAGACAGGGTTGTTTGATGATATGCTTGAGTATTAAAGTCCTCATGTCAAAATTAGACTATTGCTTTGAACCATATAAAAGTCCAAATGTGCATGCTATAAAGAAAAGAATATGTGATGAGCATGATAGGCAACATTCCACATCAAAAAATCTGTTTTTATCATTTACCTACTTAAGGACAAGCAGGAATTAAGCTTGGGGATGCTGATACGTCTCCAACGTATCTATAATTTTTGATTGTTCCGTGCTGTTATATTATCATTGTTGGATGTTTTGCAACCATTTTACAATCATTTTATATGATTTTTGGGACTAACCTATTGACATAGTGCCTAGTGCCAATTGCTATTTTTTGCTTGTTTTTACATCGCAGAAAATCAATACCAAACGGAGTCCAAATG
Organism: Secale cereale; assembly: GCA_902687465.1. Lineage (NCBI taxonomy): Eukaryota > Viridiplantae > Streptophyta > Magnoliopsida > Poales > Poaceae > Secale > Secale cereale. Next base: position 271,707,362 of record LR738709.1, read on the forward strand.
CAGCGAAACTTTTTGTGGATTTTTTTGGATCAGAAGAAATCCAGTGGGCCAGAGAAGCACCTGGGCGGTTCCCCGAGGGGGCACAACCCATTAGGGCGCATCTGGGGGCCCCCAGACGTGCCTAGGTGGGTTGTGCCCACCTCGGTGGCCTCCCGCACCGCCTCTTCGCTCTATAAATACTCCAATATTCCAAAAACCCTAGAGGACTCGATAAAATTTTATTCCAGCCGCCGCAAGTTCTAGAACCACGAGATCCAATCTAGAGCCCTTTTTCGGTACTCCGCCGAAGGGGAACATGATCACGGAGGGTTCATCATCCTCATTGGTGCCTCTCCGATGATGCGTAAGTAGTTTACCATAGACCTACGGGGCCGTAGGCAGTAGCTAGATGGCTTCTTCTCTCTTTGTATCTCAATACAATGGTCTCTTGGAGATCTATTGGATGTAATGACTTTTTGCCGTGTGTTTGTTGGGATCCGATAACTTGTGAGTTTATGATCAGATTTGCCTTGATTTAATATCCATTCCTGATTATTACAGCCTCGTATTTCTTCTCCAATATTTGGGTTTGGTTTGACCAATTTGATCTATTTATTTTGCAATGGGTAGAGGTGCTTTGTAATGGGTTCGATATTGCGGTGTCCTTTCCCTGTGACAGAAGGGGCAGCAAGGCACACATGTATCGTTGCTATTAAGGGTAAAAAGATGGGGTCTATTCCTACATGAATAGATCTTGTCTACATCATGTCATCGTTCTTATTGCATTACTCCATTTTTCCATGAACTTAATACATTAGATGCATGCTGGATAGCGATTGATGTGAGGAGTAATAGTAGTAGATGCACATAGGAGTCGGTCTACTAATCTTGGACGTGATGCCTATATACATGATCATTGTCTTGGATATCATCATAATTATTTGCTTTCTATCAATTTCCCAACAGTAATTTGTCTACCCGCCGCATGCTATTTTTTCGAGAGAAGCCACTAGTGAAATCTACCGCCCTGGGTCTATTTTCCAATCATATACTTTCATATCTATATTACCATTTGCCTTTTCCTTTATTTGCAACTTTTATTTTCAGATCTATATTATCAAAAACACAAAAATACCTTGCTATGTTTTATTTGCTTTTATTTGCATCTTTCAATCTACTACAATTTTATCACGTTAACCCGTCAATTTCTGGCACCGTTACCTGAAAGGGATTTTAAGCCCTTTAACGCGCCGGGTTGCAAGTATTTGTTATTTGTGTGCAGGTACCATTTACGTAGTGTTGCATGATTCTCCTACTGGTTCATTAACCTTGGTTTCATAAGTGAGGGAAATACTTACCATCGATGTGCTGCATCATCCCTTCCTCTTCGGGGAAATACCGATGTGGAACGTCTGCACTTGTATAAGGGGGCAAGGTCTGCTCACGAGCCGCGTTTGCGACGTGTAGGAGTGCAAAGGGTGATGGGCCCAAGACCCCTGCGCTTAGGATTTAGACCGATATGGTGACCTCTTTGTCGGGCCTAGGTAGGAATGCGGCGTGCTGATCTTTCGAGGCCGGGAATGACCCCGGAAAGTGTGTCCGACTAGAGATAATCGACCGTGTCGGGTTATGTGGTGCACCCCTGCAGGGAAGTACTCTATTCGAATAGACGTGTCCACGGTAACAGGACGACCCGGAGTTGTATTCCGACCTCATGACAACTAGAGCCGGATACTTAATAAAACACACCCTTTCAAGTGCTAGATACAACCCGGTGATCGCTTTCCCACAGGGTGATGTGGGGAGGATTGCCGGGTGGGATTATGCTATAGGATGTTACTTGGTGAACTTACCAACTACTCTCTTCTACTGCTACAAGATGGAGGCTGCCAGAAGCGCAGTCTTTGATAGGCCTAGCTTTCCCCCTCTTATTCTAGCATTCTGAAGTTTAGCCCACAAATATTACCCCTTTATACATATACCATTGCATATGTAGTGTAGATCCTTGCTTGCGAGTTCTTTCGATGAGTACCCATGGTTGCTTTGCTCCCCCATTTCCTCCTTTTCCCTTCTTCTCGGATGATGCAACCAGATGGTCGAGCCCAGGAGCCAGACGCCACTGCCAACGACTACTACTACCCCACTGTTGTCTACTACTACGTGGTGTCTGCCGACGACCAGTAGTAGTTTAGGGGGATCTCAGGCAGGAGTCCCGCGCCTCTTCGATCTGTATCCATGTTTGTGCTAGCCATATTATGGCACCTTGTTTAACTTATGTATGTACACAGATATTGCTGCTTCCGCTGACTTGTTTATCATCAAGCTTATGTATTAGAGCCCTCGAGGCCCTTGGCTTGTAACATGAAGCTTGTATGATCTTCAATTTGTGTCTAGAGTTGTGTTGTGATATCTACCCGTGAGTCCCTGATCTTAGTCGTACACATTTGCGTGCATGATTAGTGTACGGTCAAACCGGGGGCGTCACAAGTTGGTATTAGAGCCGACTGCCTGTAGGAACCCGCTTTCCAATTCCTTGGCCGAAGTTGAGTCTAGTCTTTGGAAAACTTTTTACTAACATTGATGCGTGGCTTATGGGCCCACATCTCAATTGGGTGGTATTAGGATCTTTTTTTCCTCATTTATACTCTAGGACTTTGATCCGTCTTCTATTCGGGTTAAATGATTTTGCTAACTCTAACACTAGGTTCTCGTAACTACTTTCTCCCAGATGATTGCCTGCTTTACCAGAAGACCCTGAAGATACTCTCCGATGTTCTCCCGAGAACGTGTGCTCATCCCTTTTACAATCCCTACCTCCATTGTATCCTTATGGATAGTTGTATATCCTTGCTGTCCATACCTTCATCCCCAGTTGGTCTTGTCGTTACATGATACCCATAAATATTTCCCATATCCCGAAAATCCATTTTGCCTGCTGCCTTGCAGCTCCATTTCTGCATGAATACATATACGGATGATTCCTCACACTTATCGGGGATTTGTTCATTCCTAGTTGGTTATGTGATCCACATTGTACTTTGAAATGCTAACTGACCTTCCGATAATCCTCTGCCAACTTGTCGGGGGGATGACCCCCGGGTAGGCCCAAGACGGCAAACGACACTTCAAAAACATCGGGGCGAGCAACGCCCCTCAATCTGGCTCGTGCTTGGCCGGGTTGCTCAACCCGGCCAAGTCCTTAGACCCTCCCAAGTCCCTCGACCCGGCCGAACTCGCCATCCCGGCCGCCCTGCCGGGTCCCTGTCCATCTGCTCCAGCCGGCCTGCTACGCGAAGTCAACTATGGCGTCCCATTCGACCCGACATGGAAAAGACGGCAATACCGCGATCACTGTTGCTGATAAAGCACACGCTATTCACTCATCACATGCGACGTCATCTACAGTGTACTTTGTCCCCTGGCATTGATTTATAAAATGCCCCATGGACAAACATAGCCTAGCTCTCAAGCAAGCATTGCTTGAGATGTAAGCTACACACTGTAGCTTACATCCCAAGCACGCACCCATACCCACACTCATGTATAAACATCCATCCATCCTGGACAGCCACACACGGCCTCACTTGGCTCTCAGGACACACATACATACTTCCATCCAGACTACACTCTACTAGTGCCAAGAGCACTCACGCACAAACTTGTGCTCATACACATATATACATGAGGCCATTGATATATAGCTGCCTTATGTGATACAGCTCCAGGAGCAACCTGTACTGCCAAACATGTACACTACATATATATTCAGACATGCAGGAGTAGGAGTATTATCTCTCCGGAGAGCTCCGAACCTGGGTAAATCACCGTGTGCTGTTTGCCCAATCCCGTCCCTTGATCTCCAGAGCAGTCTTGCCCTCACCTCAAGCCACCCCGTGGTATCTGTCGTCTCACGAACCCGCCCGTGAGATAACCACAACAGTTGGCGCCCACCGTGGGGGGTACTATGCTACCACAACTGGCACGGAACCGTGATCCGGGTGGGGCCATCTTCTTCATCACCGCGGCGTCGCGCCGTCTCTCAGGTAGCGCTCGGGGGCCTAACATCAACACGCTGCCAGGGCGACACGCGGGGCGATGCGTCCTCGTCGTTGGCCTCGCCCTCTTCACCGCCACCATCGCGGCATCACCATCGTCCGCGCGCTACATCTCGCTCTGGCCTGCCGGCCGCGCCCGGCTTCGTTCGCTGTTGCGCTCCGCCGACGCCGGTGACCTCTGTTGGCATGCTGTCACTCCTCCCGTGCGCCCGTGGCCACAACTGCTCGCGCTACTATTGCGCTTGCCGCTGCCTGCAGTTCCCATGGTGTTGCTATAGTGCCACTGCTTCCGCTGCTAGCTACCATCACCTGTACACTTACTCGCTAGCCAGATACTTCCCACATAATCCTCGTACGCTGGCCAAATAGAGGTTATTCGCCGCCCATGCATTAGCCAGAGGCAAAACACAAGCTTGCCTCAGCCCCGCTCTGCCGGTGCGAGCGCTCATCTACGCTCTACTCTGCCCGGGCTTGTGCCACTGCTCCGCTCCTCTTTTTAGTCCGACCTCCGCGCGCCGTCTCCACCGCACCGCTTGCTACGCCCGGTAGCTCCCGCGGGCCGGCTTTGCTCCGGGCCGTCTCCACCTCGCCTCGACTGCCCCCGCACACGGTCCCGCGTCCTCGCGCCCGCCGGGTCGTGCTCATCGGGTCACGCCCGCCGTCTCCCACCTCGCGTCGGCCTGGCCGCCCCGCGCCCCGCCACCGGCTCCGCTAGCCTCTCCCGCGCCACATCTCCTGCGCCTCCGCGCCGTTCTGCCGCCCGCGTGCCTGCCGGCTCCAGTCCCGTGTCCGCCCCAGCTTCGTGCCCCGACCCTGTTGCCGCTACCCGCTAGTACGCGACCCAGCCCATGTCGGGCCGGTCCAGCTCGTGCCTCGGTCGTCTCCGCTCAAGTCACGTCCGCGTCGGCTGCTCCTCCGGTCCGGTGTCCCGCTAGCTGGCACCGCGTGACCTGGCCGCCGCCGAATCTGCCCCCAAGACCGTCTGCGCCGACCATGCTCCGGTCGTCATCCGTGCCATCTGCGCTCGAGGCGCTCTCCGGCTCCACCCCGACAAGGGTTGGTGTTGTAGGGTGGAACCCTAGGTGGAGATCTTTCACGAATTGGAGGGGAATCCTCAAGAACAAGAAGGACACAAGGGAAGAACACAAGAGACACACTCAAGAACAAGTCCAATCACACATCCACTAGACTCACAAACACATGAGATCCACAAGGTACACGAACAATCAAAGGGAAATAAGATACATGATAGAGTTCATCCCAATCCTATGAGGAGAGAGGTCTTGATAATCCACAAGGATTCTTCTCCCGTGGGAGGTCTTGATAATCCACAAGGATTCTTCTCCCGTGGGAGGTCTTGCATCCACTAGGGATCTTCTCCAAGGTGGAGGTCTCACTCTCTCAAGAGGAGAAGGTAGGAGCAAAGCTCACATACAAATGAGCTATCATATTTGCTAACTTAGAAAGGAGGTGGAGGTGGTCTATTTATAGTCTAAGCCACAAAGGGGTAAGTGGCAAGGGATACAAGGCCAAAGGCCCGCGGCTGCGCACAGGCAGGGCGGTAGTACCGGACCTCGGGCGGTAGTACCGCATGGGAGCGGTAGTACCGCCTGTTGGCGGTAGTGCCGCTTGGGAGCGGTAGTACCGCTTCTAGGCGGTAGTACCGCCCGTTCCGGACTGGACAGGCCATTCCTCTTCCGTCTTCGCTTCCACGCTTCCCTCACGGATGGTGTAGGCTTTCCTTGGCGCTTGCGCTCCTCCTCGTCGTCCGTGAAGCTCCGACAATACCTATGCATGCACACGAGTGGAGTGTCAAGTAGTATACCATCCTCGAAGGTGTCAAGTGAACACGTGTAAAGGAGATGATTCACCTTTATGTATGAGAAGTAGAGGTCGCACGTGTCACTTGCCAAACAGACTCTTAACATGGTGATGTCCTTAGGATGCTCCGCATCATCCCCTCCCCCTTGGAAAAGATCCGACCTCGGATCAAAAGCCAAATCACCATGGGAAAGAGATGGCGTCGCCATGTCGAAGCGGTCGATCACCAAGCACTCATCAGCTTGAAGCTCGAAATGGGCACTCTCCAATGTCGCACCATCTAGTGATTCCTTCAAAAGGAGCAAGGACAACAAACACTTGGAAAAACAAATGTGGTTAGCATTAGTGTAAAACCAAGCATTCAAGAGGTGATTCACCCAACAAGTGTTGTCATCAAGCATATCATGTGGTGTGATAAAGGATCGTGAGATGGCATGTAAGCATATGAATTGGGCACAATCAAGGTCATCATGGAAACAAGCATGTAAATGTGAGGTAGAGATGCACATATGTGTGACAAGAGAGTAAGCATCTACCTCAAGGTCGTAGCAAGCATGCATAAAGTGCTCAATGAAAGGTCTATGGTAGGCATAGGAATCATTCACAACACCAAATAAAATGAAGTGTCTAAACACATGAGTCAAGTGCAAGACGATACAAGCATAGCGTGCATATGGTGTAGTGAAAGTCATGTGGCACTCAACACAATAGAAAGAGAAATTGTTCAACATGTGTGAGGCAATCAAGCGAAGCATGTGACAAGCAATGGGACACAGCATATGTGAAGAGATGACATTGTTGCAACCAAGCATATGATAGGGACAAGTAATCAAGTCGTATGCAACACACAAGGCATATAGATCATGAAGCATGACAATGTGGCAATGGCAAGTCGAAGAAAGATCTCTAGCATGTGTGCAAAGTGTTATGGTGCAAGCAACACAAGTAGTGTGATCCACAATATGCATGCACATGGTTTTTGGTTCCTCGAATGAGAAGGATATCACCTTGAAAACGTGTCCTTGTGCATCCTTCACAATGCCGAAGCACAAGCAAGTGCGATGTAGAAGCGTCGTGGTAGAAAGTGGTTCGCTCTCAAGAGCTCGAATGGACAACTCACGTGAAGTGGAAGTCGACACGAAGTCCAAGTATCCTACACATGCAGACAACAAAACAAAGAATGTATGCGCATGGTAGATAAACACATCATCCATCATGATGGTTCTCTTCTCTTGCACATAACCATTAGGAGCAAAAGTGCATGAATAATATGATGCAACAATGGCTATATTCATGGCACTAGGAATATGGTGCAAAGAGGTAAAACAAGCATGCTTCACAACAAATATGTCAAAATCTTTAAATAAATGCGAGAATGCTATGGGGGCAATCTCATTGGCAAGACTATAATCATGGTTGCGCTCAATGCATGAACAATCATATAGCATGAGAGAGGCAACATGTGGAGACATATGACAACAAGCAATATCAATCATGTGCAAAGCATGGCAATGGTTGACATCAACCGCACGAAAGGAGCAAGTATGAATCGTCGGTGATGCAACATAAGCAAGCATATCAATCATGTCGTGCAAACTAGTGGCGCGAAGATGCAACACACTATAGGAAATCATGGCAATCATGTCATGTGAGCAAATAGTGAATATAGGCAATGCACATGACATATCGCAAGCATGATCACAAATCAAGATCAAAGCATCATAATAGGCATGGGGTACAAAGGCATCATGGCAATAACAAGTCATATCTCCACCAAGCTTGCAAATACACATACAAGTATGAGAATCAATCATCATGTGTAATGCAAAGCATGGGTCACAAATGCATGGCAAAGGCATATAAATGAGCATATCATGCAAAGTGAACATGGCAAGATGGGCGTAAGAGACATAATGGACAACAACCGATAACCATGTGAGTGCCATGTAGAAGAGATGCGCGAAGTCTTTGCGCGAAGGGAGCGGTTGGAAGGATAATTCATGGACTCCCAAGTCATCGTTGCTCTCTAGAGCTCGTTTCGTCAACTCGTGCTCTTGCGAGGTTGACGAGTAAGTATGGGGACCTACACAAAAGACACACAAACCAAAGAAATTGTGCGCGTGGTAAATGTACACATCATCCATCATGATGTGTATGTGCATGTGTGATTTAGCACAAGATAAGCATCGCTCAAAGAAATTTGATGCATGGTATAAGAACATGTCATCCATCATGAATGAATAGTTATTGTGTATAGCATGATGTGGATGCAAATTGAGCATACAAGTATGGGGATCATGCAATGGATGGGATGGACCAAAATCTCCTAAAATGTATGAGGAAACTATGGGGGTCTCCTCATGAGCAATATCGAAAGCATAATATGGAGAAGTGGAACAATCTCCAAAACAATGCATATCCGAAGCTAGGTGTTCATGGCATGGCATATGATGGATATGATGCAAAGGAAGCATGTCAATATCATCACAAGAAAAACAAATGCCAATAACTACAGGAATCAGCTTCTTTGCCGACTGCCATGGCAGTCGGCAAAAGCATGAATGGCAGTCGGCAAACAGTCCGGCTGAATTAACGCCGGTAAAGGCCTTCTTTGCCGTCTGCTTCATAGAAGCAGTCGGCAAAGCTCTTTGCCGTCAGCCGTTTGCGGCCAGCAGACGGCAAAGAGCGTAGACGGCAGTGAGGTGAGGTGGGAGCCGTTAGGGGTTAACGGCATGGTTTGCCGTCAGCCGGCAGACGGCAAAGAGGCTAAGGTCTTTGCCGTCTGCTGGCAGACGGCAAAGAGGCCAAATAGGAGTCACTGGGAAGCTGCCATGTGGCCTTTTTTGCCGTCTGCTGGCCGTCGGCAAAGACCTTAGCCTCTTTGCCGACTGCCGGCAGTCGGCAAAGACCTTAGCCTCTTTGCCGACTGCCGGCAGTCGGCAAAGAGCTGAGCCTCTTTGCCGTCTGCCGGCAATCGGCAAAATGCCCAAATAGGCAACCAGTGTTCCCAGGTTGAACAGGGAGCTGCCACGTGGCATTCTTTGCCGACTGCT
>LR738709.1:271722636-271749882 GCA_902687465.1 Secale cereale
GTTCAGCAAGATCTCTCCTAGCCTCTCCCGAGTTTACACTACTCCAAGTTTTGACAGTAGTTTTGACAGTGGTTTTGAAAGCAAGTTTTGACAGTAGTTTTGAAAGCAAGTTTTGAAAGTAGTCTTGTCATCATGTAGCCCAAGTTTCCAACGAAATGGAGTCAAGATTGATGGCAGATTCTACAGATTTTTTAGACTTTGAATATGTATCCTAAATTGGACAGCACTAACAAGACTAAGATATATGCATGATTTTACCAATTTTTATATGAAAAGACTTAGTATTTTTCTATCCTACTTCTCACAGCAAGCTATACAAGCAAATTCTACCAAAAAGAAATCCTAATCCCTAATGTAAAATTCCTAGAACAATAGCAAAATCACATGATTCAGACCACACTAGCACATGACAACCTAGAACAACAGCAACAGCAAACCCTAGAAATTGGGGATTTTAGGGAACTAAGCAAACCCTAGAAATTGGAGGGGAGGAACAAAGAATCACCTTCTAGACGGAGGTGGCCGGAGTGGTCAGAGATGCGGCGATGGACGGTCGAAGGAAGCGAAGCAGGGCGGGCCGGAGGCGGCCGTGTCGAGGGCGCGGACGAGGAGGAGCGGGGGTGCGGGGTCTTCTCCCGCGCGAGGTCGACGATGGCAAGGGTAGCGCAAGGTCGGCCACGGTGAGGGCAACGTGGGTCGGCGACAGCGATCGAGAGGAGTGAGAGGAAAGGGAGAGAGGACCGGGAGACAGAGAGAGAGCTGAGCGACGGGGGCGCCGGGCGGCGTTGGCGATGGGACCGCAGGGCTCCGGGGCGGCGGGGTGGTGCGGCGGCAGCGGGGTGGTGGGGCGGCGGCAGCGTCCGGGCGGCGGCGGTGCTTGGCGGCGGCGGTGCGGGCGCGGGTGAGGTGCGGTGCGGGAGAGAGAGGGGGAGAGAGATCAGGGCTGGTGCCTAGCGGAGAGAGGGGGAGGGTGTGTGCCAGTGGGCGGGGGCGGGCGTTAGATTTTTCTTTGCCGTCTGCTTTCGGCCTCTTTGCCGTCTGCCAGCAGACGGCAAAGATTCTTTGCCATCCGCTGGCAGACGGCAAAGAGGTGAGGCTGGTGGGCCGTTACAGCACTGGCGTCCACTGGACCCACCCACCTCTTTGTCGTCTGCCAGCAGACGGCAAAGATTCTTTGCCATCTGCTGGCAGACGGCAAAGAGTTGGCTGATGGCAACCAGGTTCTTTGCCATCTGTCAGTTCTTTGCCGTCTGTTTTTTGTAAGCAGACGGCAAAGACCTTCTTTGCCATCAGCTGGCAGATGGCAAAGAGCTGGCAGATGGCAAAGACCCTGATTCCAGTAGTGCATCCATCATGATGTGTATGTGCACGTTAGAGTTAGCACAAGATAAGCATCTCTCAAAGAAATTTGATGCATGGTATAAGAACATGTCATCCATCATGAATGAATAGTTATTGTGTATAGCATGATGTGGATGCAAATTGAGCATACAAGTATATGGCACATCTATAGCATGTTCATTCATGGGGAGCATATTGTGCACACAAGCATGGGGATCGTGCAATGGATGGGATGGGTCAAAATCTCCTAAAATGTATGAGGAAACTATGGGGGTCTCCTCATAAGCAATATCGGAAGCATAATATGGAGAAGTGGAACAATCTCCGAAACAATGCATATCCGAAGCTAGGTGGTCATGGCATGACATATGAGATAAGTGATGCAAAGGTAGCATGTCAATATCATCACAAGAAAAACAAATGCCAATAACCATGGGCTTGTCATGTATGCCATAAGTGCAAATTAGATTAATCTTAATGGCATATGCATAGTTACTACGATGAGATTGCAAATATGACATATTTGTTGATCTCATGCATAGCATATGACAAGTCAAGCGGATTGTCAAACATGATGTGACCTAGAGAATTATCACATGAAATACTATGCAACATGGCATCACAACTAATAGACTCCACATGGCAATCATCAAACTCATCATAAATGGGTAAATCATCGCATGGGGAAATCATACTAGCACGAAGCATGGCAATAGGTGGATCAACATCATGCAAGCAATCAATGTCACAAATGTCCACTAATGGGACTAGAGCATCACCTTCACCTTTGTTACCTTTCTCATTCCACTCATGTGGTGTAGGTGAGGTGGGAAAGACCAAATGGTGGTCATTATCGTCAGCTTGATGGAACCATGTGGGGGCTGCATCATATTCCACCATGGCCATCGTCTTGTCCAAAGGGAGGACGAAGTCGTCGTGAATCGGCGCATCATCATATATGGGACCTAGCACCAAATGAGAAGACACAATAGAGGTAGAGGTCAAGTTGTTAGAAATGCGAATGGCCTCACGTGCCATATCAACCATCTCACTCTCTCTATATGGTGGCTCACTCACTCCCTCAAAATAGGTGCACTCAATGTCGCATATGGTGGAGTCACTCATCTCACTAAAGTGGTGGGGGTTGTGGCTCTCCTCACATGGGAATTGGGGCAACTCGTCATATATGGGGCTAGTGGTGAAGTCACTCTCACTCTCAATATGGTGGCAAAAGTCACTCAAGTCATCATACGCCGTCGTGGTCGAAGGGAAAATCCCATGCTCAACCATCTCGTAATCGTCGCCGTGGATGAAGGCCGAAGATAGCACATCATCACTCTCGCCTCCAAAGATGGAAGCATCATCCTCGCTCGTCGTCGTGTCGTTCGCCTCCAAAGCTTGGTCTTCGAATGGCTCCGTAGTCGTAGTCGGCGCCGCACCATCTTGAAAAAGAGTCGAAGTAGACTCGGCATCATTAATGCCACAAAGAGGGATGGCGATGGAGTCGAACTTGGGAGCTTCGTCTTGGAGCTCGTTGGGCTTGGACATCATGGTGGTACTAGCCTCATGCTCGCCATCTTGGAGCTTGGTCTTCGAGAAGTGTGCTTGCGGTGGAGAAGCCTTGGCCTTCATGAGTTCTTGTTCCACCTTGAGAGCACCAATGTAGTTGTCGTCGAGGGACTTGTAGTTCTCGAGGAAGATAGTCTTGGAGATGTCGTTGTCCAATCCCATCACGAAGTAAAACTTCATCCAAATGGGGTTGTCCACGCCGGCTCGTTGCAAGGCCTTCTTCATCTCCTTGAAGTACGCGTCGATGGACTTGGATCCTTGTATGGTGTTCTCCAATTGGCGAAGAAGTTGTTCCGTGTAGGTGGGAGGCACGAAATCTCGCCGCATAGCTTTCTTCGTCTTGGACCAACTCATGTCGTAGTTCTCCGAAAGTGTGTGAAGCCACCATATCGACGCGCGGTCGTGGAAGTTTCTTGTGGCGCACTTCACTTGATCTTCATAGGGAACTTGATGTAGCTTGAGGTAGTCGTCCATCTTGCGCTCCCACTCAAGATACTACTCGGGGTCTTGAGTCCCATAGAAAGGAATCTCGTGGTCGTTGACGAGGCCGTAGTAGCTCGTGGAAGTCGCGGACTTGAGCTTGGGAAGCTTCTCTTGTGGTGCGGGTCGGCGAAGATGCCGCAAGTCCGAAGGCGAAGATGCCTTGAAGCCACTTGGCGAAGATGCCAAGGTAGATGGTGAAGTCGTTGAGTGGTTGTTGATGTTGAGCTCGTGACCTTCACGTTCTTGTCGGTGATGGTGTCGATGCCGATGTGATCTAGTCATGGCAGCGAACTCGTCGTTGTTGTTGTAGACCGAAGTAGACGTGCTTTGCCTATCCATCACAAGACTCGAGTAGAGGGTGAGTAGGAAATGAGATAAACAATACCAAGATACTGTTTCCCAAAGTTGAGGATGTATCCCGTTTCACTCAAAGTGAAATGAAAGAATAGTGGAATTGGTACCGGACTTGTTCACTCACACCTACAAATTAAAGCTTATGGTGGAGCTCGGTGAGGACAGTGGCACAAAAAATTTGATGCAAAAAGTTAGCAAGAGTCAATAATGTTGGAAAAGATTCACAAATTCGCAAGTGAAACAAGTAGACCAATAGCAAAATGTGGCACACGGAAACACACACACGGATAGATAAATGGGGTCGTGCAACCAAGGAATGAGCACAAAATGTGGAGTCCACGGAAAACGCTCGTGTTGCACAACTCAAGAGAGACGCTAGCACGATTGCTCAATAGGCGGATACGACACTTGTGCACAACCTATAAGATGCAAAATGTATGAACTTTCTATCCCAAGTCTGCTATGTGTATGATGTTCCGGTGTTTCGCACACGATGATCCAAGATGATCAATATGGTAGTATGATATGCAATGTGGCGATGCTATGGCTATTTCTTACAAGCTCTTTGATCTCTCTCTTTTTGCTTAAAAGCTTATTCTTCTTTTCTTTTCTTTGATATGGCCACGATGCACAAACCAAGATAACAATTGTGTATATGCGGGAACAATCTTGTGACACAAGGGATGATATGATGATACCAAGATATGGTATGTATGCAATGGAAGGGCGGATCGCTAATGTGCACAAGTAACGTTGCCGGCAATACTCAAAGGCTAGTCTCGATAGGCAAGTGACGCAAAATGGGCTAAGGGTTAACAATGCAATTGCAAGGGGAATATACAAAGATGTCGTCGAAGTTACCGTCCGACGATGATGATGAGATGCGGTGCTCTTGATGTAGACCCGTTCCTAATTAGCCGAAACACCTTAGGAAACGGAAAAACCACAACTCAAAATCTCAAGGACAAATGTCAAATGGTGGTAGCGGAAAGCGGTGGTGGTGGTGTCGAAGATGACAATTGCGGAAGTGGTGGTGGTGCTTGATGACGAAACACTCGTCCCTAAGTAGCCGAAACACCTTAGGAGACTCAAGTCACTACTCAAGCAACCACAAATGCTAAGGGAAACAAAATGCTTAGGTTGCGGAAAGGTATGGTGGCTATGCGGATTATATGGTGGAGGGCCTAGGCAAACATGCCAAATTTGACAAAATTTGATGGAGTCAAATGATGATGGTAGTATTTTTGTGGTATGGGGGATGTCAATAGCTTCAAAACGAGCTAAAGAACGTCAAAATCAGACTCCAGATGTATTAGTTATGGTCAAAACGATGAAACTCGGAATGCTGAAAATGTGCGGGGCGGTAGTACCGCTTTGGTTGGGCGGAAGTAAAAAATTAGTACCGCTTGGAGGGCGGTAGTACCGCTTGGATGGGCGGTAGTGTTGGAGATATGCCCTAGAGGCAATAATAAAAGCATTATTATTATATGTCCTTGTTCATGATAATTGTCTGTTATTCATGCTTGAATTGTATTGTACGGAAACAACGATACATGTGTGAATACATAGACCACAATGAGTCCCTGGTAGGCCTCTAGTTGCCAGCTCGTTAATCAACAGATGGTCACGGTTTCCTGACCATGGACATAGGATGTTAGTGATAACGGGATCACATCATTAGGAGAATGATGTGATGGACAAGACCCAAACTTGAGCATAACACGAGATCGTATAGTTCGTAATGCATAAGCTTTTCGGTGTCAAGTATTTATTCCTTAGACCATGAGGTTGTACAACTCCTGGATACCGTAGGAGTACTTTGGGTGTGCCAACCGTCACACTGTAACTGGGTGGCTATAAAGGTACGCATCGGGTATCTCCGAAAGTGTCTGTTGAGTTGGTACGAACCGAGACTGGGATGTTGTCACTCCGTATGACGGAGAGGTACCTTTGGGCCCACTCGGTAATACATCATCATAATGAGCTCAATGTGACTAAGTAGTTAGTCACGGGATGATGGATTACGGATCGAGTAAAGAGACTTTCCATGACGAGATTGAACAAGGTATCGGGGATACCGACGATCGAATCTCGGGCAAGTACAGTACCGATGGACGAAGGGAATATCATACGGGATTGAGTGAATCCTTGACACGGTGGTTCATCCGATGAAGATCATCGAGGAACACGTGGGAACCAACATGGGTATCCAGATCCCGCTGTTGGTTATTGACCGGAGAGTGGTCTCGGTCATGTCTACGTGTCTCCCGAACCCGTAGGGTCTACACACTTAAGGTTCGGTAACGCTAGGGTCGTAGAGATAAATGCACGTGGAAACCCGAAAGTTGTTCGGAGTCCCGGATGAGATCCCGGACGTCACGAGGAGTTCCGGAATGGTCCGGAGGTAAAGATTGATATATAGGAAGTCCAGTTTCGGCCAACGGGTGATCTCCGGGGGTCACCGGGAGCGTCCCGGGACCACCGGAGGGGCCCCGGGGTTCCACCGGGTGGGGCCACCCATCCTGGTGGGGCCCCTAGGCCGCGAGGGGAAGTGTGCAGCCCTCTGGGCTGGCACACCACAAGGGGGGCCCACCTCCCCATGCGCCTAGGGTTAAAACCCTAAGGGGAGGGGGGCCACCACTTGCCTTGGGGGGCAAGGAGTCCCCCCTGGCCGCCGCCCCCCCTTGCAGATTGGATCTGCAAGGGGCTGGCGCCCCCCTGGCCCCCTATATATATGTGGGGGGAGGGAGAGGGCAGCCGCACCCAAGCCCTGGCGCCTCTCCCCCTCCCGTCACACCTCCATACTCCCAAAGCAGGGCGCCCGGCGAAGCCCTGCTGCGATCTCCACTGCATCCGTCATCACGCCGTCGTGCTGCCGGATCTCTGACGACTTCTCCTCCCCCCTTGCTGGATCAAGAAGGAGGTGACGTTGCTGCACCGTACGAGTGTTGAACGCGGAGGTGATGTCCGTTCGGCGCTAGATCATCGGTGACGAAGAACGTGAAGAGTTCGACTACTTCATCCACACTTCGTTGAAAGCTTCCGCACGCGATCTACATAACGGTATGTAGATGCACTCTTACTTGCTCGTTGCTAGATGTATCCATAGTTGGATCTTGGTGAAGACGTAGAAAATTTTTGAATTATGCTACGTTCCCCAACAGTGGTATCAGAGCCTAGGTTTTATGCGTAGCATCTTGCACGAGTAGAACACAAAGCAGTTGTGGGCGTATGATCTTGTTCAACTTTCTTACCGTTACTAGTCAATCTTGATTCGGCGGTATTGTGGGATGAAGCGGCCCGGACCGACCTTACACGTACGCTTACGTGAGACTGGTTCCACCGACAGACATGCACTAGATGCATAAGGTGGCTGGCGGGTGTCTGTCTCTCCTACTTTAGTCGGATCGGATTCGATGAAAAGGGTCCTTATGAAGGGTAAATAGAAGTTGACAAATCACGTTGTGGTTTTGGCGTAGGTAAGAAACGTTCTTGCTAGAAATCCTATAGAAGCCACGTAAAACTTGCAACAACAATTAGAGGACGTCTAACTTGTTTTTGCAGCATGTGTTTTGTGACGTGGTATGGCCAAGAACGAAGATGTGATGAATGATATATGTGATGTATGAGATTGATCATGTTTTTCTAATAGGGAATCACGACTTGCATGTCGATGAACTTGACAACCGGCAGGAGCCATAGGAGTTGTCTTTATTATTGTATGACCTGCGTGTCACTGAATAACGCCATGTAATTACTTTACTTCATTGCTAAACGTTAGCTATAGTAGTAGAAGTAATAGTTGGCGTCACGACTTCTTCAAGACACGATGATGGAGTTCATGATGATGAAGATCATGGTGTCGAGCCGGTGACAAGATGATCATGGTGCCCCGAAGATGGAGATCCAAGGAGCAAGATGATATTGGCCATATCATGTCACTTTAATTGATTGCATGTGATGTTTATCATGTTTATGCATCTTGTTTACTTAGAACGACGGTAGTAAATAAGATGATCTCTCACTAAAATTTCAAGTATTGTGTTTCCCCTAACTGTGCACCGTTGCTAAAGTTCGTTGCTCCGAAGCACCACGTGATGATCGGGTGTGATAGGTTCTAACGTTCGCATACAACGGGTGTAAGCCAGATTTACACACGCGATACACTTAGGGTTCACTTGACGAGCCTAGCATGTACAGACATGGCCTCGGAACACGGAAGACCGAAAGGTCGAACACGAGTCGTATAGAAGATACGATCAACATGAAGATGTTCACCGTTGATGACTAGTCCGTCTCACGTGATGATCGGACACGGACTACTCGATTCGGATCGTGTATCACTAAGATGACTAGAGAGATGTCATTCTGAGTGGGAGTTCATTATAATTTGATTAAGATGAACTTAATTATCATTAACTTAGTCTAAATTCTTTACAATATCTCTTGTAGATCAAATGGCCCACGCTCAGGTTTCCCTCAACTTCAACGCGTTCCTAGAGAAAACCAAGCTGAAAGACGATGGTAGCAACTATACGGATTGGGTCCGTAACCTGAGGATTATCCTCATAGCTGCCAAGAGATCATATGTCCTAGAAGCACCGCTAGGTGATGCACCTGCTCCCGATGCGGACCAAGACGTTTTGAACGTCTGGCAGTTGCGTAGTGATGATTACTCCCTGGTTCAGTGCGGCATGCTTTACAGTTTAGAATCGGGGCTCCAAAAACGTATTGAGCACCACGGAGCATATGAGATGTTCGAAGAGCTGAAAATGGTTTTCCAAGCTCATGCCCGAGTCGAGAGATATGATGTCTCCGACGCATTCTATAGCTGTAAGATGGAGGAGAACAGTTCTGTCAGTGAGCACATCCTCAAGATTTCAGGATTGCACAATCGCTTGTCTCAGCTGGGAATGAATCTCCCAGATGAAGCGGTCATTGACAGAATCCTCCAGTCACTCCCACCAAGCTTCAAGAGCTTCGTGTTGAACTTCAATATGCAGGGGATGGAGAAGCCCATTCCCGAGGTGTATTCGATGCTGAAATCAGCGGAGGTTGACATCAAGAAAGAACATCAAGTGTTGATGGTCAATAAAACTACTAAGTTCAAGAAAGGCAAGGGTAAGAAGAACTTCAAGAAGGACGGCAAGGGAGTTGCCGCGCCCGGTAAGCCAGTTGCCGGGAAGAAGCCAACGTATGGACCCAAGCCTGAGACAGAGTGCTTTTATTGCAAGGGAACGGGTCACTGGAAGCGGAACTGCCCCAAATATTTAGCAGACAAGAAGGCCGGCAACGTCAAAGGTATATATGATATACATGTTATTGATGTGTACCTTACCAGCACTCGTAGTAGCTCCTGGGTATTCGATACCGGTGCAGTTGCTCACATTTGTAACTCAAAACAGGAGCTGCGGAATAAACGGAGACTGGTGAAGGATGAGGTGACGATGCGCGTCGGGAATGGTTCCAAGGTCGATGTGATCGCCGTCGGCACGCTGCCTCTACATCTACCCTCGGGATTAGTTTTAAACCTCAATAATTGTTATTTAGTACCAGCTTTGAGCATGAACATTGTTTCTGGATCTCGTCTTATGCGAGATGGATATTCTTTCAAATCAGAGAATAATGGTTGTTCTATTTATTTGAGAGATATGTTTTATGGTCATGCCCCGCTGGTCAATGGTTTATTTTTGATGAATCTCGAACGTAGTGATACACATATTCATAGTGTAGATGCCAAAAGATGTAAAGTTGATAATGATAGTCCCACATACTTGTGGCATTGCCGCCTTGGTCATATTGGTGTCAAACGTATGAAGAAGCTCCATTCGGATGGACTTCTAGAGTCTCTTGATTATGAATCATTTGACACGTGCGAACCATGCCTCTTGGGCAAGATGACCAAGACTCCGTTCTCCGGAACAATGGAGCGAGCAACCAACTTGTTGGAAATCATACATACCGATGTGTGCGGTCCAATGAGTGTTGAGGCTCGCGGAGGCTACCGTTATGTTCTCACCCTCACAGATGACTTGAGTAGATATGGGTATATCTATTTGATGAAACACAAGTCTGAGACCTTTGAAAAGTTCAAGGAATTTCAGAATAAGGTTGAGAATCAACGTGACAGAAAAATAAAGTTCTTGCGATCGAATCGTGGGGGTGAATATTTAAGTCATGAATTTGGCACACACCTTAGGAGCTGTGGAATTGTTTCACAATTGACACCGCCCGGAACACCTCAACGTAACGGTGTGTCCGAACGTCGAAATCGTACTCTGTTGGACATGGTGCGATCTATGATGTCCCTTACCGATTTACCGCTATCTTTTTGGGGTTATGCTTTAGAGACTGCCGCATTCACTTTAAATAGGGCTCCGTCGAAATCCGTTGAGACGACTCCGTATGAACTTTGGTTTGGCAAGAAACCGAAGCTGTCGTTTCTAAAAGTTTGGGGTTGCGATGCTTATGTCAAGAAACTTCAACCTGAAAAGCTCGAACCCAAATCGGAGAAATGCGTCTTCATAGGATACCCAAAGGAAACAATTGGGTACACCTTCTACCACAGATCCGAAGGCAAAGTTTTTGTTGCCAAGAATGGATCCTTTCTGGAGAAAGAGTTTCTCTCGAAAGAAGTGAGTGGGAGGAAAGTAGAACTTGATGAGGTGACAGTCACCCCTCCTGCACCGGAAAGTAGCGCAGCGCAGGAAACTGTTCCTGAAGTGCATGCACCGACAAGGGACGAAGTTAATGATAATGATCATGAAGAAACATATCAAGTTACTACTGAACTTCGAAGGTCCACAAGGGCACGTTCCGCACCAGAGTGGTACGGCAACCCTGTCCTGGAAATCATGTTGTTAGACAATGGTGAACCTTCGAACTATGAAGAAGCGATGGCGGGACCAGATTCCAATAAATGGCTTGGAGCCATGAAATCCGAGATAGAATCCATGTATGAAAACAAAGTATGGACTTTGGTGGACTTGCCTGATGATAGGCACGCCATAGAAAATAAATGGATATTTAAGAAGAAGACATACGCGGATAGTAATGTGACCATCTATAAGGCTCGGCTTGTCGCTAAGGGTTATCGACAAGTTCAAGGGATGGACTATGACGAGACTTTCTCTCCCGTAGCGATGCTGAAGTCAGTCAGAATCATGTTAGCTATTGCCGGATCCTATGATTATGAGATACGGCAAATGGACGTCAAAACAGCATTCCTTAACGGCTTCCTCAAGGAAGAGTTGTATATGATGCAACCGGAAGGTTTTGTCGATCCAGAGAACGCTAACAAGGTATGCAAGCTCCAGCGCTCGATCTACGGGCTGGTGCAAGCATCTCGGAGTTGGAATGTTCGCTTTGATGAGGTGATCAAAGCGTTTGGTTTTATACAGACTTATGGAGAAGCCTGTATTTACAAGAAAGTGAGCGGGAGCTCTGTGGCATTTCTCATATTATATGTGGATGACATATTGCTGATGGGAAATGATATAGAATTCTTGGAAAATGTAAAGGCCTACTTGAATAAAAGTTTTTCAATGAAGGACCTTGGAGAAGCTGCTTACATATTAGGCATCAAAATCTATAGAGATAGATCGACACGCCTCATTGGTCTTTCACAAAGTACATACCTTGACAAAATATTGAAGAAGTTCAATATGGATCAGTCAAAGAAAGGATTCTTGCCTGTTTTGCAAGGTATGAGATTGAGCAAAGCTCAGTCGCCGACCACGGCAGAAGATAGAGAAAAGATGAGTGTCATTCCCTATGCCTCGGCCATAGGTTCTATCATGTATGCCATGCTGTGTACCAGACCTGATGTGAACCTTGCCATAAGTTTGGTAGGGAGGTACCAAAGTGATCCCGGTACGGAACACTGGACAGCGGTCAAGAACATCCTGAAGTACCTGAAAAGGACTAAGGATATGTTTCTCGTTTATGGAGGTGATGAAGAGCTCATCGTAAAGGGTTACGTCGATGCTAGCTTCGACACAGATCTGGATGACTCTAAGTCGCAAACCGGATACGTGTATATTTTGAATAGAGGGGCAGTCAGCTGGTGCAGTTGCAAGCAAAGCATGGTGGCAGCGTCTACATGTGAAGCGGAGTACATAGCTGCTTCTGAAGCAGCGCAGGAAGGAGTCTGGATGAAGGAGTTCATCACCGACCTAGGAGTCATTCCCAGCGCGTCAAGCCCGATGACTCTCTTCTGTGACAACACTGGTGCTATTGCTATTACCAAGGAGCCCAGGTTTCACAAGAAGACCAAGCACATCAAGCGCCGTTTCAACTCCATCCGGAATTATGTTCAGGATGGAGACATAGATATTTGTAAAGTGCATACAGATCTGAATGTAGCAGACCCGTTGACTAAACCTCTTTCACGAGCAAAACATGATCAACACCAGAACTCTATGGGTGTTCAATTCATCACAATGTAACTAGATTATTGACTCTAGTGCAAGTGGGAGACTGTTGGAGATATGCCCTAGAGGCAATAATAAAAGCATTATTATTATATCTCCTTGTTCATGATAATTGTCTGTTATTCATGCTTGAATTGTATTGTACGGAAACAGCGATACATGTGTGAATACATAGACCACAATGAGTCCCTGGTAGGCCTCTAGTTGTCAGCTCGTTGACCAACAGATGGTCACGGTTTCCTGACCATGGACATAGGATGTCAGTGATAACGGGATCACATCATTAGGAGAATGATGTGATGGACAAGACCCAAACTTGAGCATAACACGAGATCGTATAGTTCGTAATGCATAAGCTTTTTGGTGTCAAGTATTTATTCCTTAGACCATGAGGTTGTACAACTCCCGGATACCGTAGGAGTACTTTGGGTGTGCCAACCATCACAATGTAACTGGGTGGCTATAAAGGTACGGATCGGGTATCTCCGAAAGTGTCTGTTGAGTTGGTACGAACCGAGACTGGGATGTTGTCACTCCGTATGACGGAGAGGTACCTCTGGGCCCACTCGGTAATACATCATCATAATGAGCTCAATGTGACTAAGTAGTTAGTCACGGGATGATGGATTACGGATCGAGTAAAGAGACTTGCCATGACGAGATTGAACAAGGTATCGGGGATACCGACGATCGAATCTCGGGCAAGTACCGTACCGATGGACGAAGGGAATATCATACGGGATTGAGTGAATCCTTGACACGGTGGTTCATCCGATGAAGATCATCGAGGAACACGTGGGAACCAACATGGGTATCCAGATCCCGCTGTTGGTTATTGACCGGAGAGTGGTCTCGGTCATGTCTATGTGTCTCCCGAACCCGTAGGGTCTACACACTTAAGGTTCGGTAACGCTAGGGTCGTAGAGATAAATGCACGTGGAAACCCGAAAGTTGTTCGGAGTCCCGGATGAGATCCCGGACGTCACGAGGAGTTCCGGAATGGTCCGGAGGTAAAGATTGATATATAGGAAGTCCAGTTTCGGCCAACGGGTGATCTCCGGGGGTCACCGAGAGCGTCCCGGGACCACCGGAGGGGCCCCGGGGGTCCACCGGGTGGGGCCACCCATCCCGGTGGGGCCCCTAGGCCGCGAGGGGAAGTGTGCAGCCCTCTGGGCTGGCGCACCACAAGGGGGCCCACCTCCCCATGCGCCTAGGGTTAAAACCCTAAGGGGAGGGGGGCCACCACTTGCCTTGGGGGGCAAGGAGTCCCCCCTGGCCGCCGCCCCCCCCCCTTGCAGATTGGATCTGCAAGGGGCTGGCGCCCCCTGGCCCCCTATATATATGTGGGGGGAGAGGGCAGCCGCACCCAAGCCCTGGCGCCTCTCCCCCTCCCGTCACACCTCCATACTCCCAACGCAGGGCGCCCGGTGAAGCCCTGCTGCGATCTCCACTGCATCCGTCATCACGCCGTCGTGCTGCCGGATCTCTGACGACTTCTCCTCCCCCCTTGCTGGATCAAGAAGGAGGTGACGTTGCTGCACCGTACGTGTGTTGAACGCGGAGGTGCCGTCCGTTCGGCGCTAGATCATCGGTGACGAAGAACGTGAAGAGTTCGACTACTTCATCCACACTTCGTTGAAAGCTTCCGCACGCGATCTACATAACACTATGTAGATGCACTCTTACTTGCTCGTTGCTAGATGTATCCATAGTTGGATCTTGGTGAAGACGTAGAAAATTTTTGAATTATGCTTCGTTCCCCAACAGGTAGTACCGCTGGTGTCGGGAAAAATACGCAGATCGGGATCGGGGCGAATTTGGGGCGGAAATGGATGATTTCGGGGGCGAAATTGGATGGATTTCGTGGATGGAAAGTGATGAAACTTGGGAAGATGCTAGATCCACTCAAAACCAAGAAAATCCATGGATCAAATCCAACAAAACCTCAGCAAACCAACAAATCACAAAAAAAATTAGGGCTATTTTTGGTGGGGATTTTCGAAATTGGGTAAGAACACAACAAAACAAGGCTAGAAAACACGAAGGGGGGCTCCAATTTCGTGAGAAACCATAGCTCTAGATACCATGATGTTGTAGGGTGGAACCCTAGGTGGAGATCTTTCACGAATTGGAGGGGAATCCCCAAGAACAAGAAGGACACAAGGGAAGAACACAAGAGAAACACTCAAGAACAAGTCCAATCACACATCCACTAGACTCACAAACACATGAGATCCACAAGGTACACGAACAATCAAAGGGAAATAAGATACATGGTAGAGTTCATCCCAATCCTATGAGGAGAGAGGTCTTGATAATCCGCAAGGATTCTTCTCCCGTGGGAGGTCTTGATAATCCACAAGGATTCTTCTCCCGTGGGAGGTCTTGCATCCACTAGGGATCTTCTCCAAGGTGGAGGTCTCACTCTCTCAAGAGGAGAAGGTAGGAGCAAAGCTCACATACAAATGAGCTATCATATTTGCTAACTTAGAAAGGAGGTGGAGGTGGTCTATTTATAGTCTAAGCCACGAAGGGGTAAGTGGCGAGGGATACAAGGCCAAAGGCCCGCGGCTGTGCACAGGCAGGGCGGTAGTACCGGACCTCGGGCGGTAGTACCGCTTGGGAGCGGTAGTACCGCCTGTTGGCGGTAATGCCGCTTGGGAGCGGTAGTACCGCTTGTAGGCGGTAGTACCGCCCGTTCCGGACTGGACAGGCCATTCCTCTTCCGTCTTCGCTTCCACGCTTCCCTCGCGGATGGTGTAGGCGTTCCTTGGCGCTTGCGCTCCTCCTCGTCGTCCGTGAACCTCCGACAATACCTATGCATGCACACGAGTGGAGTGTCAAGTAGTATACCATCCTCGAAGGGGTCAAGTGAACACATGTAAAGGAGATGATTCACCTTTATGTATGAGAAGTAGAGGTCGCACGTGTCACTTGCCAAACAGACTCTTGACATGGTGATGTCCTTAGGATGCTCCGCATCAGTTGGCTCCTCTGCTGCGACGGCCGAGACCCCCAAGCGAGTGCTCTGCACGTCCCCATCGCCGGCTCCGCCCACTCGAGCCGGCTTCGCCCTGCGCCACGCACCTGCGTAGCCTCGGGCGCCAACCCGGCCTCGCCGGCTCCGGGCCCCCGCGCGCTAGGCCGGGTCGCTGCCCCGCGCCGCTCCTCCCCAGCCCCGAGCCCGGCCGCCGGGTTGCCACGCCGGCTGCCAGCTCCGCCTCCATGCTAGGGTGGCTCGTGCCCTCGCCGCCCGCGCCCGGCCAGGTCCGGCTCCGCCTGCGCCTGGCCGTGTCCGGGTCAACCGCCCGCGCCCTGCATCACTGGAAGAAAAGCGTATGCAGCCGGGTACAAGAGAGAAAAGTAAAGAAAATGCCGGCTAAAAAAATGATGGCTGCGTTCGCTCGCCAGCTTGATTGCCTGCCGACGCCTGGCCGGCTGGCGATCCGACCCAGCTACCCGTCCGCCTCGACGCCTGCCTGGCTGTCCCAAGCCGGCCCAGCTGCCTGTCCCCTTCGACGCCTAGTCGGTCGGGTCCGATCGGCTGGGGCGCCTCTCGAGCCTCTCGGAGGCTCGGAGGCTACACCCAGTGGGTGCGATCCACCGGCTGCGAGCCGGCATCCAGTCGTCATTGACAACACCCGCCTCGCCTACATGAAAACCAATGTGAGCTCCTCATCCTTATATTTTCGCACCATGTGCAAACACGGATAACCCCGATCGACAACCGGGGACCACCTTCATCTTTATTACAGTTGCATCACTGTTCGCCCCGGCGTCGGCTAGTGTCGGCCTGGAGGCTGGCCGCTCGGCCCGATACGTTCGTTCCCGCAGACGGCTTAGTAGCGCATACGATACCGAAGGTCCACTCTCACCCACAGACCGCAGCGCAGCTGTCCGGCAAGCGAGCGCAAAAGCTGGAGGTCACCCCACGCGAAAAACGTCCGGGAGAAGACGGCTTGGGCAACCCTGCCAATTCCTTTATGAGTATCTACTCGGTCGAATCTGCTCCTGTAGTCCAAGTATTGTACGCTCCACTCCGCGGCCACTCTTCATAACTACTACAGACCGGCTCCGGACTATCTAGCTAACAAGAGGAAAACCAAAGAGCGTACGAGACATGAAAAAGGCTGAAGGGGGCTCGGACGAAACCGAGTCGGCACCCTCCGCATAAATCTTACAATGCTAAAAGCAAACATTTGATATAGCTACGCCGACTGACCTTGTCTTTTTGCATGATCACTTATGTGTGGAACTCCCTCCTTGCCCGGAGGCTCAAAGGCTACACGCCGGCTGCAGCACACAGCCGGCCGCCGTCATCAACAATAGCGAAGACCCTCCGGACAACTTTTCCAAGTTGCACGGAGGCTCGGAGGCTACACCGAGTGGGTGCGCTCGCGCACCCCCACTCAGTCGGCGTACTCCGCGTCCGCGTCCGACAGGGCCCCGCACCCTCCAGCCGGCGGACTCCGTGTCCGCGGCCAGCACCCTCGACATCACCGTCGGCTTCCTCAACAACAGCGAGGACCCTCCGCCCATCGTAGAGTACCCACAAGTGATTCAGGTGTGTGGGCTGAAAGGATAGATGGTTCCATCCAGGTAGTGGTCGGCCTGGGTCCCTGGTCATTATCCGCGGTTATTTCATAATATCACGCTTAATGCGTTTGGATATTTGATCTGAGTTGGGTCGTTGGCCTTATATGCACTAACTGCCACGCGAGACAAGATATGGGCAACCGACGTTGTAGTATCAGCCGAAGCCTTCCTGACGTCAGCGACTGAGCGGCACGCGCCGGGTTGGACTGGAACGCCTGCAGTTGTATAAGGTCGCTAGGTCTGCTCACCGGCCGCGTTCGCAACGTGCAGGAATGCAAAGGGCGATGGTCCCAAGACCCCTGTGCGCTTAGGATTTAGACCGGCGTGCTGACCTCTCTGTTGGGCCTAGGTAGGGCTGCGGCGTGTTGATCTTCCGAGGCCGGGCATGACCCTGGAAAGTGTGTCCGGCTAGAGATGAACAAGTGTGTCAGGTTATGTGGTGCACCCCTGCATGGAAGTAATCTATTCGAATAGCTGTGTCCACGGTAACAGGACGACTCAAAGTTGTATTCCAACCTCATGACAACTTGATGCGGAGCATCCTAAGGTCATCCCCATGGACCCTTCATCGCCTCCTCATGTGCCCAAACGACCAATGACACGAGCCCGTGCAAGAGCTCTCGAGACCGAGGTGACTTCACTCCTTGCTCTAAATCCTCCCGATATACATGAGACATGGCTTCTACCCTCATCAGGAACTCTGTGCATACTCAGGTACTTGGATGAAGGCCACGGGACAGCTCTGCACAACGGTCAAGACGGCGAGTTCGACCAGTGCCGGGAACAAGAAGAAAGAAGGCTGAAGATGCTACAGGCACCGGACGTCCGGCCTGCACCGGGCGGCCGGCGACTTCTAGGCACCGGACGTCCGGCCATTCGCAGCCGACCGGACGACTGGAAGCCACCGGACGTCCGTGACAACGACCACAGAAGCTAAATAGCGGAAATCCGAGGATTACCGGACGTCCGGTCCCTCCGGAACCTCCGGACGTCCGGTAACCAGCGGACGTCCGCCACAACGGCGCCTACCCATGTAATATATACTCGTTGACTTCCCTCCTTTCGGGGCAGCTTTTGGATAGCTCATTTCAGACCTTTGTGTGGATTCTCTCCCACGAGACCGCGCGCCTCTTCGGAGAAGATCCACCTCGGATTCAAGACCTCCACATCGGGGAAGATCCTACGGGATAACCAAGACCTCCTCCGGGAGAAGACTATCTTTGTATTACCGCCGTTGATTATGGACCGTGTATCTCGATGTGTATCGTGGATCTAGCACTTGTGTGATCATCTTCGTGTTGATTTGTGTGTTTCCTCTCGTGTTTTCCCCCGTTTCCGCCTTGTGTTCTCCGTGTTCATTGTGGGATATCCTCCAAACGTGAAAGATCTGCTGATTAGGGTTCCACCCTACATCATCTTGGTATCCAGAGCATAGGTTGATCACGATTTTGGAGCCCCACACCCTGTTTTCTAGCTTGTTTTTGTTGTGTTCTTCCCAATTTCGAAAATTCCCCACAAAAATAGCCCCAATTTTTTTTTGTGATCTGTTGATTTGGCAAGATTTTGTTGACTTTGTTCCATGGATTTGCTGTGCCACGAGTGGATCTAGCTTTTCCCCACCTTTTCATCATTTTTCTTCCGCGAATTCGAGCAAGTTTGACCAATTTGTCCACGGATCCCCCAACCCTAGCCCGACCTACCGGACGACCGACGTTTACCGGACGTCCGGCACCTCACGTGACACCGGACGTCCCCCAAACACCGGACGACCGGCACCCCGCCTACAGAAACATTTCCCGGATTTCTGGCACTTACCGAACGTCCGACCCATCCCGACCGACCGGACGACCGGCAACCTCCGGACGTCCGACAGACCCTGACGAAGCTGCACTTGTTCAGTTCCGTACCACCTTCAGCTACCACCTACCCTTCATCCCACCTTCCGCAACCACAACCACTTACCCACTACGATTTGGAACATCTTGTCTCCCTTTGCCTTGGATACATGAGTTGTGGTTTCACTGTTTCCTTGGATGTTTAGGCTACCCTGGAACGGCAAGACTTCGACAACACCACCGCTCAACTTCGGCAAGGACGGTAACATCGATGACACTTCGCTCATCCTACCTTGCAATTGCATTGTCACCCTATGAACCATCTTTGCGTAGCTTTCCCATTGAGACTAGCCATTTGAGTATTGCCGGGCCACGACACTTGTGCACATTAGTGATACTCATAGATACTTCATCTCATATCATCATATCTCTGTGTGCCACAAGAGTGATCCGCATACACAATAGCTACCTTGATCCGAGAAGCATGCATAAGTGCCCAAAGAAAGAGCTCACAAGCTTTTAAGCAAAAGAGCCAACCAAAGTAAAAAGGCAATAGCATCATACGCCTTGCATCAAAAGAGATCATACATCATAGCAACATCATCTTGTGCTCAAGCATCGGCACATCATACACTCGTAGCATACTTGTGGTAGTTAGTCGTTATGTTTTGCCTCTTATAGGTCGTGCACAAGTGCGTATCCGCCTATTAAGCAATCGGCTAGCGTCTCTCTAGTGTTGTGCAACACGAGCATTTTCCGTGGATTCCACATTTTCGCTCAACCTTGGTTGCACAACCACATCTATCTATCCGTGCGTGTGTTCCGTGTGCTACTTTGCTAGTGATCTATTTGGTGCATGAGCAAATTGTGAACCATTTTCAACATCTTTGAGTCACTTTGACGATTGCATTGAATTTTTGCCACATCCTAACCAAGCTCCTCTCAAAGCTTTACTTGTGTAGGTGTGAGAATCGACACGAAGTGGTACCAATAGTGCTATTTCCGGGTTACATTATTGAGTGATCATTGATCCATTTTCAACTTCGGTTAAGGTACATTTGGTATTGTCTTCTCCTTTCTAGCACTTACATACTTGCTTGTGATGATGGATAGGCCAAGTACATCTTCCAATCCGATCTTCGACGATCCTCAAGAAGCGAACAACTACGTCACCAAACTACATCTCTTAGGTGTCCAACGAGCTCTACATCAAGAGAGTGAAGCTATGCGCGAATACATTGGTCAAGTCGCCGAGGACGCGTGCCAATTTGAAGCAAGAACAAAGGAGCAATTCGACATCATCAACACCAACATGTCTACTCAATTCAACGAGCTCCGGACATTGATAGTCAACCGACGTTCTTCCTCAACATCATCTCAAAGACGTAGCCGCTCAAGTCGACACTCCGACTCTACGCAAGACTCAAGTACACCTACGTCCAACACTCTTCGTCAAGCCGCCCGTCAACTTCGGCATGACAACCGGCAACCTCTTCATGATAAGAGTTCCCAAGAGATATTCGACGAGCAAGAAAGCCGACGTCGTCAAAACCAAGCTACACTTGAGCAAGCACAAGAACGGCAACGCCTACGCCAACAACAACAAGAGCGAGCACGTCAACAACAAGAAGAACTAGATGCCGAGGCGAATCGCCAAGCACAACAACGTCGAGAAGCTCACGCTATGGAGGCGCAACGAGCGTTACAAGATGCACATCGCAATGTGGCAGCCCACACTCGACACACTCGTCAAGAAGAGGATTTCCTTCGTGATGAGATGCAAGAGAGGCGCCATCAAGCAAGAATGCAAGAAGAAGCTCCTCCTCAACAAGTACAACAAGCGCGGCAAGAGCAACGTGATAATGCCAACCGCCAACATCAAGAACGCCCTCCCAATAGGAAAGGAAACAATGACGAGCATCGCTATGGCAAGCTCAAATTCACCATGCCAAAGTTTTCCGGAAGCATCGATCCCGAAGACTATCTCTCATGGGCATTGAAGGTTGACAAGATCTTTCGCCTTCACAACTTGGATGAAGAGAAGAAGATCGCAATGGCATTACTTGAGTTCCAAGACTATGTTCTCATTTGGTGGGAGCAAATCATCAAGAGAAGAGAAGCAAAAGGCGAACCTCCTATCACCACTTGGGCTCAAATGAAGGAAGCCATGAGAGCACGATTTGTGCCTACCCACTACAACCGTGACTTATTCAAGAAGCTACAACTCCTCAAGAAATGTACCAAGTCCGTTGAAGAGTACTACAAGGAGATGGAGATTGCCATGATAAGAGCAAACATCACGGAAGATGAAGAGCAAACCATGGCGAGATTCTTGAATGGACTAAACTATCCTATCAAGAAGATTGCGGACTTCCAACCATACAACAATCTCCTCGAGCTAGTACAGCAAGCAACAAAAGCGGAGCGCCAAGTTCAAGAGGACTACAAGTACTCCAAGTTCAACTCCAAGAACTTCGGCTCCTACAATCAAGCTTCAACGATTTCGGCCACTCCTACTACCTCTACCAAGCCATCTACAAACTTCGGCGACAAGCCAAGCTACAAGAATGCGACTACATCGAGTCGTCCTCCTTCTACCAACAACTTCAAGCCAAGAGCTTCCTCAACTACAACTCCAACCGAAGACAACTCCAAGACGAGCTCCATCAAATGCTTCAAGTGCCAAGGACGAGGCCACAAGTCATTTGAGTGCAAGACCGTTGGCACCATGATCATCAACGATGACGGATCTTATGACTCCATGAGCGATAATGAGATGGAAGCACTTGAGCATGTCGCTATGCATTGCCAAGTGAATGAAGAAGAAGCCCATCAAGTGTTTTGCGACAATGACTCAAGCCCCAATCTTGTTGTCTCCAAAGTCTTGACACTCCAACACCAATAAGATGACGACCAACGATGTCACATTTTCCATACTAAGGCCGGCATCAACGGACGCTCCGCCAAGGTTATCATCGATGGAGGAAGTTGTCACAACTTGGCAAGCGAAGAGCTATGCGACAAGCTTCATTTGGTCAAGACGAAGCATCCTCACCCCTACAAGGTCCAGTGGCTCAACGACGCCGGAATTCTTCGAGTCGAGCACACCGTGCAAGTCTCTTTCAAGATTGGCGCCTACGAGGACACTCTCG
The DNA here is from genome assembly GCA_902687465.1 of Secale cereale. Taxonomy (NCBI): domain Eukaryota; kingdom Viridiplantae; phylum Streptophyta; class Magnoliopsida; order Poales; family Poaceae; genus Secale; species Secale cereale. The sequence continues at coordinate 271,744,399 of LR738709.1, forward strand.
TATGCGATGTGATCCCCATGTCCGTGTGCCATCTTATTCTTGGACGTCCATGGCAATATGATCGTGGAGTCACACACAATGGACGGACAAATCACTATAGCTTCAAGATGAAGGGCAAGGAATTCGTGCTCTGACCAATGACTCCAAGTCAAGTAGCCGCCGACAAGCTTTTACCTACCAACCATCGTGGAGAGAATGGTGAGAGAGTGAGCCACCAAAAAGAGAGTGAGAGCCACAAGCCAAATATGAGCGACTCCACGATGAGCGACAAGAAGAAACTAGTGTTATTTGCCACCAAAAGTGAGATGAGAGAAGTGTGTGAGAACCCATCGAGTGTCTTTCACCTTGTGCTCTTATGCAAAGGGGAAGCCAAACCTGCTAACACTTCACCACCTCTACCTTTAGTGTTGTCTAATTTGTTGCAGGAATTCTCGGACGTCTTTCCCGATGAACTACCTCCGGGTCTACCTCCACTTCGCGGAATCGAACACCGCATCGACCTCATACCCTGCGCACCACTTCCTAACAAGGCTCCTTACCGCGTCAACCCCGAGGAAACAAAGGAGATAGAACGGCAAGTGCAAAAACTCATCGACAAAGGTCATGTACGTGAAAGCCTAAGCCCTTATGCCATTCCGGTTATTCTTGTGCCTAAGAAAGATGGAAGTTTTCGCATGTGCTCCGATTGCCGTCCTATTAATGCTATCACCGTTAGATACCGTTACCCTATTCCACGCTTAGACGACATGCTTGATGAATTATGTGGTGCCACCATCTTTTTAAAAATTGATCTTAAAAGTGGTTACTACCAAATTCGCATTCAAGAGGGTGATGAGTGGAAAACGGCTTTCAAAACCAAGTTTGGGTTATACGAGTGGCTTGTAATGCCAATGGGCTTATCGGAAGCACCCGGTTCATTTATGCGTCTTATGCATTTTTGTCTACGACCCTACATAGGCATCTTTGTAGTGGTTTACTTTGACGACATCCTCGTTTTTAGCAAGACGCTAGAGGATCATGTGACACACATCCGTTTGGTTTTACAAACCCTTCGGCAAGAGCGCTTATATGCTAATATGGAAAAATGCACTTTTGGCGTTGACAAGGTTGTTTTCCTAGGATTTGTCGTTTCTTCACAAGGTGTTCACATTGATGAAACTAAAATTGAAGCAATTAAAACTTGGCCTCAACCAACGAATCTCATGCAAGTGCGTAGTTTCCTTGGTCTAGCCGGTTTCTATTGACGTTTTGTGAAGGACTTTAGCACCATTGCTATGCCTCTACACGCCTTGAGCAAGAAGAACGCACCCTTCATTTGGGTCCTTTACAAGACACCGCGTTCAATGAGCTTAAGAGCTTGCTTACACACGCACCACTTCTAGCCCTACCAAACTTTGACAAACCGTTTGAGATTCATTGTGATGCTAGTGGCACCGACATAGGTGGCGTGCTAATGCAAGAAAAGCGCCCAATTGCGTACTTTAGCGAGAAGCTATCAGGAGCGCAACTTAACTATCCCATCTATGATAAAGAGCTTTATGCCTTGGTGAGAGTTTTACGTGTTTGGGAACACTATCTTAGACCTCATAAATTCATTCTTCATACGGACCATGAGACACTCAAGTATCTCAAAGGTCAAACTAAGTTGAACAAGCGTCATGCTAAATCGAGTGAGTTCATTGAGTCTTTCCCCTATGTCATCAAATACATCAAGGGCAAAGAAAATGTTGTAGCGGACGCGCTCTCCCGCAAATGCATGCTTGTAACACAACTTGAGTTGAATGTGATTGGCTTTGAGCACATAAAAGATTTATATGAGCATGATCCTTTCTTTGCAAATGCTTATGCTAAGTGCTTGACTCACACTTCTTGGGAACATTACTACATCAAGGATGGATATCTTATGAGAGCAAACAAACTTTGCATTCCCGAGTCTTCGCTTCGTTTGCTCCTTTTGCAGGAATCTCATGGAGGAGGACTCATGGGACACTTTGGACGCGACAAGACGTTTGCTACCCTCTCTAAGAACTATTTTTGGCCCAAGATGCTCTGTGACGTCTCACGCCTCACCAACCGATGTTCTACATGCCGCAAAGCTAAGTCCAAAGCTCAATCTCATGGTCTTTACATGCCTCTTCCTATTCCATACCATCCATGGGAAGACATAAGCATGGATTTCATACTTGGCTTGCCTAGGACTCAAAATGGCAAATATTACGTGCTAGTTGTCGTGGATAGATTCTCTAAAATGGCTCATTTCATTCCTTGTAACAAGATCGACGATGCTTCACATGTTGCAAATCTCTTTTGTAGGGAGATAATTCGTCTACACGGCGTGCCCAAAACGATCATGTCGGACCGGGACGTCAAGTTCTTGAGCTACTTTTGGAAAACCCTATGTGCCAAGCTCGGAATCAAGCTTCTATTCTCGTCGGCATACCATCCACAAACGGACGGCCAAACGAAGGTGACGAACCGCACGCTTTCGACGCTTCTTCGCGTGTTGATCAAGAAGAACATCAAGGAATGGGAGCAATGCTTGCCCATCGCCGAGTACGCCTACAACCGCGCAAGACACTCGACCACCGGCAAGTCCCCCTTCGAGGTCGTCTACGGCTTCAACCCATTGTCCCCATTGGACATCCTACCTCTACTTCTACAAGAGCGCATCAACATGGATGCAAGTGCACGAGTAAGCTATCTCAAGAAGGTGCACGAAGATACAAGGTCAATGATCGAGCGACAAGTCCACCGTCTCGCCACCAAGCTCAATATCAACAAGGCACCAATGGTGTTCCAACCGGGAGATCTTGTTTGGCTTCATCTTCGCAAGGACCGTTTCCCACACGAGCGCAAGTCCAAACTACTACCTCGCGCCAACGGACCCTTCAAGGTGCTCGCACGCTACAACGACAACGCCTACAAGATCGACATCCCATGAGACAAGTACTCCGTGAGCGATACTTTCAACATCAAGGACCTACCTCCTTTCCATGGTTATGAAGATTTCGATCCGAGGTCGGATCTTTCCCAAGGGAGGGGAGATGATGCGGAGCATCCTAAGGTCATCCCCATGGACCCTTCATCGCCTCATCATGTGCCCAAAGGACCAATGACTCGCGCCCGTGCAAGAGCTCTCGAGATCGAGGTGACTTCACTCCTTGCTCTAAATCCTCCCGATATACATGAGACATGGCTTCTACCCTCATCAAGAACTCTGTGCATACTCAGGTACTTGGATGAAGGCCACGAGACAGCTCTGCACAACGGTCAAGACGGCGAGTTCGACCAGTGCCGGGAACAAGAAGAAAGAAGGCTGAAGATGCTACAGGCACCGGACGTCTGGCCTGCACCGGGCGACCGGCGACTTCCAGGCACCGGACGACCGGAAGACACCGGACGTCCGGCCATTCCCAGCCGACCGGACGACCGGAAGCCACCGGACTTCCGTGACAATGACCACAGAAGCTAAATAGCGGAAATCCGAGGATTACCGGACGTCTGGTCCCTCCGGAACCTCGTGACGTCCGGTAACCAGCGGACGTCCGCCACGACGGCGCCTACCCATGTAATATATACTCGTTGACTTCCCTCCTTTCGGGGCAGCTTTTGGATAGCTCATTTCAGACCTTTGTGTGGATTCTCTCCCACGAGACCGCGCGCCTCTTCGGAGAAGATCCACCTCGGATTCAAGACCTCCACATCGAGGAAGATCCTACGGGATAACCAAGACCTCCTCCGGGAGAAGACTATCTTTGTACTACCGCCGTTGACTATGGACCGTGTATCTCGATGTGTATCGTGGATCTAGCACTTGTGTGATCATCTTCGTGTTGATTTGTGTGTTTCCTCTCGTGTTTTCCCCCATTTCCGCCTTGTGTTCTCCGTGTTCATCGTGGGATATCCTCCAAACGTGAAAGATCTGTTGATTAGGGTTCCACCCTACATCACAACTAGAACTGGATAGTTAATAAAACACACCCTTTCAAGTGCCAGATACAACCCCGTAATCGCTTTCCCACAAGGCAACGAGGGGAGGATCGTCGGGCAGGATTATGCTATACGATGTTACTTGGTGAACTTATCAACTATGCTCTTCTACTGCTGCAAGATGGATGTTGCCAGAAGCGTACTCTTTGATAGGCCTAGCTTTCCCCCTCTTATTCTGGCATTCTGAAGTTTAGCCCACAGATATTACCCCTTTATACAAATACCATTGTATATGTAGTGTAGATCCTTGCTTGCGAGTACTTTGGATGAGTACTCACGGTTGCTTTGCTCCCCAGTTTCCTCGTGTTTCCCTTCTTCTTGGATGATGCAACCAAATGGTGGGGCCCAGAAGCCAGATGCCACTTCCGACAACTATTACTACCCCGCCGGAGCCTACTACTATGTGGAGTCTGCCAACGACCAGGAGTAGTTTAGGAGGATCCCAGGCAGGAGGCATGCGCCTCTTAGATCTGTATCCATGTTTGTGCTAGTCATCTTATGGCACCTTGTTTAACTTATTTCTGTACACAGATATTATTACTTCCGCTGACTTGTATATGACCGAGCTTATGTATTCGAGCCCTCGAGGCCCCTGTCTTGTAATATGATGATTGTATGATCTTTAATTTGTGTCTAGAGTTGTGTTGTGATATCTACCCATGAGTCCCTGATCTTGGTCGTACATATTTGCATGCATGATTAGTATATGATGAAATCGGGGGCATCATAGAGATACCGACGATTGAATCTCGGGCAAGTAACATATCGACGGATAAAGGGAATTACGTATGTTGTCATAATGGTTCGACCGATAAAGATCTTCATAGAATATGTAGGAACTAATATGGGCATCCATGTTCCGCTATGGGTTATTGACCAGTCATGTCTACAAAGTTCTCGAACCCGTAGGGTCCACACGCTTAACGTTCGATGACAATATAGTGTTATATAAGTTATGTGATTTGGTGACCGAATGTTGTTCCGAGTCCCGGATGAGATCACGGACATGACGAGGAGCTCCGGAATGGTCTAGAGGTAAAGATTGATATACATATAGGGTCTTATTCTGCACATCCCCATCTTATTCTCCTAACACCTTCGAACCTCGTTTGTAACTACAAGCTAACCACTGTAAAGAATTGAAGAAACTACAAAGTATTAAAAAAACACCCAAAACCCACCCGCACTTTGTTTCCCCACCCTGACTCCAACCCACACCCCACACCCTCTGCCTCCTTCAACAATAGCGGCGACCATCCCCATCCGCCAGGTCCGGCCGCCCCTGCCCACCCCAACCTTCTTGTGGCACCGCCGGAGCACAAGATCCTAGCCGCCCCGGCCACGCACCGCCACCGCTCCGCAGGATCCCAAGCCACGAGATCCCGGTGCCGACCACCTACGGATCCGGCGATCCCCGGCGTCATGACCGGCCCAGAACCGCCCCCGGCCCGTACACGGATTCGCCGGATCCCGTACTCCGCTCCTCCCCCTCCC
>LR738709.1:271750171-271775959 GCA_902687465.1 Secale cereale
CGCAGCGCCGCCTCCCTCCCCTACCGCACCGCCCCCTCGCCCGCAGCGCTGCCCCTCCCCCGCAGCTCCGCCTCCCTCCCGCCGCAAACCGCCGCCGCCGTGAGGCCAACCATCGCCGGATCCAGACAAAACTTCGGCCCCCACGCGGCCCACCATTGCCAGCCCGGAGCCTGCAAGGCCTTGCGCGAGCCGCCTCCTCTGCCTCCATCGCATGGGGTTGCCCCACCTTCTCCTCCTCCCTGGTTCAGATCATACCATGGTGAACTCTCTCCTCCTCGTTGCGGTCTTCAGTTGGGGCGTCATCCGTGGTGCTCGGATGCCGCCCCACCCCTATGCAGCTCGGTCGCCACCCCCTGTGCATCTCGGTCGCGGCTCCCGTGCATCTCGGTTGTGTTCGTCTCTCCTTTCCCCTCACCCAGGCCGATTGGGGGAGCGAGGAGCGGCGGCGGAGGAGTGTTCTCATGGTAAGGGGAGGAGCTGGCGCACGGGGCTTCATCGACGACATATGTAATTCGCTCCATCTGAGATGAGGTGCTCCTCCTCATGGCCGAACTATTCAGAAAGAAGGATCGTGTCTTACAATATGCAGGTGTTGTGGTTGTGCAGCTCATAAATGCTTGCGATGCCATTCAGAGCTTGTGCACATGCAGTACGGCGAGCACCATCTCTTCCCATTGGTCGGTGGACCATGGCCGTGCAACTCGAATATGCTCGCCATGTGGTTCGGGACTTGTATATGTGAAGTGGGGAGAGCGCCATATCCATCTCTTCTCGTGTGGTCCGTCGACCATGGTTATGCAGCTCGAAGACGCTCGTCGTTCGGTTCAGAGCTCATGCGTGTGCAATCCAGCGAGGACCATCTCTTCCCTTGCAGTCTGTCGACCATATCATGCAGTTTGGGGACCCTCACCATGCGGTTCAGCCTCACCCGCGTGCACTCAGATGAGCGTCCAAGCACTCCGATGAGTGTTCGTGCACATCAGCGCCTCTACCACAACATTCAAAAAAAAGAGGATTCCCCTAGTGTGGAAAATGGATAGCTCTGGAATCTACTCCTCAAAATGGTTATATGCTGCGTTCAACTTCTCTATGTAGCGAGTTTTATTTTGTGTGTGGATGACTGTAACATGGAGACAAAAGAAAAGAAAGGGATGCAATTTTGTTACACTGCATCGTGGGTTATTGCTCAGTTTGTAAATTGTTTCATTGTAAACATAGTGCACTCGGTGAACCGAAGAAGTACATTTTTTTCAAAGTATTGTAGTTCATTTTTAAAAAAATCAATGTGGTTCACTATGCATTTAAAAAAATCAGTACACTTGAATCCGAAAATCATTTATACTTTTTTACAATACAACAAGAAGAAACCATGCAGCTCGCTTCGATTTATGTTGTGGTTCAATTCTCCCAAAAATGCATCCGGAGTTGCAGTGCACTTCGTCGTCGCGTGCGGTTCACTACACTCGGCCTGGCAGTTTAGATGAATCTACAAAATAAAATTTTAGAAAACATATTAGTAATCCACTTCGCTGTCTAGACACTACAGTGCAGTATTCAGTCTGAAGAAGTGCGGTTTTCTGTTTGATACAGTACACACGCCGATTTTAGTGTCGAGAAAAATAGTGTTCGCATTTCGGCAAATCAACACTGCTCTTAAACCGTAAGGAATTAGAGGGAGCGTTATAGATGAAAAATTTGTGTCTCGACAATATCTTTCCAACGGCATATCGTTTGGATCATTTTGACAAGCGTTTGGAAAAAAATACAAAAAACGGCCGCTGCCACTCATCGTCCGCCGCACGATTTTTAAAATTAACTTAAAACAGTAAGGAATCCAAAAAACTTTTGAACATATGAAAGTTGCGTCTCGTCCATATCTTTTCAGCAGTATACTACATGGCTCGTTTCGACAAACGTTAAAAAATTGAAGCCAAAACAATACCGAAAATTGAAAAACAAAATCAAAAACATAATTCCGCGATTTAGTAATTTGAAACTGCTCTTGAACCATAACGAATTAGAGAAAATAATCGGTATAAAAAATATGCGCCTCGATGATATGTTTCCAACGGTGTATCGTTTGCTTCAATCCGACTAACGGTTTAGAAAAAAACACGAAAAAACGCTCGCTGTCACTCGTCGTGCGTCACACCGTTTCCAAAACTGCTCTTAAACCGTGATGAATCTCGAAAAACTTTCAACATGGCGAAGTTGCGCCTAATCCATAGCTCTTCAACGGTATATTAAACGCCTTGTTCCGACAAATGGTTTAAAAACTGGAGCTAAAATAGTACCGTGAAAACACCCGCGTGCAGATTTTTGCGACGGAAGTTCACTCGCTTGAGTACTGCAGCATACTTGGTTCAAACAATGACGTGCACTTGCGTTGAGCGTGCAGTGCGGAAGTGTTATCAGAATAGTTATTCTGCTATTATTGGCAGAATAGCTGTATATATATGACAATACTATTTGGACACTTGGGGTGCCCTAGGGGCTGCCTCTCCTCCCCCCACCTATAGTATTGTCCCTCAGTCATACCTTCGTAGCGCTTAGGCGAAGCCCTGCTGAGATAGCTTCACCATTACCGTCACCACGCCGTCGTGCTATCGAAACTTATATACTACTTCGCCCTCTGGACCAAGAAAGGCGAGGACGTCACCGAACTAAACATGTGCTGAACGCAGAGGTGTCATACGTTTGGTACTTGATCGGTTGGATCATGAAGAAGTTCGACCACATATACTGCGTTAATAAACACTTCCGCTTACAGTCTACGAGGGTACGTAGACACACTCTCCCCTCTCGTTGCTATGCATCTCCATGGATAGATCTTGCGTGTGCGTAGAATTTATTTTGTTTTCCATGCAATGTTTCCCAACAGTGGCATCATGAGCCATGTCTATGCGTAGATGATATGCACGAGTAGAACACAAAGCGTTGTGGGCAGTGATGGTCATACTGCTTACCACCAACATCTTATTTTGATTTGGTGGTATTGTAAGATGAAGCGGCGCGGACCAACTTTACATGTCCACATACATGAGGCTGGTTCCACCGATAGACATGCAACTTGTTTTGCATAAAGGTAGCTGGTGGGTGTCTATTTCTCCTACTTTAGTTGAATCGAAGTTGACTACGGCCGGTCCTTGAAGAAGGTTAAAGCAGCAAACTTTATAAATCACCGTTGTGGTTTTTGCCGTAGGTAAGAAGGTTCTTGCTAGAAGCCTTTAGCTACCACATAAAACTTGCAATAGTTTTTGCAAGGGATGTTGTGATGTAACATGCTCAAGACGTGATGAGTTATATGTTATTGTATGAGATGATCATGTTTTGTAATATCGACAACCGACAGGAGCCTTATGGTTGTCTCTTAATTACTGTATGAAATGCAAGCTCCTTGTAATTGCTTTACTTTATCTCTATGAGTTAGCAATAGTTCTAGAAGCAATAGTTGGCGAGACGACCAAGACACAATGATGGAGATCAAGGTGTCATGCCAGTGACGATGGAGATCATGACAATGCTTTGGAGATGGAGATCAAAAGCACAAGATGATGATGGCCATATCATGTGACATATTTTGATTGCATGTGATGTTTATCCTTTATGCATCTTATTTTGCTTAGAACAGTAGAATTATAAGATGACTGCTTCACTTAATTTTAAGATAAAAGTGTTCTCCCCGAGTATGCACCGCTGCTACAGTTCGTCGTTTCGAGACACCATGTGATGATCGGGTGTGATAGACTCTACGTTTACATACAACACGTGTAAGCCAGATTTACACACGCTTAATACTTGGGTTAAACTTGACGAGCCTAGCATGTAAAGACATGGCCTCGTAACACTTGAGACCAAAGGTCGAACACGAGTCATATCGTAGATATGATCAACATAGAGATGTTCACCATTGATGACTACCCCATCTCACGTGATTATCGGACATGGGTTGGTTGATTTGGATCACGTATCACTTAGATAACTTGAGCAATGTTAATTTAAGTGGGAATTCATAGTAATTTGATTAACTGAACTTAAATTTATCAAGAACTTAGTCAGAATGTCTTTGCATATTATGTTCTAGATCAATAGCTCGCAATGTAGCTCTCCTGTTTTTGATACGGTCCTAGAGAAAACTAAGTTGAAAGATGATGGTAGCCATAATGCGAACTGGGTCTGTGATCTGAGTGTTATCCTCATTACATCACAAAAGAATTATGTCCTTGATGCACCGCTAGGTGATAGACATGTTGCATAAGCCAATGCTCACTTTATGAACGTTTGGCAAGCTCGATCTGATGACTACTTAATAGTTTAGTGCACCATGCTTTACGGCTTAGAATCAGGGCTCAAAAGATGTTTTGAACGCCATAGAACATATGAGATGTACTAAGAGCTGAAGTTTGTATTTCAGACTGATACGTCTCCAACATATCTATAATTTTTATTGTTCCATGCAATTATATTATCTATTTTGGATGTTTTATATGCATTTATATGCCATTTTGTATGATTTTTGGGACTAACCTATTAACCTAGAGCCTAGTGCCCGTTTTTGTTTTTCCTTGTGTTTGAGTTTCGCAGAATAGGAATATCAAACAGAGTCCAAACAGAACAAAACTTTATAGAACTTGGCTTGTATATACCAATGATGGGCTTCCTCAAATGACCTAGGTCTTCATTAGCAAGCAAGTTGATGCACACCCACTAGTTGTCTTTTTGAGCTTTCATACACTTATAGCTCTAGTGCATCCGTTACATGGCAATCCCTACTCACTCACATTGATATCGATTGACGGACATCTCCATAGTCCATTGATTTGCCTAGTTGATGTGAGACTTTCTCCCACCTTTTCTCTATTACCACCTGCATTCCACCCATAGTGCTATGTTCATGGCTCGCGCTCATATATTGCGTGAAGAGTTGAAAAGTTTTAAGGAGTAGAGCATGAAAGCAATTGCTTGGGTGACTCCGGGATGGGCATGAGGGGTGCTTTGTGTTAAGAAAAGGGAGCGTAAGGACTATATCATTTGTAGGGATAACGTTCTTTAGCCATGTTATTTTTGAAGCTTCATAGATTGCTTTTAGTATGATTCAAGTATTATTGTTTTGATATTGAGAAAATTTTACTTTGAGTCTTATGGATCTGAACATTCATGCCACAATAAAGAATATTGCATTAATAAATATGTTGGGTAGCATTTCACATCAAAAATTCTGTTTTTATCATTTACCTACTCGAGGACGAGCAGGAATTAAGCTTGGGGTTGCTTGATACGTCTCCAACGTATCTATAATTTTGATTCTTCCATGATATTATATTATCTATCTTGGATGTTTTATATGCATTTATATGCCATTTTATATGATTTTTGGGACTAACCTATTAACCCAGAGCCTAGTGCCAGTTTATGTTTTTCCTTGTTTTTGAGTTTCGCAAAAAGGAATATCAAACGGAGTCCAAACGGAATGAAACTTTTTGGTGATTTTTTGTGGACCAAAAGAAGCCCACGGAGCATCAGAGGTGCACCAGAAGAGCCACGAGGCCACCACAAGGGTGGGGGCGCCCCCTAGGGGGTGCACCCCTACCTTGTGGCCGCCTCATGTGTCCCCCTGACTTGCCCACGACGCCAAAAAATCTTATAAATACCGAAACCTCGAGAAATATACCTAGATCGGGAGTTCCGCCGCTGTAAGCCTCTGTAGCCACGAAAAACCAATCGGGAGCCCGTTCCGGCACCCTGCCGGAGGGGGAAACCATCACCGGTGGCCATCTTCATCATCCCGGCGGTCTCCATGACGAGGAGGGAGTAGTTTAACCTCGGGGCTGAGGGTATGTACAAGTATCTATGTGTGTGATCACTCTCTCTCTCTCTCTCGTGTTCTTCATGTGGCACGATCTTGATGTACCACGAGCTTTGCAATTATAGTTGAATCCTATGATGTTTCTCCCCCTCTACTTCTTGTAAAGGATTTAGTTTTCCCTTTGAAGTTATCTTATCGGATTGAGTCTTTAAGGATTTGAGAACACTTGATGTATGTCTTGCATGTGCTTATCTGTGGTGACAATGGGATATTCATGTGATCCAGTTGATGTATGTTTTGGTGATCAACTTGCGGGTTCAGTGACCTTGTGAACTTATGCATAGGGGTTGGCACACGTTTCCGTCTTGACTCTCTGGTACAAACTTTGGGGCACTCTTTGAAGTTCTTTGTGTTGGTCGAATAGATGAATCTGTGATTGTGTGAGGCATATAGTATAATCAAACCCGCGGATACTTGTGGTGACATTGGAGTATCTAGGTGACATTAGGGTTTTAGTTGATGTGTGTCTTATGGTGTTATTTGTTTGTGAAACTTATAGGAATAGCCCAATAGATCGATTTGAAAGAATAACTTTGAGGTGGTTTCGTACCCTACAATAATATCTTTGTTTGTTCTCCGCTATTAGTGACTTTGGAGTGACTCTTTGTTGCATGTTGAGGGATTATTATATGATCCAATTATGTTATCGTTGTTGAGAGAATTTGCACTAGTGAAAGTATGAACCCTAGGCCTTGTTACTAAGCATTGCAATGCCGTTTGTGCTCACTTTTATCATTAGTTACCTTGCTGTTTTTATATTTTTAGATTACAATACCCTATATCTACCATCCATATTACACTTGTATCACGATCTCTTCGCCGAACTAGTGCACCTATACAATTTACCATTGTATTGGGTGTGTTGGGGACGCAAGATACTGTTTGTCATTTGGTTGCAGGGTTGTTTGAGAGAGACCATCTTCATCCTACACCTCCCACCAATTGATAAACCTTAGGTCATCCACTTTAGGGAAAATTGCTACTGTCATACAAAACTCTGCGCTTGGAGGCCCAACACGAGTCTACAAGAAGAAGGTTGTGTAGTCGACATCATAGACTCATGCCGGTGTTGAGAGGTATGAGACCTCTGACCAGTACTTTGCCCACAAGATGGAGGAGAATGGCTCAGCCAGTGAGCATGTGCTCATAATGTGTGGGTACTACAATTAGTTGAATCATGTGGGGGTTAATCTTCCAGATAAGAAAGTGATTGACAGATTTCTCCAGTCACTATCACTAAGCTATTAGAGCTTCATGGTGAACTATAAATATGCAAGGGATGAAAAAAACGATTCCCAAAGCTCTTCGCGATGTTGAAATTGGCGGAGGTAGAAAGCAAGAAAGAACAACAAGTGATGATGGTTAATAAGACCACCAATTTCAAGAAAAGGGCAAGGGAAAGAAAGGGAATTTCAAGAAGAACGACAAGCAAGTAGCTGCTTCCATGAAGAAGCCCAAAGCTAGACCCAAGCCTGAGTCTAAGTGCTTCTACTACAAGGTTAATGATCACTAGAAGTGGAACTGCCCCAAATATTTAGCGGATAAGAAGGATGGAAGTGTTCCTTACTACTTCTCGTAGTAGCCCCATGGTATTTGATACCATTTAGTTGCTAAGATTAGTAACTCGAAACAGGAGTTGTAGAATAAATGAAGACTAGTTAAGGCCGAGGTGACGATGTGTGTCCTAAGTGGTTCCAAGATTGATATGATCATCATCGCACACTCCCTATACTTTCGGGATTAGTGTTGAACCTGAATAAATGTTATTTGGTGTTTGCGTTGAGCATGAAAAAGGGTAGATCATGTTTATTGCAATACGGTTATTCATTTAAGTCAGAGAATAATTGTTGTTCTGTTTACATGAATAAAACCTTCTATGGTCATACACCCAATGTAAATGGTTTATTGAATCTCGATCGTAGTAATACACATATTCATAATATTGATGCAAAAATATGCAAAGTTGATAATGATAGTGCAACATACTTGTGGCACTGCCGTTTAGGTCATATTAGTGTAAAGCGCATGAAGAAACTCCATGCAGGTAGACTTATCGAATCACTAGATTATGAATCATCTTATACTTGCGAACAATGCCTCATGGGAAAGATGACTAAAACTCTGTTCTCTGGAACAATGGAGCGAGCTAATGACTTATTGGAAATAATACATACCAATGTATGCGGTCCGATGAGTGTTGGAGCATGCGGCGGGTACCGTTATTTTCTTGCCTTCACAGATGAAACACAAGTCTAAGACATTTGAAAAGTTCAAAGAATTTCAGAGTGAAGTGGAGAATCATCGTAACAAGAAAATAAAGTTTCTACAATCTGATCGCGGAGGCGAATATTTGAGTTAAGAGTTTGGCCTTCGTTTAAAATAGCGTGAAATAGTATCACAACTCACGCTACCTAGAACACCACAGCGTAATGGTGTGTCTGAAAGTCATAACCGTACTTTATTATGGTGTGTTCTATGATGTTTCTTACCAACTTGCGTTTATCATTTTGGGGTTATGCATTAGAGACAGCTGCATTCACGTTAAATATGGCACCATCTAAATCCGTTGAGACGACAACATATGAACTATGGTATGGCAAGAAACCAAAGCTGTCATTTCTTAAAGTTTGGGGTTGCGACACTTATGTCAAAAGGCTTCAGCCTGGTAAGCTCAAATCCAAATCAAAGAACTGTGTCTTCATAGGATACCAAGAAGAAACTATTGGGTACACCTTCTACCATAGATCCAAAGGCAAGATCTTTCTTACTAAGAATGGGTCCTTTCTAGAGAAGGAGTTTCTCTCAAAAGAAGTCAGTGGGGGGGGGGGAGTAGAACTTGATGAGGTAATTGTACCTTCTCTCTAATTGGAAAGTAGGGCATCAGAGAAAAACATTCTTGTGATGCCTACACCAAGTAGAGAAGAAGCTAATGATGCTGATCATGAAACTTCTGGTCAAGATACTACTGAACCTTGAAGGTCGACCAGAATAGGCACCGCACTAGAGTGGTACGATAATCTTGTCCTAGACGTCATGTTGCTAGACAATGGTGAACCTTCGAACTATGAAGAAGCTATGATGAGCCCGTATACCGATAAATGGCTTGAGGGCATGAAATCTGAGATAGGATCCATATATGAGAACAAAGTGTGGACTTTGGTGGACTTGCCCGATGATCGGCAATCATTGAGAATAAATGGATCTTCACGAGGAAGACGGATGCTGATGGTAATGTTCCTATCTACAAAGCTTGATTTGTTGCAAAAACTTTTCGACAAGTTCAAGGAGTTGACTACCATGATATTTTCTCACCCATAGCATTGCTTAAGTCTGTCTGAATCATGTTAGCAATTGCCGCATTCTATGATTATGAAATGTGGCAAATGGATGTCAAAACTGCATTCCTTAATGGATTTCTGAAAAAAGAGTTGCATATGATGCACCCAGAGGGTTTTGTCGATCCTAAAGGGTGCAAACTCCAGCAATCCATCTATGGACTGGTGCAAGCATCTCGGAGTAGGAATATACGCTTTGATAAGGTTATCAAAGCATATGTTTTTTACAGACTTACAGTGAAGCATGTATTTACGAAAAAGTGAGTGGGAGCACTACATAATTTCTGATAAGTATATGTGGATGACATATTGTTGGTCGGAAATGAAGTAGAGTTTTCTGGAAAGCATAAAGGGTTGTTTGATTTAGGTGAAGCTGCTTATATATTAGGCATCAAGATCTGTAGGGATAGATCAAGACAGTTAATAGGACTTTCACAAAGCACATACCTTGACAAAGTTTTGAAGAAGTTCAAAATGGACCAGTCAAAGAAAGGTTTCTTGCCTGTGCTACAAGGTGTGAAATCGAGTAAGACTCAAAGCTTGACCATGGCAGAAGATAGAGAGAGAATGAAAATCATTCCCTAGGCCTTAGCCATAGGCTCTATACGATATGCCTTGATGTGTACCATACCTGATGTGTGCTTTGCCATGTGTCTTGGAAATGGGGTACAAGAGTGATCCAGGAGTGGATCACTGGACAGCGGTCAAAATTATCCTTAATGACTGGAGGACTAAGAAAATGCTTCTCAATTATGGAGGTAATAAAGAGTTTGTCGTAAAGGGTTACGTTGATGCAAGCTTTGACACCGATCCGGATAACTCTAAGTAGCAAATCGGATACGTATAATGGAGCAGTCATTTGGAATAGCTCCAAGTAAAGCATGATAGCAGCATCTATAGTATGACATAAGGATTTGCAAAGAACACACGGATCTGAATGTTGCAGACCAGTTAAACAAAAACCCCTCTCACAAGCAAAAACATGATCAATCCTTAGAACTCTTTGGGTGTTAATCACATGGTGATGTGAACTAGATTATTGACTCTAGTAAACTTTTTGGGTGTTAATCACGTGGCGATGTGAACTAGATTATTGACTCTAGTGCAAGTGGGAGACTGGTGGAAATATGACCTAGAGACAATAATAAAATGGTTATAATTATATTTCCTTATTCATGATAAAGGTTTATTATTCATGCTAGAACTATATTGACCGGAAACTTAAATACATGTGTGAACACATAAACAAATAACGTGTCCCTAGTAAGCCGCTACTAGACTAGCTCGTTGATCAAAGATGGTTAAGGTTTCATCACCATAGACATTAGTTTTGATTTGATAACGATATCATAGTAGTAGGAGAATTATGTGATGGACAAGACCCATCCATTAGCTTACCATATGATGATTCAATTTATTGCTATTGCTTTCTTAATGTCAAATACATATTCCTTCGACTATGAGATCATGCAACTCCCGGATATCGGAGGAATACCTTGTGTGCTATAAAATGTTACAACGTAAGTGGGTGATCATAAAGATGCTCTACAGGTATCTCCGAAGGTGTCTGTTGGGTTGGCATGGATCGAGACTGGGATTTGTCACTCCGTTTGACGGAGAGGTATCTCTGGGACCTCTCGGTAATACAACATCAGATGAAGCTTGCAAGCAAAGTAACTAAGGAGTTAGTTGCAAGATAATGTATTACGGAATGAGTAAAGAGACTTGTCGATAACGAGATTGAACTAGGTATGGAGATATCGACGATCGAATCTCGGGCAAGTAACATACCGACGGACAAAGGGAATTACGTATGTTGTCATAACGGTTTGACCTATAAAGATCATCGTAGAATATGTAGAAACCAATACAGGCATCCAGGTTCCGCTATTGGTTATTGATCGGAGAAGTGTCTCGGTCATGTCTACATAGCTCTTGAACCCATAGGGTCCGCACGCTTAACGTTCGGTGACGATATAATGTTATATGCGTTATATGATTTGGTGACCGAATGTTGTTTGGAGTCCCGTATGAGATCACGGACATGACGAGGAGCTCTGAAATGGTCCGGAGGTAAAGATTGATATATAGGACAATGCTATTTGGACATCGGAAGAGTTTCGGGGCGTACCGGGTAGCCATCGGGTCACCGAAAGGGGTTTCTGTAAGCCCAGGTATGTTATTGGGCCTTATGGGCCAAAGGGGAAAAGCACACCAGCCCACAAGGGGCTGCTGCGCCCCTCTACCCCTGGCACATGCACCAAGGGAGGGAGGGAAGGAAAGGGGAGGCGCCCTAAGGCAGCCAGCTGCCTTTCCTTTCCCCCTCATGTTCAAATAAGGAAAGGGGGCCCGGCTAGGCAGGTGCCCTAGGGCATCCGCCGGCCACTTGGGACACCCTAGGGACGGCCTCGCCTCCCCCACCAATATATATATGAGGGTGGGGGCACCACAAAACACACAACATTATTCTAGCCGTGTGTGGTGCCCCTCTCCCCAGTTTTGTCCCTCGGTCATATTTTCGTATTCCGTAGGCAAAGCCCCGCGGAGATAGCTTCACCATCACCGTCACCACGCCGTCGTTCTCCTGGAACTAATCTACTACTTAGCCCGTCTTGCTAGATCAAGAAGGCGAGGACATCACCGAGCTGAACGTGTGCTGAACGCAGAGGTGTCGTACATTCGGTACTTGATCGGTAGGATCGCAAAGAAGTTCGACTACATCAACCGCGTTAATAAACGCGTCTGCTTATGGTGTACGAGGGTACGTAGACACACTCTCCCCTCTTATTGCTATGCATCTCGAGCAAGTGGAGCTGAAAACGAAGACGAAATATTTTGCCAAAAATGCGGGGTAGAATTTGTGGATTCTCGGATACGAAGATATCAAATGGGATACATCAAACTCGCATGTCTTGTGACTCATGTGTGGTATTTGAAAGGATAGATTTTGCGTGTGCATAGAATTTTCTTTGTTTTCCATGCAACGTTTCCCAATAGATACATGGGCCATGGCCCAGTCACTCTACATGCAGGCAGCAGTGGTCAGACATACGGGCATTCGAGGAGGGCCGGATGTTCGGGCCTCGGGCGGGATGTCTGGGCTGGAGGGGTCAAGTTAACGGTGCATTATGTGGCAGTCGCTGGATTTCTGTGCTGGGGGCCGGATGTCCTGGGCCTGGTTTTGGGCCGGATGTCCGACCCCTGTAGCTTGCGCTGAGGGGGGTCCGGCTGCTCATGCTGCTCCAGGGGCCGGATGTCCGGGGCTTGGCGCCGGATGTCCGGGGCCTAGAGACTTCTCCGGTTTCTCTTGTATTCCTCTTCTTCCATGCGCTTGTGGACTTGCATTCTAGATTTAGGTAGTAGCCATGCCTCACATGTATCATACGGAATATCACAAAGGAGAGATGTCACCTCGGTCTCGAGAGCCCTTACACGTGCACGTGTCTTGGATCCACTTGATACTTGATGAGGCGATGGTAGGTCCATGGGAATGACCATAGGATGCTCCGCATCATCTCGCCCCCACTTGGGAAAGATTAGACCTCGGACCGAAATCCCCATCACCATTGAAGGGAGAGAGATCCTTGACGTTGAAGGTATCACTCATGGTGTACTTCTCGCGTGGAATGTCGATCTTTGTAGGAATTATTGTTGTAGCGTGCAAGCACCTTGAAGGGTCCATCGGCTCGGGGTAGTAACTTGGACTTGCACTCATTGGGAAGCATTCCTTGCGAAGGTGTAGCCACACAAGATATCCATTGTCGAATACCATGGGGTGCTTGTTGATGTTGAACTTGGACGCGTGTCGTTGTACTTGATGCTCAATGGAGTGCCTTGTATCTTCATGCATCTTCTTGAGATAGCTTGCTCGGGCACTTGCATCCATGTTTGTGCGCTCTTGTAGTGGTATAGGAAGGATGTCCAATGGGGACAAATAGTTGAAGCCATTGACAAACCTCGAAGGGCGACCTGCCGATAGTAGAATTTCTTGCGCGGTTGTAGGCGTACTCGGCGATGGGCAAGCACTACTCCCACTCCTTGATGTTCTTCTTGATCAACACGCGAAGAAGAGTCGATAGCATTCGGTTTGTCACCTCCATTTGACCGTTGGTTTGTGGATGGTATGCCGAAGAGAAGAGTAGCTTGATTCCGAGCTTGGTGCAAAGCGTCTTCCAAAAGTAACTTAGGAACTTGACGTCGTGGTCCGATATGATTGTCTTGGGACTACATGTAGACGCAAATTTTCCCTACAAAAGAGGTTGGCAACATGTGAAGCATCGTCTATCTTATTGCATGGTATACAACGCGCCATCTTAGAGAAACGGTCCACAACAACAAACACGGAATCCTTTCCATTTTGAGTTCTAGGCAAACCAAGCACAAAGTCCATACATATAACTTCCCCTGGGTGATACAGAATAGGAAGTGGCATGTAAAGACCATGGCATTGAGCTTTAGACTTAGCTTTGCGACGCGTCGAGCATCGGTTGGTAAAGCGTGAGACACCACGGAACATCTTGGTCCAAAAGTAGTTCTTGGAGAGCGTAGCAAATTTCTTGTTGCATCCAAAGTGTCTGATGTGGAGTATCCTAAGGACATCACCGTGTCAAGAGTCCATTTGGCATGTGACACGTGCGACCTCTACTTCTCATACATAAAGGTGAATCATCTCATCTCCTTTACATGTGTTCACTTGACACCTTTGAGGATGGTATACTACTTGACACTCCACTCATGTGCATCCATAGGTATTGCGAGAGCTTCACAGACAATGAGGAGGAGTGCAAGCGCCAAGAAATCCTCCACCATCCGCGAGGGAAGCTTGGAAGCGAAGACGGAGCTACGGAGTCTACAGCGTCCGGAAGACCGGAAGCCACCGGACGTCCGACACTCTACAATACCCAGATGACCGGAGAACACCGGACGTCTAACAACTCTAGCCTCCAGACGACCGACACTGTCCGGATATCCAGTGCCAATCGATCAAAGCCGAATCATCGGAAGTCCGACGCCCTCCGGACAACCGACACCCCTCGGATGTCCGACATCCTCCGCATGTCCGGTACCTATGCATGCACAGCCGAGCCAGAGGCCCATGTATCCCTCTCCCACTTACCCCTTCATGGCTAAGACCATAAATACTCCTCCCCCACCTCATGTATAGGCCTAGCAAAGTGATAGCTCATTTGATAGAGAGATTTGCTCCTTGTACCACTCTACTCTTGAGAGAGAGAGACTACCACTCCCATGGAGTTCAAGACCTCCATGTGAGCATGTGAGAAGATCCTATGGGATATCATCAAGACCCCATCTCCTTTGGATTTGGGATGAACTCTACCCTGTAGCTTTCCCCTTGTTGTTCATGTATATTGTGGATCTATGTGTTGTTAGTCTAGTGGATGTGTGATTTGACTTGTTCTTGAGTATTTTTCCTTGTGATTTCTCTCCGTTCTTCCCCGTGTTCATCGTTTTCTTTGTGGGATCCCCTCCAAATCGTGAAAGATTGGCCCTAGGGTTTCCACCCTACATCATCTTGGTATCATGAGCCACATTTATCACAAATTTGGAGGCCCAATTTTGTTGTGTTTATCCCCAATATCGAAAATCCCCAGCAAAAGTAGCCCCATTTTTTTGTGATTTGTTGGTTTGATGATGTTTCGTTTATTTTGATCCATGGATTCACTATGTTTCGAGTGGATCTAGCATATGCACAAGTTTCCCCACTTTCCTTCCACGAAATCACCTCAATTTTGACCCCAAAATCATCAATTTCCACCCAAAATCGCGTCCCGGATCTCAAATCCTGCGTTGTCCCCGATCCACCGGACGACCGACACTTTACCAGACGTTCGGATCCTCCCGAAGCATTGGACGTTGAGACTTTCCAGAAATCCGGTGCCACCCATCAGAAAGAAATTAACGGATATCCGAGCTTTTCGGCGTTCGTCCACCGGACATCCGACACTTACAGACATCCGGTACGTGTAGATATCGACTTCGGCTGATTTTTGTTTCGTCCGTAGCTAATTCATCTGGAATCTGATTGCAATGTTCTTTAGCTAGTTTTGAAGCTATTGACATCCCGCATCCCACAAAAATACTACCACAATCATTTCACTCCATCAAGTTTTTAAAATTTGGCAAGTTTGGCTAGACCCTCAACCATATCATCCGCATAGCGACCATAGCCTTCCACAACCTAACCCATTTTGTTCCCCATCGCATTAGTGGTTTCTTGAGTAGTGATTCGAGTCTCCTAAGGTGTTTTGGCTACTTAGGGACGGTTGCATCTTCATCAACCACCACCACCACTTCCACACAACCTTGCCCACTATAGATTTTCGCCAACCCAACCTAACCCAATATTGTTTGAGCTTGTTTGAGTTGTGGCTCGTGTCTCCTAAGGTGTTTCAGCTACTTAGGGATGGTGACCTCAACTTTGACTCGCCTATCCCTTCATTCCACTTCTGCATTGCCGAGTGCAAAACCACCACCACTTTCCGCTACCACCATTTGACATTTGCCGTCTGAGATTTTGAGTTCGCTGTTTTTCTGTTTCCTAAGGTGTTTCGACTAATTAGGAACGGTTCTACATGAAGAACACCGCCTCTCGTCATCGCCCCAGACTCGACATCTATATTGTCCACTTCATCATCATTTTGGCACCCTAACCGTAAGCAAGAACGGTAACCTCTATATCCCCTTGGTATCGTGGTATCCCATCATTTTATATTCTCCCTTGCCATTTCATTGTTAACCCTTAGCCCATTTTTTGTCACTTGCTTAGCGAGACTAGCCTCTGAGTATTGCCGGCTACATTACTTGTGCACATTAGTGATCATAGATTTACACCTTCCATTGCATATATACCATATCGTATTGCTATCATCTTGGTATCATAGTACCATCCCTTGTGTCACAAGATTGTTCCCGCATATACACAATTGCTATCTTGGTTTGGTCATTTGTAAAAGTGGCCAAAGAAAAAGAAGAGAATAAGCTTCTAAGAAAAAAGTGAAAAAAGAAAGAGCTTGTAACAAAGAGCCATAGCGTCATATCATAGTGCATAACAATATATCTTATGATATCATATCCGATCATCTTGGATCATCTTGTTGTGACGCCCCAAGACTGATGCTCCAGAAGACTTCCATATGTTCCGGGTTTCACCGTGTGTTTCATTTGTGCTTGCTCTAATTATTTTCGTGCATTGCATCATGTCATCATGCTATCATGTCATTTATTTTTAAAACTCAACTAAATAAATTGCATGGATCTTCGATCCATTTAAAACTGAGGGAATCCTCTAATGATTTCTCTTTATAACATATCCTCCTAATAATTATGGAGCTATTATAAATATTCCATTTGTTTGGAATCACCAAAACACACTTGCAATTATTCCCCATGTCTTTTCGACTTCAAGTTTGACTTCAAAACCTTATCAATAATTCTTATCTCTTTTGTCGAGGCTCCTCCTAAAGTCTCAACATTTTTGGACTCTGCTAAAATGTTGTCCTAGTTCAAATCATTCCACTTATTCAAATGAATTTGTTTTACATCTTTCGATCATGCCAAATGTTAGCTCAATTCCTATTTATTTGGATCTTCCAAATAAATATTTTGCTTCTCTGTTTTTTTTCTATAATTAGTAGGAGAAACCTTTTTTTTCTTCTCCTAACCGAGGCTGGCCCATCTCTCCTTTTGTTTTTCTTCCTTTCTATATATTTTTTAGCCCAGCTGCAGCCTCAGGCCATCTGCGGCCAGCCCAAGGCCCAGTCGGGCCTCCTGTTAATCCTAGCCCGCACCGTTCTAACCCACTCCATCGATCTCCCCCGACCCTCTCTCCTCCGCTCGTCCTCCACATCCGCCGCCACTTTCAGGCATGCACGCATCGAGCCAGGGCCCGATCCCCTCGCCGGCCCGCCGCCTCCACCGCGTTGAGCCGCCCCTCTCCTCTCCGTCGACACCTCCATGGCCGCCGCGCCCCGCCGCCAGGCCTCGTTCCTCCGCTTCGCCATGGCTCTTCGCCTCCGTGCAGAGCGTCGCAGCCGCCCCGACCTCGTGCGCTGCCACACCCAGGACCTCCTCGCCCGCCTCCTCGTCTACTCAGAGCCATCGCCTAGTCAGCTTTGTCACCAGGGGAGGAGCCCCTCGATCCACCCCTTCGGCCCGACTCCGACGAGCATCGCCCCAGCCATCGCCCCTGCAAGCTCTTCGGCCGCCTCTTCCTCCGCACCGGCGAGCACAAGCCACCGCCGGCCACCGAAACAGGGCTGTCGCCGTGCCTCGCCATTAGGCCGCTGCCCACGCCAGGAGCCCTGTCCCCGAGCTCCTGCAACCCCATGCCGCCATGAACTCCAGATCGAGACGGGCTCGATCCCGAGCAGTAGGAGCTCCAGCCTCCCCTCGGTCCTCCTCGATACCCCGCCTCTGCTTCCTCCCATGTTGCCATGCCTTGTTGCCGATGACCCGAAGACCTTGTTGCCCCCCCTTTGTTGCTGCCAAGTTCCTCTTCCAGAGACCCCAACTGCACGAGGACCTCAAGTACGACTACACCACCATCGGCGCCTATGGATTCGCCAAGTCCGTGTCTGTGTTTTCACCAAGTTCCATCAAGCTGAACGTGTACGACTACATGTTTTCCCGCCGAGACCGATGCCCCAAGGATGCCGGGAACGACTACACGGCGACACTATGGAGTACCTCTTCTACCATCTACGAAATCGCTAAGAACCGGTCCGTCAAGTTTCTCGGAGACCACATGGACACCAAGTACCACGACATCGACGGCCCTTCAAGTTCGACTATGGTTGCCGTGTACCACTACCATTGCCTCGAAGACGTTGGATGTCAAGTACCTCTCCGAAACGAAACGAGAACGACTACATCCACTATTGTTGACCTCGGAGACCCGTGGACGTCAAGTTCCTCTACCGATGACCCGAACTAACTTGAACCATGTATGACTACTATCACGAGAATGACTACTTCCACTACTTCCCTCGACAACTCGAAGCGCTCCGAAAACGCACGCTCCGAAGGTATACCCCGAGTCGAATGCCGATGTGGTGAACGATGAATGTGTGTTGTATGTGATGCATCCCTTATTTGCACCGTGTCCGTTGTGCCCCTCTTTTGCCGTCGTCACGTGGGAACCGGGTTACCGGGATCACCCCACCTATCTCTTTGCATGACACGTTCCCGCCGCCCTTCCTTTTGCACCGGTCTCTCAACAAGTTACCGGAACCGATATGTTGCCGTGGCATCATTTTCGGGTATCGCCGCCGTGGCACCCTTTCTTTCCACCATGGTGAGGAAATACTCCATATCTTGCTCATGTCAACTTTTAATAAAAATTGCATAGAACTTGTATATGTCAACCGCATCATGATAACAACCTCAAAATGTTTAAATTGTTGCTTGTTTAAAAAATTGCTAATTGTGCACAAGGGGATTTTTTGGAATTGTTGTTGTTATTTTCGGCCTCATTTTAAAATCCTAGTTAGCTAGTTTACTTATGCTTCACCTCTTGCCATGCTAAAAACAATTTAATCTTATCTTGTAAATAAACGAGAGTCAACTAAATAAATGGAATGTGGTGTTTCGTCAAAATGCAACTCGTTGCATATTGAGCTCCACTTAACTTGTAGTATTGTTTTTGCACTTTACCATGCCATGCATATTTAAACCGGACATGCATCGTACTTGTTGGAAAATCATGCCATGTTTATGCTTGTGTGTTTATCGTGTTGTTTGCTTCTTTCCGGTATGCTTCTCTCGTTAGCTTCGGTTTCGTTCCGGAGATGTGAGGTTTTGTTCGACTACTCCATGTTGGACTCGTTCTTCTTCCTTGCGGGATTCCAGGCAAGATGATCGTTCCCCGATATCACCTCTATCTTTGCCTTGCTAGTTGTTTCGCTCTACGGTTATGCCTCAATGCCTATTCTGTCTTGTCAGCCTCCTATGTTGCCATGAAACACTCTAACCGCCTACCTATCAAACCGTTGATTAGCTATGTACGCTTTTGCTCAGCCCCTCTTATAGCGTTGTTAGTTGCAGGTGAAGTTTGAAGATTGCTCCATGTTTGACTCATTTATTGGGATAACACGATATATATCTTAATTAAATTAAGGCACATATATATTGGCAATGGGTGGAAGGCTTGGCCTTCTGCTTGGTTTTTTGTTCCACTCATGCCACCTTAGGACCCGATAAACTGGTGTTATGTTCCTTGATTTTGCGTTCCTAACATGGTTGGGGTTTATGCCCCCCCCTTGATAATTCGCATTGCTTAAAGCTTTTCCACCAAGGCCCAACTTTGGTACAACATTTTCCTAACAACTAAAACTCACCGAGAGAGTAATTAACCCGAGGATTTATTAATCAACACCGGGCCAGTGCTCGTTTTGAGTGTTGGTCCAAACTAGAGCCACTTGCGGTGCCACCCAGTTTCTGGAGTCTTTGGTTGTTGTATGTAGTGCTCATCCGGTCGTTGCCTGAGACGAGATACGCGCGGCTACTATTAGGGTGTCGGCACGCCGGGAGGTCTTGCTGGATTAGTTTTACCTTTGTCGAAATATCTTGAGCACGAGATTTCGAGAATACTCGGGTCTTCCAAACCTGGAGTTGCGACTCCGCAGATCGTGAGCTTGTGATGGGCTAAGTTGGGACACCCCTGTAGGGTTTTGAACTTTCGAAAGCCGTGCCCGCCGTTATGTGGCAGATGGGAATTTGTTAATATCCGGTTGTAGATAACTTGACACCATATCCTTAAGAATACACTACCTGTGTCAGAAACCGTGATGGTCTCTTTCCGAAGAGCTTCGGAAAGTGAACACGGTGGTGTTATGTATGAACGTGAGTAGCTAGGATCACTTATTGATCAACTTGGCGACCGTTGGCACATATTCTCATCTCGCTCTGAACTCGTAAGCTTGTTGCTTAGTGCTTGCTGCAAACACTTTATTACCTCTCCACACCTAAAAGCTTTGTTAGTTTTGAGACCCAGGAATGGGATTGCCGAGTCCTTATGACTCACAGATTACAACACACACCAGATGCAGGTACAACTGAGTACGACGCAGGAGATGGACAAGAACTTCACTGGGAGTTCGATGAAGAACGTGGTCGCATGTATGTGCCGTATCCGGACGATCAGTTATGGTTCCTACTAGGGGCGATCGGGACTTGTGATTGTGGTATCTTTTCCCGTTTGGATTTCGTCCGTAGTCGGACCCTGTGTTATTTGGATGAATGTACGCTATTGTATTCATTGTGTGACGTGGCGAGTGTAAGACAACTATTTTACTCGTTCATCCCTGTTCATTACATGAGTTGTGCCAAGATACCACGCTTGCGATCATTCCAGAATGCGCTTATGTCTCTAACTCGTGCCTCGACACGTAGGAGATATAGTCGCATCCTGGGCCTTACAAGTTGGCATCAGAGCCTTCTCCGACCTAGGAGCCCCCTGATTGATCGAACCGCTGACGGTTGATTCTAGGCACACACACAAAGTGTTTTGAGTCCTATGTATATATCGGAGAGTAGGATTACTTTTTACTCCTCATCCCCTTCATCGCTCTGGTGAGGACTCTGGACGTTGTTTTATCTTCACTATTCTCAAAATTTCACCAATTTTTTTAGGATCACACGGGTATTGTTTGGATTGTTCCCATATCTTTGTGACGAGAACATTGTTCTCGGTGCCTCCTGTCATTTACGGGTTGTGGCAGTGTCCCGGGGAGTTCAGCTCTGAGGTGTTGTCGTCACAAATGTATTGTGGCAGTTCTAGAAGACTAGAGGCGGCCGACATCGAAAACTCTTCTATGCATGTCTGGTGGTGAGATAACCCTGACGTCACCCAGTATTAGGGAGATAGTTCGGAAGTATTGCCACAGCTAGTATAGTGGATGCGTTTCGAAGGTCCAAGGTAAACAGTTTCTGAAGGTGCCTGGTTATGTGTTGATGGATGGATACAGCTGGATGTAGGTTTAGAGTTGAGTGCGCGGTGCTTCCCCTGTATCCCCAACACCAGATTGCATAACTGGAAAGCTTCAGGAATTAATAGGTGGGTTTCAAGTAGCTCTTAGGTAATCTTCCAACGGGTGCATGATATGAGGTTGGGGTTCAACATCTAGTGAATAGGTTATCATGGGCGTTGTTACACTAGGGGTTGCATCTTAAAGGATCATTGGCTATGCTGATCCGGGGATTGCAAGGACCTTTGTAACACGTGCCATGGGGCTTTAGCATGAACATGTGGGAAGAAAACTCTATTATGTATTTGTTCCATCTGTTACCTTGTTGTTTTATTCTATCATTTTGTTCTCCCAAGTGGCTTCTCGACAAGTTGATGTACCATTAAGCTATGGGATTCATTCGTTCAATTCTCTGTTCGAATGATATTGTGAAGATTATGTTGCAACATATCTATCCTTTGTTTTTGTTTTGTTTATGGTATTCGAGTTGCTTCGATGTCAAGTGTTGATTCCATACCTTTCCTAATCGGTGTTCTCATATTTCTATGGGAGTTCTAGTCCTTCTTAATCATCGAGATTGTTATGTTAAATTCTATGTCAACCGGTGCGTTTCTCTTCAAGTTAACCCGATCCTTTTAATATGTGGAAGACCAAGTCTTGGTTTTTCTCAACGGTGTTCATTTCATTCATCCCAAGTTGTCTTTGTTTTTTCCCACCCTCCCACCCTTTTTCTTTATGGAGCCAGAATTATTAGTCAAGTATCCATTTTATTCATGTGATGTTTCTTCATTCTTTTCCTTCAATGTCCTTATCCGGTGAATTCTCATGAAGATGCTAAGGAAGATTCAAGTTCATCATTCTTCGTTCTCTTTTTCTTCTCCGGTGGACTAAATCCAAGCTTTGGTGATGATCATATATCTTCTTCTTATTTCACATGTTTTTCCCATGTTGGCATTCTTGTCAAAGTCTCTCCTGTTTATTCAACTCTCTATATTCTTCTCCGGAGTGCTGAAGATATCTCGGAAGATTCGCATTTCCACTCTTAATTCCTTAAAGCCATTTTGAGGGTGTTACCTCATTTAAACCATTTAATTCAACCGGTGTGATCTACCTCTCAAGCAATCTTTCCCAAGGGTGTTTCTTTTGAGTGGGCCCTAACCCACATGTCTTTTTCCAGGATCTTACCTGACTCTTCTAATTTCTTTTCCGGAGTTATTCTGAAATTCTTTTCAAAGTGTGACGTAAGTATGGATTCCATCAGTCATATGTCTTCTCTAAGATCGCTTTCATTTATTGTTTCTTCAATCCTTTCCCCTTTTCATTCTTTTGGAGTATCACAAAATTATTCATGGTATTTCTTGTCGTTCTTCTCAACATTTGAAGACTGGAGAAGAGTTCCTCTTGAATCCTTACCCGTTCTTCCAAAGATTCATGGTTCTAGCTTCATGCCATCCTCATTATTGTTCGGATTGCGAGGAATTCTTTTTATACCCATCCGAAGCATTTCATGAATTATGTCCACTGTGATCCTCCAAAGGCCATCATTTCAGAAGATTTCTTTGTTCTTAGTTTTCAACTTCGTCCTCCAACTATTCTTAATTTATGCCTCTTCGTTCGTCTCCATATTCATGGTGGTTCGTTCAAAATTCATTTTTCTTTGTCATCATATCAATTCATTCATTGTTTCTGAAATCCTACCAGTGATTCGTTGAATACTTTCTCAAGATTGTGCGAGATCTCTCTTTAATTCTTTGCAACGAGAATAAGTAGCATGCCTATCTGTTGTTTGTCATCGATTTAAATTGGTGAAGGATATGCATAACATAATCTCTTATTCTTGTTTTCCTCAAGGTTGTTAATTCCTTCTTCCGAAGTTTGTTCATGATGAATAAACTCTTGGTTCGAAATGATCCATCTTTCTTTTCTGAAAGTCCAAGCTATATCAATTATCTCGCACGAAGCTCCATCTAATCAGTGGAAGGCTTCAATCTTATTCTTCTCATCCTTCACTTCTCATCCTTTTGTTACCGGAGTTGTTCATGGTGGTTCATCATGATTTAATTCATCCTCGAAGTGACCATTAAGATTCTTGTTGGAGCTCAAGCAATTATCATCATGCATTCCGAAGTGCAATTCTTTTACCTTATCTTTTCAGATGGTGTTATGTCATTCTTGACAATTTCCCTTCGTGTTTCATGATAAACAAGTTATAAAGAATGAAATATTTAAAGCCATCATTTCTCTTTCTTCAGGAGATCCTTTCAACCCCTCATTTTTTATGTTGGAGTTATCTTGGGTTGTGTCTCACCTAAAAGCTTTCCCTAAGGATTGTTGATATATGTGGTGCTTATAAATGACCCAACTTCTTCATTTATCCTCTCGGTGAAAGAAGTTTTCATCTCTTCATTGATCTCTAGCAACAATTGGTTTCTGTTAGTGGACGGTTGTCACCACATAATTTTGAGATGTTTTCCATAACCCCACAGCAAACTTATTCTCTTGTTGTTGATTTCTCAACAACTCTGTTCAACCCTTCTTCGTAAGGATGATTTTCTAATTCAATTGTGGTAGAAGTTGTCATGTTCTTATACTTTCTTTTTTTTCTTATGTTCTAGCTTCTATTCTTTCGTTCCAGAGGTATTGTGGTCTTGATCTCTTCGTCCCGTCATCTCGTTTGGTCAAGATCATGTTCTTTCCTTTGCTTATCCATTCAACTAGGGTGTTGTCTCCTCCATTCAAGTTCTCTCATCCTAACAAGTTTTTCCTCTCTTTTCAACCGAAGTGTTGTCTGAAATCCTTCTTACCCCTTGTGCCATTTGTTCAATAGTTTCGAAGGCAGTGTCTTGTTGATTTCATCAAGTTTTCATCCCAACTTGGTAAGTTCATGTTCATTTCTTCCATCTACAGTCGAAATGTTGTCCAAATTCTTTCGTTCTTATTATTTCTCTAGCTTTATTCAACCGGAGTGGTTTAAATTCTTCCACGATCCGTGAGCTAGTGTTTCATGCCTTTCAACCTACAAGGTTCTCATAATGTTCCTTGTTCCTCTTTTCTAACGGAGTGTTTTTATCTTCGTTCATCTCCATTGTATTCTTTCTTCAACTTGTTTAACCTCTCAAGTTCGTGGTTTCACTCGTTTGTCGAAGAAGAAACTTTGTTTTACCTCTTCCTTTATCCTCTTCTATCCGGTGCCATCTCTAGGATCTCGGGTCGAGATCCTCTGTTAGTGTGGGAGAGTTGTGACGCCCCAAGACCGACGCTCCAGAGGACTTCCATATGTTTCGGGTTTCACCGTGTGTTTCATTTGTGCTTGTCTAATTATTTTTGTGCATTGCATCATGCATCATGCTATCATGTCATTTATTTCTAAAACTCAGCTAAATAAATTGCATGGATCTTCGATCCATTTAAACTGAGGGAATTCTCTGATGATTTCTCTTTATAACATATCCTCCTAATAATTATGGAGCTATTATAAATATTTCATTTGTTTGGAATCACCGAAACACACTTGCAAATATTCCCCATGTCTTATCTACTTAAAGTTTGAATTCAAAACCTTATCAATAATTCTTATCTCTTTTATCGAGGCTCCTCCTAAAGTCTCAACATTTTTGGACTCTTCTAAAATGTTGTCCTAGTTCAAATCATTCCAATTATATTCAAATGAATTTGTTTTATATCTTTCGATCATGCCAAATGTTAGCTCAATTCCTATTTATTTGGCTCTTCCAAATAAATATTTTGCTTCTATGTTTTTTTTTCTATAATTAGTAGGAGATTCCTTTTTTTTCTTCTCCTAATCGAGGCTGGCCCATCTGTCCTTTTGTTTTTTTCCTTTCTATATTTTTTTAGCCCGGCTGCAGCCTCAGGTCATCTGCAGCCAGCCCAAGGCCAAGTCAGGCCTCCTGTTAACCCTAGCCCGCACAGTTCTAACCCACTCAATCGATCTCCCCTGACCCTCTCTCCTCCGCTCCTCCTCCACAGCCGCCGCCACTCTGAGGCACGCACGCATCGAGCCAGGGCCCGATCCGCTCGCCGGCCCGCCGCCTCCACCGCGCCGAGCCACCCCTATCCTCTGCGTCGACACCTCCATGGCTGCCGCGCCCCGCCGCCGAGCCTCGTTCCTCCGCCTCGCCATGGCTCTCCGCTTCTGCGTAGAGCATCGCAGCCGCCCCGACCTCGTGCGCTGCCGCACCCAGGACCTCCTCGTCCGCATCCTCGTCTACTCGTAGCCATTGCCTCGTCTGCTTCGTCACGAGGGGAGGAGCCCCTCAATCCGCCCCTTCAGCCCTGACTCCGGCGAGCGCCGCCCCAGCCATCGCCCCTGCAAGCTCTCCGGCCGCCTCTTCCTCCGCCCTGGCGAGCACAAGCCGCCGCCGGCCAGCACGACAGCGCCGTCGCCGCGCCTCGCCATTCTGTTGGCACCCACGCCAGGAGCCTCGTCCCCGAGCTCCTGCAGCCCCATGTCACCATGAACTCCAGATAGAGACGGGCTCGTTCCCGAGCAGTAGCAGCTCCAGCCTCCCCTCGGTCCTCCTCGATGCCCCGCCTCTGCTTCCACCCATGTCGCCCTGCCTTGTTGCCGATGACCCGATGACCT